>OX103971.1:9516102-9555488 GCA_944470395.2 Schistosoma turkestanicum | reverse complement strand
CCTTGTGGACTTTGATGAGTTACTTTAGAAAAATCTAGCATCTGCACAGATCAATCGCCGTTTCGAATGAGTTGGTGTAACTTGGGTAAGACACAATTTACACTAAATAATGCTCTAGTACACTTATTTCGATTAAAATGTAGTATGAAAGTTATCAACTGAGTCGAGGGCCTAGGGTACTACCCCGTTTACCACCTCTGCTGATCGCTTTCAATGATGAATGACGGTCCTCCTACGTCACTATTCATTTCCATTTATTAAGAAAAAAAAGAACCATGGATGTAGCGGGTGCTTGATCCCAAATCGATTTGGATATACGAGTATTTCTGAAATGATGGTACTAATAACTTCCTTATTCCAAAAAAGCAGCCAACACAAGTAGATGTCAAAGCTACTCCATGAAGCTGCTTAGGATACATGTGTCACATGACGTCTGTATATATACCGCACTAATAATTTATCATATTTAACATGAAGACTTGGGTAAATTTCAAACTGGTTGAGTTCTAGATGAGGTAAAAAAGTGAAGCCTATCGCCTGCATTGTTGCTTAGAGAGGAATGTTATACTTGAATACCAAGCTACACACGTCTGTATTCAACCTTCTCCTTAATTTGTAATCCTGAGTTAACACAGAAGCAGGAACCCCAAGTCCATATTGTTAGATAAAAAACACAATTTCGGTGTGAATTCTTTTACCATACATCAAAGGTTACTGTGGGACATACGTTACTCGTAATAATGACTGAGTCATGTCGGTAGGTGTAGACTACCTGGTTGGGGCCCGCGAGATGATAGTAATCGATGGTTAGAGACCCTGAATGACATGGCTCAATATCGTTTGCAATGACGTAGGTGCATTCATTCCTTGTGTTCTGTCGAGCCCTAACCTTCCGAATTCCTCATCACCTTTATCTTTTTCTTTTAAGTTCATTTCACTAGATTCTACTTCTTGAATAATATCCTCGAATCCTAATCTGTCTGATTACTGCTAATACTTCTAGTACCTCTACTACTATGGGATTTGAAGTGACAATCGCATCTCTGTGGCAATGTGATATGGCAACCTGAACCGATGTACTTACGTACGAAGTCCTACGTTACTATTGATTGACCGATTGACTCGTAATAATGATACTATTTTAGGATTAAAACTGTTGATAAGCTTATTTCCGAAACCTGAGTGTCTGGATTAAGTCTTTATTAGGCGATCGCCAGAAAAGAGTACAGTAGAACTTAAAACTATTGTATTTAACGAGGTAGCATGGTTAGGAAGTAGCAGGCAATAAACATAAAGAGTACTTCAAAAAACAATGATTGTCGATAATCTGATTTTTAGACTCAACAGTTACAAATTCATGACAGATTTATTTGCTTGTAAGTGGATTAAACGTAGCAGGATAAAGATATTTTTAGTCGGTTACAATTTAGTTACATTTAGAATAAGTCATTCATTAAGTAATCTAAAAATTGTCTAGAAAACTCACGTTCGAATATAAAATTATAATAAATCTGGAAAAATAAAATTACGTGAACATAGTAAGTAATGTTATGTTGGAGTAAGGTGATAAGAGAATCATACGAGAAACTACAATGATAAGAAGATCGTATAAATTAAGTAAGATGAATGGATGATAGGGAATAAGACAGGGCCAAGATTACAATTAAGAGTCCATCACAAAAGGCTATACTATTGTGTGGTCCGGCTACGGATTAAAGTAAAGAGAGAAGCTGAATATACCCCTTTCGGATGCATATGTTTGCTTCAACCGTGTAGATGAGGCGTTATAGGTTGATTATTTGAAACCGGAGGCTTGTATTTTGACAGTATTCAACGTAAACCCATTTAAAGTTTACAGATAGCGTGTTTTGAAACCATCCAAGTAGTAACCGACACAAAAGATCTTTACTTCATCAAATGATGTTGCATAATTCCCTCTAAACAAGAATTTAAAATTAAATTTTTGGAAAAACGTTCGATGATGTAATCTTTGAATTTGACTATTCAGTGCGGGTTTTTAATGAACTAAAGTTTAACGAGAACGCAGTAGTTCCTAAAGCAGTAGATGTGGAACATGTTCGTATATTCAGGGGAGGGGGAGAGGATAAATGTTCTCAAATGTGTACCTTATCTGCTTCTCAATGGCTAAAGTATGCAATATCTAGCACTTTCCTGTTATTTTAGTAAGTGAATGCTACATATAAAGAGCACAGTTTCCAATGAGGTGTATGTTCCAAGCTCTAACTTTCGCTTTGTTTTACTCATCCGGTAAGCTCGGGTGTTAGTCAGTCAGTTACAGCGTAGAACTTCGTACATACGTACATCAGTTCAACTTGACATACCGCATTAGCACAGATACGCAACTGTCAGTTTAAATCCCATTGCAGTAGAGGTAGTATAAGTATTAGCAGTAATCAGACAGATTAGGGCTCAAAGCTATTATTCAAGAAGTATATTTAGAAAGGGAAAGATAAAAGTGATGAGGAATTCAGAAGATAAAAATTTGAGAGAACACAAAGAGTGGATACACCTACGCCATTGCAAACCATATTGAGCTATGTCGTTCAAGGTCTCCAACGATCGGTTAATATAGTCTCGCTGACCTAAACCAGGTAGTCTACACCTACCAACATGACTAGGTATGCGAAATTGAACAAATCAAAGATTATCTCTATTCATGATATTTGCATTTCGTAGTTTTAATTTCTATTAAACATGCGACAAATTACGTACCAATCATTATTTTACAGACGGAGGATCAACAGAATCGAAATTTAAACAGGTTCATTTATTTCCTAAAAACCAAACAAGACGACATATGAGAAGTCGGAAAGTTAATAAAAATAAATAAACGAAATAATATAATATATGAATCATAATTGTGTACAGCTTTGGGAAATGAAATTGTAGCGTTAGGATTAAAATTACTATCTGGAGTTAGACATTAATAGATTTTTGCTGAGATGAGATGAAAATATGAAATTCTAGAAGACACTCTATGAGATTCCAATATAACTGAGTTGGGAATAGGATACTAGGTAAGAATGGCAAATCGATTGATGAGGTAGATAATCTCCAGCAATCGAGGTGGTTAGGATATACATACTAAGGATGCCCACCCACCGACTGTCTTGACGTGCTATGAGTAGAAGTAGGCTGGAGGAAAGCTAAGAGGGGTCGGATCAAAACATGGCACCAGTCCATGGAGTCAGTAATATGTGCGCTGAGGTCTTGTTAACAGGTGTAGACTTCATGATTAGTGTCCGCATGATAACTTTAAACAGTGGTTAGAAACCTTCAATTGTATGGCTATAAAATGTTTGCAATGGTGCAGGTGCATCCAACCCACAAACTATAAGCTTTTGAATGCATCATTGCCCTACTTAGATTTATTTTAATGATTGATGTTTTCTTAAAATCATATCTTCGATTCGTAGTTATTTTCTATCACTATTGATGTTGCTACTAACTGTAATACTCTGACATTTGGCATGGTAATTTCATCTTTCTGTGCTAGTAGCAACTTGAATTGATGTACGTACATTCTAAGGTCTCCGTGGCGACCGACTTGCTGAGTGAAAATTAATTTTACAAAAATATCTTGTTTGTCATTTTGTTAGGAAACTATTTATACAACTCGGTACCAAAAAATCAAATAAATAAGTGACAAGTTTGTTAATTGAACGCAGTGAGCATCTACGACTCCTGTAACTTGCACGATTCAAACTTAGGACCTTCAGTTTTGCGTGCGTGCGAACGCCTAACCTCTGGACCATGATTTCAGTAACAAACAACAATCTCCATAACTCTATAATGAAGGATTAAACATTGCCATTGAACTTCAGCGAATCTTATTAAAAAAAGCAAAAGCTACTTGTTACCCTATTATTATTATTAGATAGTATGAGTGGAGTGATCGACCAACAGAATAAGACTAGATATCCACTTAATTAAAAAGATCTGTTACAACAAGGTAAAGAAATAATAGTGATGAAATTAAGCAGCCTAATTTTCACAACACAATAACTCATATTTTTTTCACGTTTAATTATGAACAGTTGGGTCACATATTTCTGTTATTCCTACAACCTCAAGTTTACGTGTGATCTGTTATCATTGTAAACGAATCATGAAGTTCATATTTTGATTTTTACTCTAAATATCTTATCTGTCAAGGTCTATACGTCTAAATAGTACTAGGCACGTGTATTTGTGTAAGTATGATGATCTGTTAATTCAGATATACAGTTCATTCATTTACTTTAGTTGTCTTCTGTTCTACAAACTGATCAACATCTGTATAGTAGATTATTAATCAGCTAATTCCTGCCTGCAAGGAAATTTTGATCACAACCGAACTTACCTATTTCGGCTGAAGGTTACACTAAGTAGCAAAGCACAGTCAAGGACGTCTGCAAGTTCTAAGACAGATTTTTTTACACATTTAATAACAGGACCAAAGGACAGATGAAGGTCATGACAATCAGAAAAGTAAACATGCCTATTATCGACTGAGTTACAATTATATAACATACTTTAAAACCAGACAAAATATATACCTTCATTATTCGACCGACCATATACAAACTGCCAGTGACAAAAACATGACAACAGGTTGTATGGTCAACCCCTTCTTCATTACTAGTGTATTCACAAGGAAACTGTTTCAAAGCTTGCAGAGAAAAACATTGTAAGTTTTGTAACCATTTTATAAAGGCAGATAAAGATTCAACATGATTTGAAGCAACAGAATGTGATGAAGCATTGTTTCCCTCGTTGGATTCCGATTCAAGTTGGCGCCAAATATTAAGGCATAATTCATCATGTGACTCTTTACTGGGAAGAATTTCTAGAAGACATGAATATGAAAGAATAATTACCTGTTTATTAATAATCAACTCGAATTCACTAATACAGGATGAATGTAAAACTGATAAAATACTGGTGTAAGAACTATGTGGACAACCAAACCGAGACAGGTGATTGTCTAAGAGTGATCTGCTTTGAACATTTGACATAAATATTCAGATCAAATCCAGTGGGACAACATCAGAAGATTAGCTGACGTGATAGCGGGCAACTGGAGTAACTTCATTCGCCATTCATCCTTTTGAGTTCCCTGGAGTTCGTGTGGACCAGTGGTTCCGAGTCCGGAATTTCTAATATCCCTACGTAAGTCTTCGTATATACCAACACGATTTAAGAGTTCAACCTCCATCCCATTTTTTTGTGCAAAAAAACACTGTTAACCATTAAACATAGTGAGAACTTCTTTGGAAGAGGTCGTAAACCAACAAACATATGTAGGCATTTCGAGATATAGAGTGCGAACAATTCTAATCCCCTCACACCAGAGTATTTGAATAAGCGTAAAATTCATTAATACAGAAATCGAATAATCATGAAACTGTAATAGTTTGAAAAAAAACTGAGTAAGGATTTTGTTTAAGTGATCTCACTAATACATGACTAGGAACATGGAAAAGGAGAACTTTTACTTCGCAAGTTTTAATATACAAAGAAAGTTATTCTACTAGCATACTCTCCCTGCAGTTTGACTGAAAACAAACAAAGATTTAGAGTCGAGTATATATATATATATATATATATATATATATATATATATATATCACATATAGTGTATTAACGTTGCCTTGATTATTGGTTCAACAAACATTTAATCTAATCACAATGTTCTATTCATAATGGTTTCTCTGAGTACAAGCCAGTCTCACAGATAAACACGAAACTTGGACGCAAGTGTACATCGTTTCCGTTGGTTCACAGTAGTGCCGAAAGAAAAGAAGTGGAAATAGTAACATAAAGTAAAGTGGGAAATTGAATGCAACGAATAGCATATGAGAAGAACGATCGCACAAAACTCCGGATTAATGAGATAATCGATTTTTAGCCATGCTAACCAAAGATTATGGCCACAGGATAAATACCAATCGCTAAGTCAAGATCTCTCAATACACTGTTAAAACAAATAGGTAATTGCTTAGTGGAATGATACCATGCCTTCATTTGGCTACTTCTTCATTTCCCAAAGTACTCCAATGTTAACAGATAAAATAAACTAGGGCAGATTAGAGCCTGAATATACGTTACGTATTTCCTATTCAGTTTAATCAAAAATTACTCTAATTTAATTCTCAGACAATGATTTTCATGTAAAATTTTTAGTGTGAAGAAAATGGGTTGTAATAGAAGGAGATTCACCTAACTGAAATAAAAGGTAGACTAACGAGAAAACTTCGTACCCTAATACGAATACCTGCACAGATTTAATGATACAGTCTTGTATTGATGGCGTACTAACGATGAACCGTAATATTGAATAAAGCATCAATAAATCCAATTAATTTTTATTGGTGATTTCAATTTTCCCATTGATACATAGGGCTACAAATCGATCAGTCTCATTTGGCGTATGTACATCTCAGTCAGTCAGCCAAGAACATAGAACTTCGTACGTATGAACATCAGTTCAGGTTGACATAACACATTAGCACAGAGAGGCAACTGTCGATTCATATCGCATAGTGGTAGAGGTAGTAGAAGTATGAGAAGCAATCGGAAAGGTTAGGATTTGAAGATGTTATTCAAGAAGTATAATCTAGTGCAGTAAATTTAAAAAGAGAAAGGTAAAAGTGGTGAGGAATACAGATTAGAATTTGAGAGAAGACAAATAATGGATGCACCTACGCCATTGCAAACCATTTTGAGCCATGTCGTTCATGGTCTCTAACCATCGGTTACTATCGTCTCGCGGACCCCGACCAGGTAGTCTACATCTACCAGCATGACTCAGTCCAGTTGTCAGTGACTTCAGGGATTTGTGTCATGTTTTGGTTTGGCCGATCTTAGCTTTTATTAGCCTGCTCCTACATAAGACAGCATCGTTCGTCGAGGCAGTTGGTGGTTGGGTAATCGTAACATATGTCCTAACCACTCCAAAAGATGAAATTTCATTAATTCATCTTCTGATCTTCCATCCTTACCTAATACCCTTTTCCTAACAACAGCATTGCTTACTCGGTGGTCCCAGGATACATGAGCAATGCCTCGAAGACATCTATAATCTAATACTAATAGCCTACGAATATCCTCACCTCTTACTGATTATGTTTCACAGCCATAAAGTAGGACGGACCGAACTGTTGCGCAGTAGACTTGTCCTTTGGTTAGCAAACGGATATCTCGCCTACCCACCTTGTGCCGATTGTCTTGATATAGCCATTTCGTCACAAGCCTTATAAGCAGAGATGAATAGTGGATAGCTAATGGAATCCAGAACGCGGGTTTCATCCTTTTAGGCAAACCATATAATCCTCAGATCTACATAGATTCGTATCAGTTTTTATACGATATTGGCTTAAACCTGTATATTGTTTCACATTAGTTACAGGTATATTACATGGAATCATGTTAATGAGTATCTGAACAAAAAAAACTGTTGCTTCATGTTTCATGAATAGATAACATCAATAATATAGATTAGACAAAATTACCGAATTGACCATCGTGAGGATTGGCGAAAACAATCAAATCGAACGCAGATGAAGAAGACTGAAAAAAATACAAATGAAAATGATTGACATACAAAATGTATTACTAAACAATCTAAATATATAGTGATTGGATTACATACATGTGTACTGTTTTACAATTAAACTATAGTTTTCAAAATAGAACTGAAGCTGAAAGTAAGAATAAGACTAGACTTAGTTTAATAGTTTGAAGATTTTTGTCTTCGTGTTCTTATTACACTGCGAACTGGGTTTCAATTATATATATATTGGGAGAGTACGAGTGAATAAGCAAGAAGTAGTTTCTAAGTTATTGATCATAGGCGCCTTCGAAGAATGGCTGGCGTAAGTTAAGACCAGCGAAAGAGCATTGATGAGATTAGACACGGGGTACTAGGTAAAGATATAAAAAACAGATGGTGGCATTTTGAATGATAATAGGCGAGCTCAGCAAGTGTGAGAACTACAGAGGCATCACTCTTCTCTGAATATCAGGCAAAGTCTTCAACAGCCTTTTGTTAAACAGAATGAAGGACTTCGTAGACGCCCAACTTCGAGATCAAGAGGCTCGATCGTGTACCAACCAAAGTGCAACATTACGGATCATTGTGGAATAATCACTTTATAGACTACGAGAAAGCATTCGATAGCGTGGACAGAACAACACTATGGAGGCTTCTTCGATACTACGGCGTGCCTGAGAAGATAGTTAACATCATACGGAATTCTTACGATGGATTAAACT
Source organism: Schistosoma turkestanicum (assembly GCA_944470395.2). Classification (NCBI taxonomy): domain Eukaryota; kingdom Metazoa; phylum Platyhelminthes; class Trematoda; order Strigeidida; family Schistosomatidae; genus Schistosoma; species Schistosoma turkestanicum. The sequence continues at coordinate 9,547,211 of OX103971.1, read as the reverse complement.
GCAAAATCGTGCACAGAGGACAGCTAACAGACTCGTTCGAGGTGAAGACCGGTGTCAGGCAAGGTTGCTTACTCTCACCCTTTCTCTTTCTCCTGGTGGTCGATAGGATTATGAAGACGTCAACATCGGGAGGAAAGCACGGTATCCAATGCACAGCTAGGATTCAGCTGTACGATCTGGGCTTCGCAGAAGATCTGCCTCTTCTATAGCACATGCAACAACAAATACAGGAGAAGACGACCAGTGTGGCAGTAGTTTCAGCAGCAGCAAGTCTCAACATACATAAAGGAAGAAGTAAGATTCTGCGATACAACACCACATGGGCCAACCAAATCACTCTTGATGGAGATGCCGTGGAGGACATTAACACCTTTACATATCTGGGCAGCATCGTCGACAACCAAGGTGGATCCAATGCAGATGTGAGAGCGCAAATCGGCAAAGCAAGGGCTGCATTTCTACAATTGAAAAATATCTGGAACTCCAAACAAATATCAATCAACATCAAAATCAGGATTTTCAATACAAATATCAAGACAATTCTATTGTATGGAGTGGAAACTTGGGGAATTACGAGAGCCGTCACCCAGAAGATACAAGTACTTTTTAGCAGTTGTCTACGCAAAATACTTCGGATTCGTTGGACAGACACCATCAACAACAACCTAATGTGGGAGAGAGCAAACTCGATTTCAGCTGAGAAGGAAATCAGGAAGAAGCGGTGGAAGTGGATAGGACACACACTACGAAAAGCACCCAACTGCGTCACAAGACAAGCCCTTTCTTGTAACCCACAAGGTAGAAGCAAAAGAGGAAGGCCAAAGTACACATTACGCAGAGAAATAGAGAAAGATTTGAGAATGAACAAACATTGGACAGAAGTGGAGAGGGAAGCCCAGGACAGAGTTGGTTGGAGAAAACTGGTGGGCGGCCTTTGCTCGATTGGGGGTAACAGGCGTAAGTAAGTAAGTAACAATCATAATAATCACGAATCCGAGTTTTTCAAAAGTAAGCATTCGAAATCCTACTACAAAAGATCAAACACACGGTTTATCCAAGGAGGGTGAAATCTTAATACTACTGAGTTGGAATGTAGACAGTTGAATTCCGATTTTACTGCTCAATAGCTGTATGTCAGTCACAGGATCTTGTTTGACTAAAGTCAAAGGTGTTTACTTCAGTAAAAAGTTTATAGTTGAATCAATACGATTTTCCAGTTCGTTCTAATTTTTAATAACTCTTCAAAAGTTCCTAAAGAATATCACCTTGAAACAACACAAAATATGAACACACAATCACCACATCAATCGATCAATAACATCACTGGAAGAAGAAAAAATAATATTCACAATAGGAAACTCTTACTTGTAAACATTGTAAAAATGGCTTAGGATCTCGTGGTCCGATTACAGTGAAAATAACAATTCGTATAGGACACCTATCAAACAGACAAGAACAAATAATGTTATGGAGTATAAAAAACTAAATTTACTCCATCTACCAACAAAAGTGACTGGCAGAAACAAAATATTTTGTCTTGTAATTGTATAAAGATTCAACTTGTTTCAAAAATAGTCATTTGTTTCAATAAATTAAACGTCGCAACCAATCACAGTTATCCCTCATGAAGCATAGACCACTGTCAAGCAATCTCCAAACTACTCTATCCTGGGCTTGTTATTTTAGTTGTTTCCAAGTACTGTTCATTCTTTTGATGTCTGTTTTTAATTTCTGGAGCAATTTGTTCATTGGTCTGTCTCTTTTTTCATTTGTCTTGTGATGAAGTTTGATAAGTTTCTGTTAGGTTCGTCACTAGTTATGCTTAAAACTGGTACGGGTTCACCTTAATCGATAAACGAGAACAAGATAATGAGCCAGCGTCCAGGTAGGCTACTCTGATCCGTTGACCCCAAATAGCTAACGAGAAGTCTTGATATTAGCGTAGAAAGTGTATTCTACAAACACCCAGCAAGCAAAATAAAATTCAAGCACACAAATCTCGTTTATTTATACATCATAGAAACGTCCTTGGGCCGGTCACAAAAATAGCACAATAAAATACACAGAAACCAATCACAGATAGGGATTTTCCTGGTGGGAAATGAAATCTCAAGGTCAACTGATCGGCCCATGCCCGGAATCATAAAATCCAAAATTAAGGCATTTATCAAGCACGTTCTGGGGATCCAACGTCCCCAACAGCTTCGTAGTGTCTAATCCATAACCAGTGTCTTTTTTTCTAGATTCCTCTTCAGCTGGAAGTTGGTTTGTTCTTCAATACAATAGGTTGTTGCTAGTGCTGTCTGACAAATAGATTTGCATTTTCAGTGATGGTTGTATGAGTCCATCAAGTTCTAGCTACACACAATAGGACTATTTTTATTGAAAATCCAGACTTCCGTGTTGATCGACAGTTGATTTGAATTCTATATATGTTTCAGTTGTGAAAATACAGTCTTTGCTTTGCAGATTCATGCCTTCACATCTGCATCTGATTCCCCTCGTTTACAAATAATGCTGCCGAAATATGGTCAAAATTTCCGCTTCTTTCAGAGTTTCTCCACAAAGTGTGATTTGGTTGGTGCTCAACGTGTTATATCTTAGAAGTTGGCTTTTTTTTTAAATTGAAACTGAAAGGTTGAGGTGTAAATACTTCCAACCTCTAAGCGATATATGTGATTAGACATGCAAGGATAGTTTAGCGGTGAAAACATTTAGATCTCAACCAATAAAACTGAGGTTTGAATTCAATCCTACTTTGTTTGATATGGATAGTTAAATACTATAGCATTATACAGACACAAGCAAACAGTGTTGCTTGATACACAGTGAATGAATTAGTTTATGATATCCTAGACAGTTTATTTCAAGAATATTGGTTAAGATGGTTAGTTTTCCTGTCTTTTCTCTTATATTTGTTATCACAACGTGTGTGTCCTTGCTGAAAAGGCTGAAATCAATGTACACTTTTGCACTGATATGCTGTGAGAATCAATTCTAACCTGTTACGCCTGCATGTAACCCGTCATTATGGTATGCTTGAACTATTACGAGTTTACATAGTCGGAAAACGAGAGCGAGGGTCCGGCGACACGACACGCTACTCAAATCCAATTATCTCAACCCCCATATTGAGTGGAAATAAGAAGACTTGATATGAAGTAGAACCTGTATTCTACAAGCATCCAGGAAGTACGAGGTCCGAGTCCAGAAGCGAATCAGGATCCCGGACTAGGGATCCGGGACCGGGTCCTGGTCCTGGTCATAAAATGTTACACATAATGCGTATTTATACATTTTGGTCGAACAGGAAACAGCATCGAAGTCTGTGACACTGGCAGTTAAGACGACCAATAAGAAACAACATTGGAGCACGTGACAGTGATATCTAGGACGACCATAAAATTGACCAGTAGGAATTAACCAATAGGAATTGACCAATAATTCTCTTAGGATATTGGACGAATATCCTAACATAACCACCCTATATACACATGTTGCTTTGTTTTATCAATTTATCTAATCAAGAAATTAGAATTAATTGATACAGATGAACTGCAATCAAGTTAGCATATATAAGTGAAAATTCTGGTCTACTGTAATTGTGACAAAGGTATGATCAGGAAAGTAAAATTAATTGAGTAAGAATAACTTTTGTAAATAAAACAAATAATTGTGTTCAGTATAAAAAAACAATAGTACAACACATTTACCTGTTGTTATATTGAGTGAAACTTTCATTCTGAAACCATTTTATTGCAGACTGTTACATAAGAAGAAGAGAAAAGGTATTAAACAGTACAAAATATACATGATAAAAATGAACTGGGGAAAAATAAGGTAAACATGAGGTATCATTGGAACATAGAATAAATCACAGTTATTATTACAAATAAGATCAACTCATGACTATGAATTGAGAATTTAAATCTACAATCTACAAGAATGTATTAACCTACCATTAATTCACTACTCCCGGCTACTCGAACTCGGGACTTTTGGTCTTGCGGACGAACACCTAACCTCTGGACCATTGAGCCGGCATCTAAGGATGTTAATATCTAGCTTCGATCAATCCACGGTGTTATGCAACCTCATTCAGAGTCCTCAGTGAGGACTGATTCACAATCATTTCAGAATTCATTCACAATTACTAATTTTTCTTACAACAAAATAGTTTCAGCATCATCAGTAAGCGTAAATATGATAAACTGAAAATGTGGTATGGTCTGTTAATGTTCACTGAACTAGCTTTCATTATTTGTCTGGACAACATTAGAAACTAGTAATTCAAGAAAACGAATTTGTAATTAGGATTACCTGACAAAAGTCTAGTGTAGTAGATTCTCTGACAGATGTGAGATTGTTATTAGTATTTATGGCATGATGCGACCTGGTCAGTTTGCATCTAAACTCCATCTGTTTGAAATGTGGTATAAAGTACTGTTTGAAAACCTCTGGAACCAAGGCAGGGGGGGGGCATATGAATAATGGGCCAATAAGAACCTAGCTGTTGACTCAAGGTTAATAATAATGCTGATCCGGCGTGTGTAGTTGGCAAAGTCAGAGACATTAAGCCAGTATGCAGTAAGTAACCAACCAAACGGAGAAGTAGGGCACGTGACATCGGCCAGAAGTCACAAAACAACATTTTTCTCAATAACATATCTCTGGGTTTAAATTAGGGTGAATATTGACTGTGAGAAGACCTTAGCGCTCTGACTTTATTAAGAGTTTTCCTAATTCACTTCATTTTCAAAATTATTTACACATGCACTGATACTAACAAAGAAAGACTGAGTTGAATGGTTCTGTCATGAATCACTTATGGTTCGCCTGAGCAACATAATCAGCACAAGCCTTAGGTGAAAGTGAGCTAATCCATTTCCTCCACACATCACCGATAGCTTATCCTATCGGTCTTGATCTTGATCAGTTATCATTGAACTTTAACGTACACTATCTGCTGACTTATTTTGACTATCCCCGTCTCCCACACTGTGACCCAATTATTAATAATATCCCATCAAAATCATTCATCTAAGCAAAAGATTTTCGCAAGCACCAATCAAAAGTTCACTATACAATGGAATTATCTCAATAGTTTTAAGACAAAACTAATAGAACGTAAACAATACATTTTATGATGATGTTACATAATCTATCAGTCAGTCAGTCAGTTACAACGTAGAACTTCGTACGTATGTACATCAGTTCAGGTTGCCATAACACATTAGCACACAGACGCATATGTCAAATCACAAATCCCATAGTGATAAACATAGTAGAGGTATTAATGGTAATGGAGAAGACTAGGGTTCGAAGATAGTATTCAAGAAGTATAATTCAGTGAGATAAGGTTGGAAAGACAAAGGTAGAGGTGCTGACGATTCCAGAAGATTAGGATTTGAGAGAGCTCAAAGAATGGATGCACTTGCACCATTGCAAACGATTTTGAGCCATGTCGTTCAAGGTCGCTAACCATTGGTGACTTTCGTTATAGATTATGTAATAATTACATAATCTATAACATTAACAAATTGCAATTCTTTTAATTTGTTCAAGTTATACTTACTTGTAAACTTTCAACAGTATGTGCACCATCTAGAAAATAAGTTATGTTTTTTCGAATGACAATTTGCCATCGACCAGGCCAACGAGCACTTAAAGCATCTTTGAAACAAATAAGTAAAGCGCTTCAGTGAATATCAACATGTATATTGAAGTTTTGAGAAAAAGAGAAAAGTAATATACATTTCAATGATAGGTGATAAGTGGAATACAAACATGAATCAGCTGAAACGGTTGAAGTATATTAACTTAATCACACGATCATCAACATTCAGACGCTTATAGTAATGTAAGTATAGGTATTCTATAAGCACACTATGCAAATATTCAATAGGAATTCTGCAACAGAAATCTTTGAATTGAACTCTTCTTCATGCACTAACCTAGGGATTTAGACAACAAGTAATAAAATCAGAGACAATAGTTATTCAACATATAAACTGATTGTGGGTGTTGCAATGTAGGCAAATGTCGATTTGACTGAATACCGTATGTACTATGCTTTGATGTCAAATGGTCAAAAGTCAAATCTATACGAAACTCCAAATTTCGATCCCGTGCAACTAGATAATCCTCATCATCAAGACGTAGATTACACAATCTTGACGCAAAATGATACGTTTCAGGATTCGGATGGGCGTAATCAAATGTTGGAGTTAGGAATTTTAACACTGAGTTATTTATTCTGCAACCAACTTCTTGTAGAAACGAATAAGTCACCAATGTTGCATAAACAAGAATCTATTGCTTGAATATCACAAAAATGCCATGCTAATAATAAGTGCCAAAATAACACGGAACCTTCCGATTTTGTCTGGTCAACTAATATTACATCATGGTAGATATATTTTTTCAATTTAAAAAAAACTTACTAAGCAAAAAATCTGGACTCGGTTTCCATTCGAATGTCGGTTGCAAACCTGAAACACAACAAAAAAGCAGGGGAAGGAGATACAACAGTTGGATCTAGGTCTAATTTAAGCACAGTTCTATGATCTAACAAATGAAGTTCAATAAAACTTCAAATAACAACTTCTATTATGAATAAATTCAATAATTTTGCGTGATTGCTATAAAACAGTTTTATCATACATAACTTGTTGACGATTATGAAGATTGTATGACGGAGGAGCGAATAAAGCCGTGAATGAAAACATTACAGTAGTAGTGAAGCAGAGGTAACTTTCTACAAATGAAGAACATCTGCAACTCAAAAGAGCTGTCAACCAACGATACTAAAGTCAGAATTTTCAGTACACGTATTAAGAAAATTCTATTGTATGGACTGGAAACTTAGAGAGCTATCATCTACAAGATAGAGGTGTTGATTAACAGTTGTCTACGCAAAATACAGAGGATCCGTTGGCCAGATACCATCCGAAACAACAAACCAGATTGATACTGAACAATAAATTTGGGAAAAGCACTGGAGGTGGATAGGACACACATTGCAAAAATCCCTCATCTGAATCACGAGGCAAGCCTTAACTTGGAATCCTCAAGACCAAAGAAATAGAGGTAGATGAAGGAATACACTGCGCCGGGAATTTGAGGCAGACATGAAAAGAATGAATAGCAATTGGATAGGGATTGAAAGGAAGATGCAGAACAAAGTTGATTGGAGAATGCTGGTTGGAGACCAATGCTCCATTATGGATAAGAGGCGTAAATAAGTAAGACTATGTTCCTTCACTTCCTGGCTTATTTTCTATCGTTATAAAGCGATGATTTAGTTTTAAATCACCGAATCATCCTACTACAGTCAGCATAGTTGAGTAGTACCATTAATTGTTACAAACAAATTTGCGTGCTTAAACTTATGCTTGATAAGTGTGTTACACGTGTTTGTTATGTGGCCTAATGGAATTTGTATTTGATATGTCTTTTTATCTACGTGAGACAATACATACTATATGAAATCTATCACAAATAATCTATTCGATGAAAAAGATCGTTGATTTAATCATTTTTGTAGTTTTTTTTCTGGTTGTGCTGTGTTGTTTAGGACGTTAATATGGTAGAATTAACTGCTTGAAAAGTAATTTGGTGACTAGATGAAATAATATAAATCTATGAACTGATGCTCTGTTCTCATATGTTTAGCCTTATCTCTCTTTCAACTTACTATAACAATCATTAGAGAGTAAGTTATGTCTTGACCATTTTAGTTGACAGAGATATTGTTAATGAACTTTCAATTACCATCTAGCACTACACAAAATGTGGTCTTATGATATGAGGGCAAGGTTCCAAAAATATTTGTGATGAAATATTTACAGTACATCTAGTTTTATAGACGGTATTTCGTGACAGCAGAGTAAAAGTTTAGTATTTATTTAATTTAAGCACCTATTTATTGGTACCAAGAGGTACTTAAAATTGTATGCGCCACACAAATCTTTGACTATGTGTCTGGGCTGAGATACTGTCTGCGTGTCCAAATCGAAGCATGTGGTTTTCTTCGGAGGCAACTTCTCGATTTCACATAGACCTAAACGTTGCTCAAATGATTACATCACATCCCATTGCATTTATCAATTACATGTTTGTGTGGACACACATACATAGGGAGGAGTAGTCGGACTTTGCAATCAAGTGGCTTCAAAATCAGTTAATGTCAGATGAGCCGATTAGCGTTGGAAATAGAAAACCATGTTCATCGATTGCAAAACACATAATTGAGATAGGGCATAAGATTGACATCAAGATAACCTTCGAAAAATTGTATAGTAATGTTGAAGGACGAATTTTAAGGTTTATGGAGGCCTTGGCTATTCGAAAATGTCAGTCATAACCTTGAATTTACCCTGGTAATCTTTAAGCCTAGGGTAATGTGATAATTTTCCTACCGTTTCTTATTCTTTTCATATTGCGGCAATTTTCTCTCTCCTTTATTTACAATTATCACATTATGTCTATTTGAACTTTTATTTAATTGACCTTTTATTAATCTTCATTTAAAATGACTTGACAAGCGTATATATGTGTGACCAGATTGTTCGAAATGTATAACGCAATATACATCACAACATTTTTCAGATCAATTACGTCTTCTCAACTGTTCTATCAAAACGTATAAAATTTAAAAGAACATTAATAACTAACCAATATTTTCAATATTATCGTTGTTAGTTTTTCCATGTAATTTAGCCAACCAATGATTGACTACAGTTAAACTTAAAGCTAAATTTAATAATTGACTACTAGGTAAGGTGGTTATTTTTTCAAAAATTTTTTTAACTGGTTCAATCATATTCTCTGTAGTCGATAGTGAATCCAATGGAGGTGCAACATACAACGGACACTGGAAATGATGGAAAAGAAAAGAAAATTACAAAATAGAAGACAATGAGAAGATATATGTGCACTTACGAATTCAGCTGCTTCTGTGGGGTTAGCTAATATCGGGTGTACTACTAGGCAACTTAACGAACGAATGAGTGAACATCTCCCAGCATGGTTTATGAAGGGGCAGTTAAAAACAATACGCAGTTCTATCTTAGCACACCTGGTTGACAGTGGTTAGATTGTAGACAAGGCTAGATCTTTTCAGGTGATCTATCGTATACCTCCATTATTTCCCAACGGAGTTCGATCCCGTCTTCTTCACATATCAGAAGCCATAGCAATTCATATATTCAACCTCAATTTATGTGTTAAGAAGAAATTCGTGACATCTCAATCTCTTCCGTGGCCGGATATGACATGACTGATGTTAAAATTTCTTGATTTAAATTTTATTTTGTTATTATTAACATTATTTTCACATCCTGTATTTGTTTGTAATTCTCTACCTCTTTCCGTTTATGTTCTTCACTATCTAATTATGTACACTTTTCGTATTACGTGATGGTTTACGGTTTTGCAATGATTATTTTAAGTCTATTCATTCGCGTTTGACCTACTATTGATTCATGGTTTCAAAAATGTGAAAACTTATGTTATCGTATTAGTATACCTATCTTCTTACCATCAACTTGTACTTCTACCTCTTACGTGTAATGACGTAATCTATTTCATTTCATTGTGATTATTGACTGAAAAAATGGCCTTGATTGATTTAACATTCTCAAATAAATATTCATGTATATTAGAGAATAAAGCCCTGATGATGATCTAATCGAAAACAACATTATTGTTCGCTTACATGTATTGTTCTAACAGAGGTAATTGACGAGATATTCAGATTTCCAAATACAAACAAGTGAACTATTGATTAGAAAGTTGAACTCTTTGCCTAATTTTATGAGTAAAGAGAGTTTGTAATTTTCTGTTGTTGCCATCGTCAATGTTTATGTTTTTTATGGCAATGCATTTGCACTTTGAGTAGATTGTGTTGATATTTTTTGGCGAACAACAATAAATGATAAAAAACATTAATTGCTTTGAGAATTATTTAGTCATTGATTCGGCTATCAATTTTTATGCTTCATTTTGAATAATGAATTAATGTTTTATTATTCGATTACATTGAATAACTAAAGTGCACAGGGAGGACATGTGTTGCGTATGCGCAACCATCGACTGCCTCGTCGAGCCTTGTTTTGTAGTGTAGGAATAGGTTGGAAGAAAGCTAGGGGCGGCCAAACCAAAACATGGCAGCGATCCATGAAGTCATTGACAAGTGGACTGAGCCATGTCGGTAGTTGTCGACTACCTGGTTGGGGTCCGCGAGATGATAATAATCGATGGTTAGAGACCTTGAATGACATGGCTCAAAATCGTTCGCAATGGCGCCGGTGCATTTATTCTTTGTGTTTTCTCAAACCCTAATCTTCTGGATTCTTCAACACCTCTAGTTTTGACTTTCTAAACTTATCTCACTGAATCATACTTATTTAATAATATCTCCTAATCATAACCTCTGCGATTACTTCTAGTACATTTACTACCTCTATTACTATTGGATTTGAATTGACAATTACATCTCTGTGCTAATGTGATATAGCAACATGAACTGATGTACTTACGTACGAAGTTCTACCTTGCATCTGACTGACTGACTGAAAGTGCACAGGGAACAATCTCAAGAATATACACACGTTGCAGAACATTCAAAATAAGTGTAATTATTAACAATGTGAGTAACAATCATTTGAAAGTGAATTTGTAATTACGATGAGTTTGTCATGGAATAATAATTGAATAAATCTCCATTTGATGATAGTTAATGATGAACAGAAAAAAAATTCATTCCTATTTATTTTAAATTATCATTAAAGGGTTGTGGAGGGTGTTGAGTTTGATTGAAATCATGAATCGATCAGTGTTAAACCATCATTAGGAAACTGAAAACCATGGATGGCCGTTTCATCCTCGTATGGGAATCATCGGTAGGGTGCATCCAACACTCATGCTACTCACAAGATTCAAGTCCTATACCAGGACGATATGGCCATCCAATGCTTCCAGGTTTCTAATGGGGGTTTAACTATGATTGATTCATAATTCCAGTGGGTAAAAACAATAATCAGTAGGTCGCGTTCACAACCCTCACTCGAAACCAGGACCTTTGATTCAGCGCTTGGACGCTTAACCTCCAATGGTGATTTAATATTGACCGATTCATGATTTTGATGAAACTCAACAATCTCCACCCGTGAATAGTTCGGTAAGTAAGTTTCCCCAAGTTCTACTGAGAAGTCATGACCCTGTCTAATGTGAAGCAGTAACCGCTGAAGACAGTGGATGAAGGTGCGCAAGACCGTGGATCGATCAAAGTTAGACGTTGGATGTCGGCTTAGTAGTCTGGAGAATAAATGATCACGAGCGAGAGTGAAGGCCCTGGGTTCGATTTCCGTGAGCGGCGGTCGTGGACGCGCACTGCTAATGAATCCTATACCAGGGCAAAACGGTCGTTCAGTGAAACCAGGTTTCTCCAACGGGTGTTCTAACATCACAAATTAGTTAACATAATACATAGTTAAATGATAAAATAAAATTCATAACATGTACCACTTACTCGAACGGATTCCGCTTCTTCAATAATCTTTTGCATAGCTTCATCTGGTTGTCCATGACTGACTACTGCTATGGAACCAGTCTTTTTAAAGATGGATATTAGGAAAAAAAATAAAATTCGTCTAGAACTTGACTTGTATTTTATAGGTAGTGGACATTTTAAAGTGAAAAAAAGTCAAGAACTAAATTACTGTTGGTAGTACCCGAAAATTCTTCGGAAGTTTTCAGAAGTTCAGAAAAAAAGGTGTACTGTGTCATAATCCTGTTGGATAATTACAGATTTTGCTAGAATGTTAATATCAAGCATTCAAGTAGCAGATGTATGAAACATACTATATACAATCATCGTTTTCAACATTGAAATTCAACTTAACAAATGAATAGTATGACTTAATTACCGAACGTAGGTTTACTTGCATAACTTGAAGCTACACTTAAGAAGCGAGGCGTGGTGAATGTCTACCAAGCTGTTTAAACCAAGTTAGACGAAGAGGGTTTGAAATTAGCTATCTATTGGTCTAAGGTCGAGTCTTACAACCATCCTGTCAAAGAAACCTCTGGCAAGCTGGTTATGAAAAAAGCAGTTCTGAAAATCACTATTCATATCCGTTTAACTAACATTATCGAGATCAAAATATGGCACTGAAATGATTTTCTCATAATCTTGCAGTTGAATTGTTTTCTAATCAGCTATAAACACTGAAGTTTAATGTCATAGGAGAGTGTTGCATGTCACACTTTTGATGGATTAGTTAAGCTGCAGGTTCCTATACTTCGAACTAGACTTTTAATGTAAGATCTGGTGATATTATTACCCAGTTGCTTACAACAAATTAGGTGAAGCGGCATTCGGAAGAGTGATTTGATAGCTGAAAGTTGAACATCTTAACTGATTAGGATGATGTCAGAAGCTCTTCCTAGAATTTCGCTTATTAAAAGTTTGTTTTTTGGTCCGTAGGTTAGGTGTTCGAACGCAAGATGAAGGTTCTGGGTTTGAATTCTGCGAGTAGCGGGAGTCGTGAATGAACACTCTGATGAGTAGTCCCATACTAAGATGAAACGACCGTCTAGCGCTTCAAGGTTTCTAATGGTGGTCTAACAATGATTGATTGATAATTTCACCGTGTACAAACTCTAATTGAATAAAACTCAAATAAATAACTCAACAAGTGAATGTATGATCTGATTGTTTGAAATGTATTTGGTCAATATTATCGACTTGTTCGCATAAATCTCGTTTTTTTATTACACCACTTGAATTATAAATTGAAACTCAATGGTCATATGGAATGGGATCATCCACAAGGCCTACAAAACATCAATGTAATGTGTGGCTACTGTGGGGAGGAGAGATGTGATTGGTTGTTGTGTAAAGACAGAGGTGAACTGAACTTACTAACTATTTAATATGTGAATGCTTTTCGATTATAGATTTCTAATCTGGACTCAATGTGTGAGTGGACTGCTTGTGTTTGTAATGGATACATCTCCCTATCGGATCAATAATCTGATTTTGTGTAATTCAACATGAATCTTGTTTCTAAAATAACATGATCGCCGTTCACGTAGAACCCATCGATCGAGCATCCAGTTTATTGAGAAAATAGCTCGGGGCATAGGTCATATAATCGTATAATAGTATTATATTGTGGTAAATGGAAATCCTTTTTACCTCACCATCATATCCATAAATGACTTGAATTCGATCCCAATGATCCCAATGATTCTTTATTGTGCTCTAAGTCTTGAGTATTTTTATTACAGTTCATTGATTCGTTTAAAGAGTCAAGTTGATAGTTATTGGATGAGATATACAGTCAGTCAACTGTACACCTGATAACTTAGCTTGTTATTGTATGAAATAAAAATGGACCATTCATATAATGGAAATGTTAGTTATTCAATAGGTTGTATGTAAAGTGTGATCAAGAAATTCGCATCCGAATTGTAACGATTGGTTTCTTTCAGTTTCGAAATACTCATCTGATTACTGTGTTTTTTTCCTTTTTTTTCGATTTCCATTAACATAATAATAATAGTACGTAGCTGGGATAAAGAGGCGGATAGATCGAAACGTGGTTTCAGTCACAACAATCACAAACTGTTGAACTGAGCAGTGTACACAGACGCAGGTCACGTCATTATCGTAACCAATTTAAAAAAACATCAGTCTATCGTTTTACATAAATTCGAAATTCCATATTTAAAAAGTCTCTATATAAGTATATAAAAAAAATATGGAATAACAATGAAATCGAGAATACCTTAAAAATTCCAGCTTTATCCCAAGCTATTTCAGCCAAAGTATTGCCCAGAATATTTGTATGTTCCAATGCCAAGCTTGTGATAACAGTTACGTAAGGATTTCTAAAAATTCAAATATGAGTGAATCAAACACGAATTGAATAAATGAACAAACAAAATCAATCATATATGAAGTTAGGTTTGAAAAATATCTTCACAAAATTGAAGGGTTTAGTTTGTGCAAGAGAAATCTTGACTTTTCTTATACAGAGAGGTTTTGTAAAAAACTAAATTTTAATATGAATGAAAATATTGACGATATTTGATAGTGATTGTTTTCTTAATTTTTTTTTCCAAATGCATAATTCATCCACAAGACCGGTAGATTTCATGAACAGTCAGTCAGTCAAATGGAACGCAGAACTTCGTACGTAAGTACATCAGTTCAGGTTGTCATAACACATCAGCACAAAGACGCAATTGTCAATTCAAAACCCATAGTGGTAGAGATAGTAGCAGTACTACTGGTAATAGAGAAGATTAGGATTCGAAGATATTGTTCAAGAAGTATAATTCAATGAGATAAGTTTAGAAAGACAAAAGTAGAGGTGTTGACGAATCCAGAAGATTAGGATTTGAGAGAATACAACGAGTGGATGCACCTGCGCCATTGCAAGCGATTTTGAGCCAAGTCATTCAAAGTCTCTAGCCATTGGTTACTATAGTCTCGCGAACCCCAACCAGGTAGCCCACATCTACTAACATGACTCAGTCCAGTTGTCAGTGACTTTATGGATTTCTGCCATGTTCTGATCTGGCCGCCGCTAACTTTCTTCTAACCTACTCCTATACCATAAAACAAAGCTCGTCGAGGCAGTCGAAGGTCGGGTATTCGTAACACATGTCCCAATCACCTCAACTGATAAAGTTTCAATACTTCGTCTATTGATCTGCCATCAATATCGATTTAGATTTTACTAATCACTAATAATGCTCATAACAAGTGGGTTAGTTTTCTGCTAGTCTACGCCTGAGTTGTCTTCACTCTTTGTAGGTCTCTGTGAATACTAGGTTGAGTTTTCGAGCGGCAATCAATTCAGGAGGAGTTTCCAAAATCCAGTAGCTATCTCTAGGCCTGGATTTATTCTTCATGAGCCTTATTTAAGCATTGGATGATTATTAAAGTTAATATTTTAGATATTATCAAAGTAATACGGATTATATTGTTATTCTCGTAAAATCTTTCTTCTCCTCCTCAATAAACTAGGTTGATCAACGATTGAGACTAGTGATATGAGATTACGCCTAATCACTAGAATCTAGCTGATATCTCAATCAAATGAGGAATTAAAATTGAATAACCATACTAAAAGAGCTTCAGAGCCAATCTATATAGATCTGCTGCTACTTTTCTCATGAGATCAACAATAGCCTTATGAACCTCTCGTAGAATTGGTGAATTTGTGTCAATTTCGCATACAGATCATCTGGTTATGGTAGGTAACTGAACCCCGACTGAATTGTTCCTTAAAGTATTCTACTCATCAGTTTAACTTCCTAGATTGAAAATGGATAACAGTTTTATGTTTTTCTGAAATGGTCTCACTAAAAAATGTAGAGAATATGGAGAAACGATAAGGAGGCCACAGGATTTTTCTATATCTTCCCGAGTTTTTATTGTGCCTGCTCTTTCTAGGTTTTCCAGAAACATGAAGGACAGTTCGGATTGGCTCCAAATACTATCAAGCTTAGGTTGAGTGACTACACTGAGATACCGTGTTAATGCCTCAGACACACCATACATTGATGATACAAGGTACTGAGTTCATAGTGGTCATGCCTGTTATCCGATTCGACATAATGATTTAACATGTAGTTTAGAGAGAAGTTTCAGGGTAGCTTTCAGTGAGCGTTACTAACTAGTATTAGAAACATGCGGGAATAAAAGAAATATTGAGAAGTTCCAAAGAGAGTCGATTATCAGTAAGGCAATCTCATGTGCTGTTAGAGGTATTAAGAGGGCTATCACTTTCCGGTCGCCTACACAATCGAAGGACATTTTTTTATCAAAGTACCCGAAAATGAAACTGGATTTGTAGTGGCCTTTATAACTTGGAAGAATGATCTAAAATAACAAGGGAAAACTGACCGACATCAGCCATAAGCAATAATTTTGGAATAGTTTTATAGATGATAACTCTGAACTTATCAGACTTTATCGCCGATGGTAGAAGTCTGTGTGGCGAGGTGGTGTGTTATTTTTAGAGCCATACTATCATCACACACATAGACAGTCAGAAGTACGACTTCACTCTGACCTTAAGGGGTTGTGTTTCAGTGGTAACATTCCCCAACTGACGTTTGTAATGTGGTCCATCCAATGTAACTCAAATGAGTCATTAAGATATGCAGGCTCAACCACAATCTCAAGGTAGTATTCAATAGTTTACTCAATTACAGCAGAAAAGTTCGTTCTCCTGATATTTACACAATAAAGAATAGTTGGTGAGATAGGTAAAAAAAATTTCAATATTCATTAATATCCTAAGATGCTACGGTGAGATTGGGGAGAGGTCGCCCTTCCGATCAAAGTACTCTCATATAGTCCAGTGTGTATTGACACTGACAACAAAGTTTTACTCACTACTTTCTCGAGGCGTTGGTGTTTTTTACGAAATCGGGTAGACTAAAAGCGAATGTCTGATGCTCTGACCGGGTCAGTAGATACGGAAGACCCACATAAGGGAGATAGAAATCTCTGGGATATCCCAACACACAATCGAAGCAAACTTGAACACTACCCCAACATTACTTTACAAAAGGTGACTAGGAAATCCCAAAGACTAGCGAATTTGAAACATGACATATGAATGATAGGGAACAGTAACCGATTCCAGAACATCAACACAGTCGATAGAAAAGAGCTACAAGTTTCCAATACAGGAAATTATCGGAATGACAGCTGTAATTCCTCATCTCCATGCTGGTTGGATGAGAAAAACTTGGTCGACGTATTATTAAGACGACGTAAAATAGTGTTCTGTGATGGTCTGGGAGAAAGCACCAAATCGGGAGCTACCCTCATCCTTCAATGCTAGAACGATAATACCTGTGACATACGCAGCCCCCTAATCGTCGGACAAGAATTAGAAGGCCTTCGAAAAACTGGAGTAATTGAACCAGCAAGTTTTTAGGATTAAGCAGCTTCCAATAGTGATATTCAACAAATCCAACAGCAGTGTCCACCTATGTGCCGATTGTTCAACTCGCCTAAACAAAGTTCCAGAGGTTCATCATCATGCTTTACCCTTGCTTAAAGATCTTTTTGTCAACATAAATAGATGTAAGATTTTCGTAAAGTTAGACTTATCGGAAGCTTATTTACAAAGTCCGGTAGCTGATGAATAAAGGTACATTATCTCGGACTTATAATGGACAAAGATGGCAGACAGGACAGAGAGAATATCGAAGCAGTGGAAGCGGTTGATAGACTACCAATTATTTTCAAGCCATCAAATAAGCCACCGAAGATGACAAGATATTAGGATAAATTAAAGATTTGAACAGAGAAATGAGAAGACATATTTTGTAAAATAGTACCATTTCGTGCTTTCTCGTCAGTCACATACTACAAGCAACATGTTATTCGTGTAAATACAGCAGTTTTGAAGATAAGGTCAAAATTTCTTATTTAGCATGACATTCACTCACTAGAAGAACCATGGTAAACAAAGGTCAACATACAGTTGTTTTTGAACACATAAAGTTGGACTTTTCCGACCAATCAAGATAGCTTCGAGTAGTTTGAGTGTGTGTGGGTTTTGATGACATGTCACAACTCTAAAGGCTGATTTTGGGTCAATTTGATGACCACTCATCATCAGATGTTTTTCAATGGACGAGGCTGGGTTTCTTGATCGATCTTGAGATGATGGGCTAGGTGGGCGAATCATGGATTTGATTAACCATCTTGGAATGCGTTCCCCTATCCTGTCCTCCAATCGGCGATCTGTCCTACCCAAGTAACTTTCTCCGCAGTTACATGTGTATTGGTAAATACCGTGGGATTTGGACTGAATCGGTCTTGGAGGCTTGATTGGGGTAACTGAGATCGATTGAGTTGTTGTGATAAGCCTCAGATTAGCTGCATTGAAGGTCTTTTTTATTGCAGCTGCAGTCTGTTTGGTTGTAATTTTCATGCAATGATCACCCTTGAAAGGTAACTGTAGGTACACCGGGTTCTTGGGCACATCAGTTGCTATCCGTTTCGTCGTGGTTCTGTTCTGATGACCAATAAACGTTTCGGGATATCCGTTTAATTTAAGTGTCTAAGTAATAAGCCTGAATTCGTCGTCCAATGTATCAGCAGTGCAGATTCTACTTGCTCGAGCGAATAAAGTTTTGACAACAGAACGTTTATATTGTATGGGGCAGAAACTATTGAAGTGGAGGTACTGTCCCGACCAGGTGGGTTTGCGGTGTATTTTTCGTCTGATTGATCCGTCTGGACGGCGATGGAGCAGGATATCGAGGAAAGCTAGTTCATTATTCTTTTCTTCCTCGTAAGTGACTTTCAGATTCGGGTGAATCGCATTAAATCAATCATTGACTTCATTAATATCTGTAGAATATGACAAGAATATCATCGACATATCGTTTGTAAAGTGTAATACCATTGATGAAGTGACTCACTTGCCTTTCTATCATTCCCATGAATATGTTTGCTAAAACAGGTCCGAGAGGGCTTCCCATAGCCACTCCATCGATTTGCATATATGCTTTAACTTGGAAATAGAATTTTATACTTTTTGTGCACAGCAAAATTAGATCTCGAAGATTTCGGTTCGGGTACTCGGACAGTACCCTA
Source organism: Schistosoma turkestanicum (assembly GCA_944470395.2). Taxonomy (NCBI): domain Eukaryota; kingdom Metazoa; phylum Platyhelminthes; class Trematoda; order Strigeidida; family Schistosomatidae; genus Schistosoma; species Schistosoma turkestanicum. Next base: position 9,528,568 of record OX103971.1, on the reverse strand, counting down.
GCCCGCACATAAATTCAGTGATTCGCGTGGTGTAAAACATTCAGATACCGATATTTACCAATAGTTATGAGTTTGAATAATAATAACTTCAAAGTAACTGGTACTGTAAAAAAGGATAACAGGAACTTAGGAATTAAGTAACTCATCTATCCCATTGACAAGGGTCTACAACCAAATGGAACAAGATTGCAGTGAAAATAAACATTAAAATGAAAGTAAAATGGAATTGAATTCAAAAAACAGTTGACTGGACACAAAAAGTTAACTCACTTGAAAATATTTGTATGATCGTAGCGTCCTCCGATACCAACTTCAAATATCCCGACATCAACCTAGAAGTAAACATTAGGAGTTAAGCTGTGAGCACAAAAAATTCAGCAACGTGATATGATGGGTAGTGTCCAATATCCGAACGTGATACGTACCAACGACCCCACCACCACCAACACCAAATTGACTACTTGATCAACAAGGCAAAAGTGGAAGAGAAAGTCTATTTAACCACCGAATAATGTATATGTATAACTATTCATTCATATATATGCATCTCTCTCGCTTTTGAAAAATGAATTCGTTTCCCGGTCAATGATATATATTCGTTTTTTAGAACACTTCTGACTGTCGTCGAGTGACCATATTTAGCCACTTCTGGTTGGTTGGGAACTATCATGGAGAATAACCAGAAGGGGATTAAGGAAGGTACAACTTCAGCATGTCATGAAGTTCCGGACCAAAAAGAACACCATCTCCTCGGCAAGATACAGAAGAAAGAAAATCGTAGCAAGTGTGAGAACTACACAGAGATCAATTTTCTCTTAAGTAGGCTGGATCTCGTAAAGACCGATCATGTACCGACCAGAACGCGACATTATGGATCATTGTGGAGCAATCATCTGAATGTAGCAAATCACGATCAATCAACTCAATCAACTATGAGGAACACTTGACAGAGTGGATAGGAGAATATTGTGGAACTTTGTTCGACACTATGGTATGTACGAGAAGTTGTTAACGTCATACGGAAATCTTACTATGCACTACACTGTAAAGTCGTGCATGGAGGACAGCTCACAGATGCATTCGAAGTGAAGACCAGTGTCAGACAAGGCTACTCATTCACCATTTCTCTATCTTCTGGTGCTTGACTGGATTATGAAGATGCCAACATCTCAGGGGAAGTACGGAACACAGTGGATAGGTTGGGTACATCTAGATGATTCGGACTTCACAGGTGACCCGGGTCTTCTATGCCACATACAAAAACAAAGGCAGAAGACAGCTAATGGGGCAGCAGCCTCCGCAGCAGTAGGTCTCAACATACACAGGGGATAAAGGAACATTCTCTGATACAATGCAACGTGCACCAACTAAGTAGCACTTGATGGAGAAGCATTAGATGTGAAAACTTTCACATACCTGTGCAGAATTTTTTGTAAACAAGGACGATTTGATGTTAATAGGAAGACACAGATTGGCAAAGCAAAGACAGCATTTCTACGATTGAAGAACATCTGCAACTCAAAGCAGCTATCAACCAACGATATTAGAGTCAGAAGTTTCCACACAAACTTTAAGGTAGTTTTATTGCATAGAGTGGAAACTTGCAGAGCTACGAAGGCCATCACCTACAAGATACGCGTATTTATTAACAGTTATATAGGCAAGATAATCCAGATCCGTTGGCCAAACACCGTCAGCAACAACCTACTGTGATAGAGAACAGACCAGATTTCAGCTGAAGAACAAATTAGGAAAAAGCGCCGGAGGTTGGTAGGACACACGGAAAGGAAGGCCAGGGACAGAGCTGGCCGGCCTCCTATGCTCCATTATGGGTAACAGGCGTAAGCAAGTTAGGCTAGAAAGTTATCTAAGGGTTTTTTGAATCATACTGCATCGGGATTTCAAGGTGCGTAGAAGAGTTGGAATATAATACGTTATCCTTTGGGATAACGTGTCATGCTGCATACACTGCAGACTGTTCAACTTTCAGTGGTCATTCTTTGATACTTAACTCGAAAAAAATTGATTAACTTTCTTATTTGCATGCGGTTATAGTAGTTGTGCATGAGTGGTTCAGTTTATCTAGTCGCATAGATTCGTCCTCAAATTCATTATTACTTTTTAACCAAATCAGAAATGTGTAGATCATAGCTTTGAGACACAGTTACTTTCGTACATTTATTTATAAAGTAGACTAAACAAAAAAGGTAAACTTACTTTCTCGTCAATAAACGCTTTACAAGCCATTACAAAAATGTAATGAAGAAACGATGGCATAGGTACACTAATTGAAGTTTTCTACATAAATACGAAGAAAAAATGAGAATAATTTAAGTGAATAATTCTACTCATTTGTTAAGTATCAATTCATGTAATCATCTTAAACTTATACTGTTTGAATGAGCATTAATGATATTGTCCGACTGTTACAAACAAGGTGATTGAAATGCAGCTTAAATCTATCATTTATTAGTTAACAGACGACAAATGTGCAGCAGATCATACATGTACTCTTGTTCAACCTATCAAGTACTATACTGATAAACTCAAATAGTGTGATTTAAAGCCTAGCATATTAACATGTACTTAGTGGTTACGTTCAATTGAATCCATGGTTTTCAAGCAGAGAAATAACTCATATTAAATTTTATTTTCTACCTACGAATACCAAGATATCGTTGTAAGATGTTTTTACCATTGAAAGTAGTTACTTAGTGAAAAAGAATAAACAAATTAGCAAATTATTTTAAGTGAACAAGTCCTTCTTTTCTCAGTACCTTAAGTCTTATTTAACGATTTACATGTACATACTAAAGCACATACATTAGAAGAACACTGAAAACAGTGCATATTGACATATCCGAGCAAATTCTAAAGAATACTGATAGGTATCATACTGATTATGCAATGATGACGTAATTTATTTCATTGTGATTGTTGACTCAAATCACATTGATTAGTTTAATATTTCTTTCAATGAAAAAAAGTCACTTAAATATTATCTTGGTTAACGCACTTGAATGCTGCTTTAAAGTCAAAGAATACAACTATGTTCGAACGATGGAACGTACATCATCTATATTCCAGAACCTGATGAGGGGTGAATATTTTGTTTTTACATCCACATCCAGTTCTTAAACTAGTCGAACTACCCGAAAAAGAAACTGGATTTTTAATGGGTCTTTACAACTTGAAGGCCTAGTCTAAGATCACTAAGAAAAACTGACTGACATTGGTTATATGCAATCATTTTGTGAATAGTTTTAAAGATGATCACTCCATGCCTTTCAGACCTCATTGCTGATGAAAGAAATCTGTGGTGCAAGGTGAAGTGTGCTCTTTTTAGAGCGTTAATAATACCATATCCATCTGTAGTCAATAATACGACTTCATCTTCAGACCAACCTGTATGATGTGGTAAGACCTAAATAAACAAACAATCCAACCAATGTGACTCGACTGAGTCATAACGACGTTTAAGGTCGATCACGTACGGAAAGAGGAAAAAAAAGAATGAGTATATCTTTTTTATGGCAGCAGATACTGAGTTCTGTAACTGAGCCTTTCTCACCAATTGTTAAGACAGTCTCACACAGACTTGAATCAGATAGTGTGTACGTAGCAATGCTATTATTCAATTCCACTGTTAATGACCTCATGAAATGAGAATCTGATTCGGTTCGCATCCCTCTACCACCGTGCTATATATGATTAAACAAAGTCGGGATTATTGTTAGCTTGTACACGTAGCTTGCTTACACTGAACACACAATAACCATCGGTAACCAATCCTAATCAAAATCTAGAGTAATAATATAAATTATGAAATAATCTGTGGTACTGTTACGTATTTCAAGCCAGATCAACTAACGTTGAAATTTCACTACCCAGAATCCTCTGGACACAATACTTCACTCGAGTAGTCTCAAATCAGAATAAGAATTAGAGATAAATGAAAATATACTCTAAAATCTGGAAAGCAAAAGCTAATAATACACAAACGTTAGGGTTTATAATGTACGCTTTATGTAAAAATCTTCCACTGTTTTCTGATTATGTCCACTAGAACTTGCTGAGAATTTGTCTAATCAGGATTCGCTTGACTTTAGCCTATGATTAACGCTCTGCAGGTCACTGGTTTTATTACATAAGCAATCTGAAAATTTTAGTGTACCTGCGACTGATATTATTTGCAACGAATTTTCCTTATCAGTTACAATTGATAATTGACGGTAGACTAGTCAGAAGTACTAATAGCTAATCAGGCATTCACAAACAACATATAACTCACTGTAAACTCAAGAAGTGTATCATGAACATTCCAAAATACACTAGCAAACCGATCAGAAGATATTGGTCGTCCATTAATACGTATTCGTTCCTCAATATTTACAAGATGAGGAGAGCTGTCAGAAAAAACACAGGTTGAAGCATTGTATATATATATATATATATATATATATATATATATATATATATATATATATATATATATATATATATATATATATATATAATATATCATAACGAATACCAGAAAATTACTTTTGAATTGTGTCGGAAACACTTTTCCTAACTTGCAGCAAAAATGGCGTACTTTAGATGATGTCTCAGCCTGGATAGCAACAGAATACCGACTATCGTTTCAGTATTTAGGACCGGTTATACTGTAAAATGCCTTATCTCCAATGCTTTATCTAAAGTGACAACTAGCTACTTCACTGTAGAGCGCCTACTTTACAAGATTCACTCACCGGAGGATATTGCCAGTGAAGTCAATCTGCATGGTGCTTTAGATATATACTCAGCATTTCTTTTATAGCCTTAGATGAGACAGATTGAAATAAATGAACATTGTGGATATGCTTTAGCCGATTAAACTATTCAGCTTTGATTGCAAGACAGTAATTTGGTTGGTATTACAAAAACTAGTTAATAAGATGTAAAGGGATATTATTGCTTGTAGGGATATCAGGTCTACGTCATTTAAGCCCGATAATGTAGTCGTCATCAAGGGTGAACCTGGAATAATTATAGAAATTGGCGAAAACGGTAAAATAAACTCCGTCCACAGATTTTTATAGAACCATTCCTTTCCAGTGACATAGAAACATTCATGAACTCAGTAGTTAACCATCAGCATATATAGATGATCATTAGTGATGTATTATGTAAGTGTACTACCGTAAACATCGTTAGCCATGGAATCGTAGTGCTCCTACAACATACATTTTTGTAATAACAGTTTCTGTCATTGAAAATTATTCAATAATGTACTGATGCATTTTTTTAAAACAATGTACTTGTTGGTAAACAAGTTTTCGTCGTAGCCGCCAAGTAGTTTATCATTATGAGCTCAGTCAAATTTGCGTTAGGAGACTACATGAAGTTGAATGAGAGTTGGTTCGTTATGAAATGTACAATACTGTACTACTTCGGTTGGTTACAAACGCATCCTGTAAGTTGTGGGTCTGACCCGGTGAACTCGTTGACCAGTCTAGTTAGATACGGTAGCTCGCTGAATAAAGATACTTTGCAACTGCAAAAAGAAAAGCCCAGACAGTGAGTTACTGATCCCAATTTTTTTTCCAAAGAAGTAATTAAACGACGACCACGTTACTTGTACGATTCTATCGACTTCGATGTCGTAGAAGTGCAAGCTGATTATAGTCGGGTGGAATGTTCGAACCCAGGACTTTCATCCTTACACATGAACATTTAACCTCTGGGTCCGAGTCCTGCGAGTAGAAGGAGTCGTGGATGCGCACTGGTGATGAGTCCCATACCAGGACGAAACGCCCGTCCAGTGCTTCCAGGTTTCCAATGGTAGTCTAACAATGATCGATTGATGATATCAATGTGTAAAAACACTGGTCTACATAACTCTAACCGAAAAAATAAATTGTTTTCTAAAAATCACTATTTTGATTCATGTCAAGTACACAGATAGTTTGGTTGACCTGAGGAATTAAAGGAGAACCTCTAAGTATATAGTATACTATTCCGTTGGGTTCACGAAATAATGATTGATTCACGTGTTCGTATTATTGAAACGGAAATGATTCAGGGTTAACTTCGGAGGAAAGTAGACATTTGGAGAAAAAGTGAAAGTGCTCATTTCGAGACATTTCCACTGAATGGGAGAAATTTTGAGAAGAAATTACTCTATTTACGCCAAGCCGGGGAAAATCTCGACAATTTGATGGATTTTACCTTATATTGACATCGAATTCACTGGAAGATATCCCAAAAATTCGTGTGGCGGTAAATAAATCCCCAAAATAAATATCTCTGTAAGTCTGCAATATCAATGCTGACCTCCTTAGTTTTAGTCGATAAATCTAAGCGAAAGCGCACGGTCACACACGCGCCCTGCTATACATCTTCTTACATTAACCAACAAGCTCGATATCCCGACCACCGTCCAAATATACCTACGATCTTCTTCATTCCTGACTTCTAATTTGACTGGGTTTCAGTATTCTCGATTAACAAGGTGATAAGGGCAAAAGTGTTGTGTTACTTTCTAAATCTCTGTAACAGTGATTCTTATTTTCCCTTTTTAAATTTTCTTGAACTGCTTCATTAACTATTTCTTGCATACATATGAAACGTTCCAATATAAAGTAAACATTTAAAAACTTATTAGGCACTTATTTTCAAGTCTATTCAGACTTGGACACGAGTAATGGTTGAGGCGAAGTTTAAAAGGATGAGCACAGCGTTTCTAAACAAACTTAATTGGATCCAACACTTCTGAAAACGTCAAAAAAACTAGCTTCTTCGTTTATTAAAGATTCAACAGTTAAATATACTGGTTACTACTCAACGGTTCATATATTCATGATAATAAGTTCAAAAACACAAAACGTGAATGTATACACTTACTAACCTTAAAAAACCAGTACGGAATCCGGATTTTCGCAAAACATTTTCAATCATTGAACAAACTGAACCTTTGCCTTTAGACCCTGTAACATGCACGATATGTAAGTCACGTAGTTGATGATCCTGTAGTACAAATAACTTAATGAATTCTCGAACATACGTCGATTCCAACAGCGGAGCAATAAACAGAAGTCAATCCATTTCTTTGTTCTCTCAAAAGCCTTGGATTCGGCGGCGTTGAATAGGTTACAAGTTTAATAGACTTATTAAGCTCATGTATGGCATCCTTTGAACACTTACAATATGAGTCAACTTACCTGATAAGAACGAGTGAGACATGGGACCGTTTTATGCAGAGTCATTTTTAAATATTGATTCCCTGGCTGAATACACTAAAAGTTACAAAATCGAACAGGAAAAATGAAAAGAGCAAATAATGAAGGGTAAATTCATGCCTGAAATCATTACTTAATCGCCAGTTACGTTGACTGAAGCAATAAACATCCTATATTTTTCAACTTAAAGAGATATATGGGACTGAGATTAACATTTCTTCAAGGGCTTCGAAGTTGATGATTTTACGGACATAATCCATTATTTGTAATATGCAACATTAACACGGTAATATGACTGGACTAACAAGGCTCTAACGCACCTTCATTGTTGGAGACTTAAAAACACATTTTTAATTAAACGGCCTAAGAGTTAAGAGTCAGAATCTAGGGTCATCGAGTCAAAGCTTTGTTAGGCAGAGAGGAGCCTAAACTAAGAATTACTTTACCTGTCAATTAGAACCACTGGACTATTAGAATCTCATTGCACTTATTGCGATTTGGAAGTGAATTGGTTGGGCATGTTGACCGTTTCACCTATCTTGGGAGTTTAATCAGTGCCGACGGACTGATGACTGACGAAATCTCAGCACGATACAGAAAGCTCGATTGACTTTTGTCAACTTGCGTCACTTACGTGGAAGGCGAGAGATCCGTTTGCTAACCGAAGGTCGGGTGCACTGCGCAGCCGTTCGCTCCGTCCTACTTTATGGAGGCGAAACATGGCCGGTAAGAGTAGGTTATTAGTATTCGGTTATAGATGTCTCTGAAGCATTGCTCGTGTATCCTGAGACAACAGACTAAGCAATGCTGTCGTTAGGAAACAAGTACTAGGTAGGGATGGCAAATCAATAGATAAAGTATTGAAACTTCACCAGCTGAAGTGGTTGGTACATGTGTTACGAATGTTCAACCACCGACTCCCCCGTCGAGCGATGTTTTGTGTAGGAGCAGGTTGGAAGAAAGATAGAAGCGGCCAAAACAAAACATGGCACAAATCCATGAGGTCACAGACAACTGTACTGATCCATGTTAGTAAGTGTCGACTATCAGGTTGTGGTCTGAGGGACCCAGGTCGTTTGCAATGGCGCAGATGCATCAGTTCTTCATCTCCGCTCAAATTCTAGTCGTTTGATTTCTTTATGATCGTTATTTCTCGTTTCAAATTTATTTCACTAGGATATACTTCTCGAACTATATCTTCGATTGTTATTCTTTTGGATTACCCTTAATACGTACCTATACTACCTCTACCACTTACTATCCCGCACGCATGAATCAAACCCAGAACCTGGTTCAAGACATCAAATCAGTCGGAAGTCGGTTCAGTGTCTACAGGCTAAGCACTTGCGCGTGAGACTGAAGATCCTGTGTTCTGTTCCGAAGTGCAGGAATTCGGATGCAAACTATTGTAGATCCCCATCCTAGCATGAAACGGCCGCCCAGTTGTCTGGCCTTTTAAATGGTGGTCTAGCTAAGCTCGTTTTATGGTTCTAACTATGGAAATAATGAAATCTACATATACTATTAAAGTTATGATCTTTGTACGTAATCTGATTAACTATCTTTGACGAATTATGAATTAACGCTCCTTTACGATTGTACATGACAATCGGAACTAGGAACTTCATACTTAGTACGCCAAACATCAAGTATTGTATTCGCTGAAAAATTTAAACACTCGAAATGTTTAACGTTATATTAAGTCTAAAACTGTACGAACCATACAAAATACAACTTTCATACAACTTTTCTATCAGTTCATAAAATAGAGATGTGACGAACTATTGTGGGACGATATTTTTGAATAAAAATCAAACTGTGTAAATTCGCAAGTTAATAATGTTACTGGGTGTCTAAAATTCATCATCTGAATAATTTGATATGCAATCTAATTAAGCACAAACTTAGGAAACACAACTAAACAATCAAATACTTCATAAAGCATCAGATTGTTCCCAAAATTCATACATAGGAGTACTAGATCAATCACACACAAAACACAACCCTGCAATACAATAATGTAGATATAAGTATCATGTATTTAACTAACATTAGAACAATATAAAATGATGGAACAAATATACAAGAGCGATTTCAGAGGAAATATATTCATTTTTAAAGGCGAATCGTGCATGTATTCGAAGCTTAAAGAAAAATTTAATAATTTAAGAGATAGTTAATGTACAATGTGGTAATTAGTGAACATTAGAGCAGTTATACGAAACATCCTTTATGTCCGGATTAAACGCGCTAACCGTGAAATATTTCATACAGAAATATTTTAAAAACCTCGTTTACTTGGGTTCGATGTAGAGAATTCGTAGTTTGTGATGTCTGAAAATTTTCCGTATAATCGATGGACATTCGACTATTTAGAAACCCTGATTGCTTAGAAAAAGGTTAAAAAAGTTGGCTGAAATTTACTACGTATTTGAAATGTGAAACAAACAATAATTTATCCAGTCAGAAGTAAATTAATTAAATGCATCATTACACGACTTGGATTGTATTTTTGAACATTTGTTGACCTTATCAAGGTCTTTCAACAACGAAATAGCTCAAATGTGGCCATTCTGCCTGAAGAGAGAGTACTCAAAACTTTTGTTCATCAATCTATTTACCAGGCTCAAGATATATTTACATATATTTAGCAAGCAGAATAAAATTTTTGTAAATTAAATCAGTTTCCCTAAGAACATACTAGTTTTTGTATTAAAAGAACACAGTGAAGTTATTTGAATCGCACTTGTAAATTTAGGCAGTCGTAGCGTCAGTCTAGTTTGATATGTTGTGTCCGCATTTTGAGTTTTTGTCCTGAAACGTAGCCTGCGTAGGGGAAACAGTGGCAACTAGGAAATTTAAAACCATTTAAAGTAAACTCCTCGGTCACCAATTCTCAGACGGATAGCTTTGAGCTCTCTTCATGAGTTTAGAACTTGAGTGCTCAAACTGAGTTCACAACTAATCATTTTATTCATATCCTGTTGGAATGAGTGAGGATGCGCTATATTTACATAATCTAAATGTGACGGATTTAAAGTTTTAAAAATATGATGGGAAGCTCTGGGGTCGAAACCGTAAAAAATAGGTCACAATGTTACTAATTTATGGTTTTCACGAATGCGGACATGAAGGTGTTTCAGTAAAAATAATTTCTGTAGTTTGAAGAGATAATGATTTCTCTAACTTAGTGAAGTCAAAATGAACCCGTTATTCAAGAAGGTGTTTGAGTTATAGCATTCAGTTAATATTAGGAATTTCAAAGCATAACTTACCATCGCATATGATTATGTTCTGAAAATTTAGGATTGAGGTCCTATCAGATAATGAATATAGATCTACTGTTTTCTGTGTGAGCTGAAAGTTTGTTAAAATGAGATTCTTTTGGAAAGCATATGAAATCTTCTGTGAACATGAAGTTCGATCGTCACAGTTTTCTCTGCTGTAGTACGAGAAAAATAATCCATAATACTCCGATTCGAGCATGAAGCAAGAAAATCACATGAATCATTCAAAGAGTAACGTTGCGTTCACAGAATGCCCCTACAAATGTAGTATCTTTTTTCTGTTGAAATCACACTTGATGGAGAAGCATTAGATGTGGAAACTTTCACATACCTGTGCAGAATTTTTTGTAAACAAGGACGATTTGATGTTAATAGAAAGACACAGACTAGCAAAGCGAAGACAGCATTTCTACGATTGAAGAACATATGCAACTCAAAGCAGCTATCAACCAACGATATTAGAGCCAAAAGTTTCCACACAAACTTTAAGGTAGTTTTATTGCATAGAGTGGAAACTTGCAGAGCTACAAAGGCCATCACCTACAAGATACGCGTGTTTATTAACAGTTATATAGGCAAGATAATCCAGATCCGTTGGCCAAACACCATCAGCGACAACCTACTGTGATAGAGAACAGACCAGATATTTCAGCTAAAGAACAAATTAGGAAAAAGCGTCGGAGTTTGGTAGGACACATCAAGAAAGGCATTCAACTGCATCCCATATAATGCCTAATTTGCATTCATAAAGAAGAGGAAATGAAAAGAATGAACGGCGAGTTAGTAGAACTGGAAAGGAAGGCCAAGGGCAGATTTATTTGGCAAATGGTGTTAAGCCGACTATGCTCCACCATAGGTCATAGGCAAGTTTTTCAAAAAAATGTAATTTTGCCACCTCCAAGCGTTCTATGCTGCTAACTGCTTATAATTAATACTCAAGTTTGGGACAAAGGAATCTTATATAAAAATTCAGAAATGTTTTCATGTCAACACTGCTAAAGTCTGCGTACAGACCATAGTGGCTATGCACGGTATCGCGCAGTAGTTCTGAAGTCTAATGTAATGATATCTCCGCAGGACGTTTGACTTCAATGTTTGTTAGAAAGCTACACCAATCCCGTCAGAATCGAGTTGACCCGTGAACATCCATACAAGCCACACACGTTTCTGGTTCACAATCTCGGGTCACCACGTATCTGGATAACAAGTAGCCAAGTGTTATTGACCGGACATTTATCAATACCTTACCGATCAGTATTAGGCAATTTTTGTGAATCGTTTTGAAACAATAAACTGCCACCACTGTTTTTCCGGACATGAACAACCTGTTCTGAATTCGAGCTGTTCCTAAGAAACAATCAGCTTTTCGTCTTGGTACTTGAACAGCTCTTTACGAATAACCATTCCTAATTTTTCTAAACGATGCTGGCCAAGCTTAGGGGTTTATGGTTCTCAGGTTTTTGTCTCGTATTTGTTTTGACGACAGGACTTACCATTGCGTTCTAATCACTTGATAATATACCTTGAGTTACTGATGGATTAAAATATGTTTTAAAACAGTTGCGATGGCATTCGCTATTTCCTTGAGTAATCTTGAATTCATTGTTATTTATTTCCATAACTAATTGTAGTTATACTAAAACTAACCAGTCAGATTGTAGTTTAAGCGTTCACTGTAGAATTCTTTTTGAATGTTTTGTGTTTTGGAAAATCCCTCCATGTTTACATATTTTTGCTATGACATGATGGACTTTTTCTCTTGACATTTTTGGTATTTTATTTGATTCCAATTTGAGATTTTACCATTGTATGTTGTTATTCTTTCCATATTTTGTACTTATATTGAAGTTTTTGTGTTTGCTTTTGAACTGTACATATATTGTTTAAATTTGATATAATATGGCTACCGCCACATTTTTGGATAGACGCGGTGGCTGCTGGACTTAGTGTCACTTT
>OX103971.1:9492370-9515603 GCA_944470395.2 Schistosoma turkestanicum | reverse complement strand
GCAACTAGGAAATTTAAATCCATTTAAAGATAACTCCTCGGTCACCAATTCTCAGACGGATAGCTTTAAGCTCTGTTCATGAGTTTAGAATTTGAGTGCTCAAACTGAGTTCACAACTAATCATTTTATTCATATCCTTTTGGAATGAGTGAGGATGCGCTATATTTACATAATCTAAATGTGACGGAGTAAAAGTTTTAAAAATATGATGGGAATTTCTGGGGTCGACACCGTAAAAAATAAGTCACAATGTTACTAATTTATGGTTTTCACGAATGCGGACATGAAGGTGTTTCAGTAAAAATAATTTCTGTAGTTTGAAGAGATAATGCTTTCTCTAACTTAGTGAAGTCAAAATGAACCCGTTATTCAAGAAGGTGTTTGAGTTATAGCATTCAGTTAATATTAGAATTTCAAAGTATAACTTACCATCGCATATGATTATGTTCTGGAAATTTAGGATTGAGGTCCTATCAGATAATGAATATAGATCTGCTGTTTTCTGTGTGTGCTGAAAGTTTGTTAAAATGAAATTCTTTCGGAAAGCATATGAAATCTTCTGTGAACATGAAGTTCGATCGTCATAGTTTTCTCTGCTGTAGTACGAGAAAACTAATCCATAATACTCCGATTCAAGCATGAAGCAAGAAAATCACATGAATCATTCAAAGAGTAACGTTGCGTTCACCGAATGCTCCTACAAATGTAGTATCTTTTTTCTGTTGAAATCACACTTGATGGAGAAGCATTAGATGTGAAAAATTTCACATACCTGTGCAGAATTTTTTGTTAACAAGGACAATCTGATGTTGATAGGAAGACATGGATTAGAAAAGCGAGGACAGCATTTCTACGATTGAAGACCATCTGCAACTCAAAGCAGCTATCAACCAACGATATTAGAGTCAGAAGTTTCCACACAAACTTTTAGGTAGTTTATTGCATATAGTGGAAACTTGCAGAGCTACAAAGGCCATCACCTACAAGATACGCGTGTTTATTAACAGTTATATAGGCAAAATACTCCAGATCCGTTGGCCAAACACCATCAGCAACAACCTACTGTGATAAAGAACAGACCAGCTTACAGCTGAAGAACCAATTAGGAAAAAGCGCCGGAGGTTGGTAGGACACACTTCAAGAAAGGCATCCAACTGCATCTCATTTAATGCCTAATTTGCCTTCATAAAGAAGAGAAAATGAAAAGAATGAACGTTGAGTGAGTAGAACTGGAAAGGAAGGCCAAGGACAGATTTATTTGGCAAATGGTGGTAAGCCGATTATTCTCCATCATAGGTCATAGGCAAGTTTTTCAAAAAAAATGTGATTTTGCCACCTCCAAGCGTTCTATGCTGCTTACTGCTTATAATTAATACTCAAGTTTGGGACACGGGAATCTTATATAAAATTTCAGAAATGTTTTCATGTCAACACGGCTAAAGTCTTTGCGTGCAGACCATAGTGGCTATGCACGGTATCGCGCAGTAGTTCTGAAGTCTAATGTAATGATATCTCCGCAGGACGTTTGACTTCAATGTTTGTTAGAAAGCTACACCAATCTCGTCAGAATCGAGTTGACCCGTGAACATCCATACAACCCACACACGTCTCTGGTTCACAATCTCGGGTCACCACGTATCTGGATAACAAGTAGCCAGTGTTATTGACCGGACATTTATCATACCTTACTGATCAGTATTCATCCTGATGCACTTGGAAGTATTTATCAGCTTGATTGAATTCTATACATTTTAGGCAATTTTTGTGAATCATTTTGAAACACTAAACTGCCACCACTGTTTTTCCGGGACATAACAACCTATTCTGAATTCGAGCTGTTCCTAAGAAACAATCAGCTTTTTTCTAGGTACTTGAACAGCTCCTTACGAATAACCATTCCCAATTTTTCTAAACGATGCTGGCCAAGCTTAGGGGTTTATGGTTCTCAGGTTTTTTGTCTCGTACTTGTTTTGACAACAGGACTAAATCACTTGATAATATACCTTGAGTTACTGATGGATTAAAATATATGTTTTAAAACAGTTGCGATGTCATTCGCTATTTCATTGAGTAATCTTGAATTCATTGTTATTTATTTATATAACTAATTGTAGTTAAACTAAAACTAACCAGTCAGATTGTATTTTAAACATTCACCACGTGCTCTGGTCTGACGTGTACGTAAACTACCTTTGATGTAAATGACCCACCACCTCACGCGCCTGCAACCCCTGGCAGCACAGACAGCAGCTGACTCCTATATGGTCAAAGAATTGCGGCTCAATTCGTTACCAGCATACGTACAGGTTGTGAGTTATTTTCATAACTACTTGTAGTTGTTGTAGAATCTATTTTGAGTGTTTTTTGGAAAACCCCTCCATGTATATATATTTGTGTTATGATATGACTGACTCTTTCTGTTTGATATTTTGGTACTTTATTTGATTCCATTTTGAGGTTTTAGCATTGTATATTGTTATTATTTCTATATCTTGTACTTATATTGAAGTTTTTATGTTTCCTTCTGAACTATACATATGTTGTTTGAAATTGATATTTAATATGGTTACAGCCATATTTTGGATTTGATACTCTAGCAGTAACGGACTGGAAGCACTTATTCTTCCAGAAACGGAATCTGTTGTGGTAATTGGAAGCTCGAAAGTGTAACATCGTTTTGGTAATTTTCTGTATTTCCCTATTTAATGTAATAGAACCGTTTTCTCCAAGAATTATCGTGTTTTCGGTCCCTGACTGGATGAAATGCGTTTGAACCTAGACTTTTCAAGCCGGAGTGAACTGCAAGAGTAGAAAATCTATAACAGCTGTGCCATAACTAACCAATCAGATTGTGGTTTAAGCGTTCTCCACGTGAACTGGTCTGACGTGCACGTAAACTATCTTTGATGTAAATGACCTACTAATTGAAGGACATTATTATCTTATTATATTGATGTGACACACAGTTTTATTCATTTCCATAAGACGCGCTAAATCGGTCGGTATGTTTACTGGTTTCACTTGATAACTGTAATTTCCTTATTTATTGTACTAATCTAATTGTTATGTTTAGAAACAGATAAAACTTTAAAACCAAATTGGCCTTGTTTTCACTATGACTTTACAAAAGAATCTGTGCTCGTCAATATTGCGTTTACAATTGTAGAAGTAGATCTGTAGGACGAATTGAATCCCACCTTCACTTCACCGAGTTCCATAGATTTACCTGATTCAAACTTACCAGATTGATGACATTGAGTTCTTTAACAGTCAGAGTTCTTACAGAGGAGTTTAAATGAACTGGAGGTAGAAACATTACCATAGGAAGCCTATCATTAAATTAGTTTGGGAATACGTGAGCTTGTTCATAATCGTATTCCAACCGATGATGCAGTACTACTATCCCCTTATAACTTTTGTACGCTGCCTCATCAGCGCCAAATGTTAATTCTTCCTATATTCTTTTCCTTTTACGCAGAAGACTGCGAACTTCCTTACCGAGCTGCACCAGGGGATTTCTTGGATTCCTGGGTGTAGACCCAGGGATGTAGGTTGCAGTAATCTGAATATACTTATTTCTGAATACCTGCATAGCCAATTCAGTGAGGTGTTCTGATTCTATTGTCAGTTCTACTGAGGCGACTGATAGTATGATTTCTCGTAAATTTGCTCTGCTGCTGTTTGGTCTGTTCTTAATCTTAACAGTCCCTTACCGACAACGATGTAAAAGGCAAAGTGTGAATGGTCACTTACCTAGGGTGACAAATAACCGAGATTAGAGACGTCATTATCATAATCGGTCAATATGAGATCTAGAGGGAATGATCCTTATTCCGTATCGTGCCCAGCTGCTTCTTTTACATACTTCACTAGGACACTTGTAATAACCGTTTCAACTAGTCTTCCGACAATTTAATTAGTGAAATTAACGAGCACAACTTAACTGACAGATTTGAAGTATTCATTTGAAAATCATGTAGTGACATACTTTTACGAAGATAACACAATTGCTAAAATGGCAACATTTATTATTGTACTTAATTCTAACAATAATTATCATAATTAATTATAATTACTTCAAATGAACTGACAGGATCATTTAAGGCAACTATCCGCGCCAAGTCTCGAAAACAAATTTAGCTGTAGAGGAGCACAATATAATGAGGCGAATTAGCAAAATAAAAGGAATAAGGTGGCTCAGAAACATGTATTTTCAGTTCTATCTTAAGATTATGGTCCAAATGAAAGGTGGCTACCTCTCAACATCAGATGAAAGCCATGAACTTTTTCTCATTATGAGTTTCTCAAACGTGGAAAAGTCTTATAGCTGAAGTGACCCTGATTTTATCCTTGTAATGGCGCGAGTTGAAGTTGACTATGAACACCACTACTGGCCAGCTAAGTAGAATCCCTCCATGTACCAAAAACAGGGAAGACCGGATCCAGAAATGAGCGTATATTTGTTGACGGTCTCGTGATATAGAATGAATACCAAGATCGTGCCAAGACATGCAGACCAAACTACAGAGCTTATTGTAACAGAGATGGAAACGATACGAACGGAAAGTGTGTGTACAAAGTATGGATAAACAAAGAGTACTGTAAAAACATCAATGGTACAATATGTCATACTAATGAATGTTTCTATTAAAAGTAGAGTCAATACAGTCTAAAGAGGAAATTCTGCAAAAATATATCCATGCACTACCAGCTTCCTCCTGGACTAGTGCGCCTATTACGTATTTACTTATCTCGCCTACCATCACCTTTGCTTCCTCTTTTACTCCAACATTTCGGTATTCTCACACCATCTTCATCACTGGTCGATTAGTTTATCTGTTTATTCATTAAGTTATCATTTATTGTTAGCATTAGAGTTTTCTATTGAATGCTTTTTGCATTAAAAACAACAAAACTGTTGTTTGGTAATGTGGTAGTTGCTTGATTCTAGAATCTCTGTTTCTCTGAATCAAACGCACTCCAATTACAATACATCAAGATTCATTGGCAACTAGAAAATGACTGAAACTGGTGTAACTGAGTAGCTAGATTGCCATCAGTTGGACATTATCAAGTAAATGGGACCGTAATGAAACACGAAGACGTAAGTGTAAGGAATTTACTTTATTTATACTAGATTTTACACAAAGATTTTAGGTATTGGAAACATTTGCTCTGTACTTAACAGCCTCTATTCATAGTGGAGAAATGAATTCTGGTATGCTATGAAATCAGTCTACCCATTAGTTTCCAAATATGTACTTAGGCGACCCCCATTTACGCGACTTCGGTAATAAAAAGCCAAATACGGATTCGGTTGGATGAGTTTATTTCAAACAATCGTTCATGCGAACATGAAGGAGAGAAGCATATAAGTAAAGCGAAGCGAAGAGGAGTGACGTGGAAAAGGTGAGAAAGTCAACTCGATTTGAAGCATGACTAAGAACTCAGTCAGACACAAATAAGCCAGACATGCATAAGCGAAATAGGTGGGCACACACACGAATAAAAGCAATGCAGATATGAGCGAATGACTGACGAGGACAAAAGGCCAGTGTGCTAACTAATTTATTTATAAGCTAAGTTGAGCCCTGTGAGCTAGAAAGAACAGCACTCACTAAAAAGTTATCCTGTTTATTAAAACGACAGAGACGTTGAATAAGTTTGTCTATGAAACGTGAGCTGAGTGTCAACCACGAGGCAGCCGCAGAATATACAGCACTGGGTTGTTCTAAGAAGCTTCATTGGCCGTTGAGAGTCTGATAAATCTTTTCAGGATTACCTACTCACAAGTGTTTGTTGTTTTAAACCTGTAACTGATCCATACAACTCGGTTCTTACATTTTTGACGCATAGTACTGCTACTGGTTGAAGGATAATGTTCTCTAGGAACTGTCATGAGAGGAGATATAAAAAAGTTTGTGATACATGTTTTAGATGAAAATACACATTTTCTTATCAGGCTACTGCAAAGGTCTGGCGCAAAACAATACTGAATGTCTCAGACTGAAAACAATGTTGTGGGAGGCTTTAGTTATCACTTAAGCTTTGTTTTTCATCTGTACTTTAAAGTATGGAGTGGTGTATATGAAATCTGAGGGGACTAGCAGATGAAGAATGAAATTTAAGACAAAATGCTGATAAGAATTTCCAGTTATTCCATTTAGCTAAGCCGGAAATATACGCTTTGAACAATAAGATTGCGAGAGGCCGTTTTAAGTGCCTTACCTGAGACTGAGTTTTTTATGTTCCTGTTGGGTTACTACAAAGATGATGTTTTTTTCATACAGAAGAAATATATCACACTATCCTTAGGAAGATTTAATGAAGCTGTCACTTTAAGTTCGCATGAAAAGCTTGAAACCTCGAAATGCAATGTCCTAAAATGTTCAAGAATTTGAACATTGATTGAGTTTCGTCCGCTCATCTTAGTTCGCGGGAAGTCGTTTGGTTGTTGACACGTATGATGATAAGAGCATTTATTTTGGTCTGGTTGTTAACTATCCACTTGTCCCTAATAAAGGCATGGTATCTGCCGGGGATATCGCCGATCAATTATTGCCCACCACAGTTGGATAGTGGAAGTAGTTGCAAGGTACAGCGTATCAACACGATCTTATTAGTTTTTAGAGTGATATTACTTTATTCGTTAATAAGTTGACTTCGAAAAAGTCGTTCATCTCCTTCCGCTATGACTCGTGAGTTTTTTATCACAGGTTGTTTTACTTTTATCTTTTTGTCATTTCCACTAGCACTCATCAATATTTTTGTATTCAACCTAAATGCAGCCGTAGTTTGTCTTTAAGTTGGTTTTTATATCAGTATTTAAACCTCCAAGGCTTAAAAATGACTAGAAAAAGAATTTTCCTTACGCTAGTTTAATTACTAATAAACACCTGGAACCGTACCGAAAGAACAAGAATCGAGCGCAAAGAAGTCAGTTGGTTTATGCTAGCTCGTGAAAAAGTTATTGAATTTCGGAATTAGCTTCGGCCATAATCATAAACATTTGTCTTAACCTATTACGAATAATATGGTCGTTATCGGACTGGGTAAATTGTGACAGATGAAAACATTCTGAAACCCAAATGAATAGAATTTAATTTAAACATGGATCATAAAGTCGGTTTTTTAAGTGTTGTATTTGAGAATTTAACAGCTCAAACACCATCTTAGCTACAAAATCCATCCCGTATCTTATGCCTGTTCATTCATTTCTTTTCGACTGTCTTGATATTCGATCAACAGCAATACTTGTTTGTTGAATATGCATCAGTGTTTATGTGACTAGTTCAGAATTGATTTGCTTCTCAGGATAAATCCTTATTTCCGAGCTTTCATCTATAAAATAAGCAGGCGTTCAATGGAAAAATGCCTCTTTTCCTTAAATCAAGTTCTTCGATAATATTCACAGTGAACCGTTTTGTAAGTCATGTGTAAAGGACCACTTGCATTTTCAATATACCACGATTTTTAGATAAGTGTAAGCGATTATAAGATTGCTCTAGTAAGCAGTGGCCAAATGCGGTGCTTTCAGGTAGTGGATAAAATGTTTTAAAAATAATTCCTCATGTTAGTACACATACGCTTATTCAAATGACATGCTTCGAAAAATTTAAACTATTCTGCGTGCTTATCAATAACTACGGTATGTTGGAAAGTTTGGATAGGATGTTTTTTCAGATATAATCAGTAAACTTTTAAAGCCTAGCTTTGTTTAAGCATATGTAATTTAGGAATCTGATCACTAGTCATCTGAGACTTTTGTTTCCTAATTTTCCCCGTTATATTTCTAGCCGGGGTCCTGATTTTACTTTTTATTACGCTTCAATTTTAGATTTGACTTCTGCAGTTTATCTTCAGAACCATATCCTGTTGAAAATCTCGGACAGGTGGTCTTTGGAGAACGTCTGTTACCATCCAGTTATCGGGTAATAATATTTCCATGGTGATGCATGCAATTTATGCCACATTCCATTTTTTCGATACACTGTTCTTGATTCCAATTTTAACTTGCGCTAATAACACGTTAGATGTGTGAGTTCTTCGCAACCATTCATTAATCGATCCAATTACGAGTCATCCTGACACACCATGCTTGAAGTGCAGTAGTTGTGAAAATAAGTCAGTTCCATTGTCAGTTTTGAGCAGAATGTAGAAAGAAAAAAATGTTGCTTCGCTGTTCTGACTATTACGGCACAGATGTTAAGAACGAAAAATACTACAAAATTACTGATAGTGGATTTCTATATGTCATCGATGTAAGGGTACGAACAAATAGTACTTCATAGAAATTCCTCAAGTAAATATACTAGAACAAACTCTTAGCGAATCAGCTACTGCTTTCTGTTAGTACGATGTAACAATATATGCATTTCTGTCGTTTTAGAAGCATAGTTGTCCAACATGTTTCAGGCTTATATATAAAAATTATAACTATCTATCTAATCGGCACATCTAGTCCTAGAAGAAACATAATAGCCTCTGGCATAAGTTGTAATCATCTTATCTGGGGTCATTTTCCATATTAATCAGCTTCAAAGTAGACTGACATCCTGTGGGAGTATATTACATTGTTAATTAACTACATTTATCTGCAAACAGGTACCAACTCCGGTCTCTTTCTATAAGTCTTATACGTAAAAGGATCAACATTATCATGTATAACACGCTCGCAGCAACTATCCCAGATAGACATCTGGTCGAATTTTTCGAAACCAACTACTGTTATCTACAAAAGCATTTTTGTTTCGATACGCTAACCATCTGAAAGAAATTTGCATCTCTAGTAAGGAGAACCACCTTCGCTCTCATTATCCCATCTAGATACCTTTGGCATCAAGTCATGTACATCTTTAAAGTCAAACCCAGTGTCCACAAGCAACAAAACCTTGTCTCTGTTGTTAAGATAAACAGTTCGGAGACGCAGACTGGCCTATGGAGTGCAAGTATTACCTAGGTACAGATATTACAATCCCTTTAAACAAGAAGTTTGAAGGACAGACTTAACATTTTGGCTTGTGTGTATCCTGATCGGTTGAAGAGTACTAGAGAGGGAATAATATATTTATCAGCGTTAACCAACTTCTCCGGTGATCTATATTTTATCAATAACAGGGCACACTTAACACTTGTATTACTTACATTAGCAACTCGTTAGTTTTAAATACCTTTCATAAGGCATCGGAAACAAACCTTACCGAAATTATTCTCATTGGAATTATTGCAGTAAATTCCTGTGTGCTAACAAAAAGTACGTTTTAGTGGAGAAAGGAGCATTTCATTTCGAACTCAATTAGTAGCTAAAGTTCATAAATTGATCGAAGTTAGAAATTAACACCGTTAGATGCGGGCTCAGTTGTCCAGGGGTTGGGCGTTCGCACGCAAGACCAGAGGTCGTGGGTTCGAGTCCTGCGAGGTGCAGGAGTCGTGGATGCGCACTGCTGATGAATCCCATACCACGACGAAACGCAGTGCTTCCAGGTTTCTAATGGTCGTCTAACTTAGATCGATTCTTGATTTCAAATGTGTAAGTTAAAGTGTCGCTAGCTATCATATCCTTTTAAGAAAGACTGAAAATAATTCGCACTTGAAAGCATCGATTGTCTTTCACCTCTAAAGTGTTAGATCTCACACATCGGCTGTCAGATTTAAAATAGCTCATATTGAATATTTTGTTTAGTATATGCAGTACTACATGCGTACTTTGGTTATCGAGCCACATATCCTCGTAATGGTTAGTGAAAATCCACTTAGCTGATACTAGAGTATGATAAAATGATGGAAACTCAAAATCGCTTGTTTTTTTCTCGGTTTTTGATGTTAGCAATTTTGAACTTTTCTTCTGACATTTTAGATTATATTTGGCAAAGAAGAGACATGTAAAGTTCTCTGCTCGAAAACGTACTCACAGGATAACTACAAGAAATATCTTTTCATTACTAAGGCTATTATGATGGGTTATGAGCATCATTGGTAAGCTATCTAAGCATTTGTATTCTGCACTAGTGTCACTGCGAAATTACACGTGTTACTAACCTTCACATAAACTGTGACTTAAAGCTAAGCATACACACCTATACTTGAGCTGCTAGATTATTATCAATATATGTGGCCTGTATTCTGAGCTCTTGAGTAAATAACTCATTAACTATAGTTGTATGATGTATTATTCTTAATCTGTTGCTAGTTTATTGTTCACAGTCTTCCCGCACTCACAGTCATTTTTGACTTGTTTATGTATAGTTGCTAATATTCATTTGTTGGTGCGGTGTGGTGCATAGATAAAGGAATGTTCGAAATATGGCAACGAATCCTGGAATGGTGGTCAATGGTTTTTGCTTTTCCTCTTCGATTGGGTCGTCTTAGTATTTGGCCATAGAGTTGTCCAGTCTTCCGTCTTTGTCGTATGTCGTTTGCTCAAAAGTCATCTGCGTATTGGCTTATGTAAAGGACAAAACAAATATAAATAAGCTTATATTAGTCATGTAATCTCTCGTTTATACGAGCTAGTAAACAGGCAACAATCGGTCACTACAATTTCCTACTGTTTATCAGAATGTAGTTTAGTTTAGTCAAAATGGTATGGCCTAAATTTATGAATATTATTGAACAAATGTGTTGTGCTTATGATTCTCAATTTTTTCGGCCAATAATAAACGCTAATTTTTGATTCGAAAAGATTAGTATTGGCATTTATTAATGTATATCTATCTGCTTAATCATTACTTGATATCACATTTTGTATGCATATGCAACAGTATCTATGTTTTCGTTTCAGGGTTATGGACAACTTACCAGTTACAGTTTGTGTACTAGCTGTAGGTGGGAAAAAGTACTGCAAAACTTCTATTCCACTTGGATGCTTTGAAGGTAATCAGGATAAATCAGATTCTGTATGCTTAGGAATGGTAAGTTATTGTTCTAGTTATGTGTGTTCTAGTTGTTGTGTAAGATTTGAACTTTTGATGTGGATTCGTCTTCTAATGATCTAATCAATAAGTGTATATTAATCTTACTTCCTAATACTCAATAAGGATTCAGAGCTTCTCTAAATAGTGTACATTTCTGTCTCACAATATTATCAGTGAGAAATCAAATGTGTCTAAGGATAATATGCGATGGTAAGATGTCAAGATTTGGTTAAGAAATCTTAAACTTGTTAAATGAGGCGCCAAATATTTGTTGGATTAGATTTATCCATCCTTAAGGTGCAGTTGTCGTTCACCACAGTGTTAATAATGATATTGGAATAACTGGATATCTAATGGGTAAACGTTTACTTTGTTACAAGTGCGTAACTACTACTTGTCGTTAGGTTTATAGCTGCATCAGTTCTTAAAGTCACTGTCACTCCTGCTGAACTATGTAAGTGAGCATTGGTTTCCAAGTTGATATCCGCTAAATAGAAGTACTTGATGACTAAAAATTTGAAGAAGTTATTCGTTGTTTTCCAATTGTTAAGCATCAACTTATTTTTTCTACCCGATTTTGGTATTGTTATTTTTAGTTCTTTGCCTTTTCCTTCTGTTAGTTTCCTTTCATTGTGGTGGTTTAAAGTGTGTCAACTCGTACGGATGCACATTTATATTAGTTACCTTGATTAGATTGATGATAATAGTTTGATTGTTTTTACATGGTATCATTGAAATTTGAAAGTGATTTACCAATGCCATTTCTCACAGCTATTTCAGTTGGTAAGGTCTAATATCCTCTTTCATCTCAAGGTATTATGTATTGAATGCAATTTAACTCTCTTTTATTAGTTAGTGCTTATAAAATGATGTATATTTATGATGTATTTTTATAGCCTTTACCCAAACAATCAACAATCTTGTTAAACCATGTCGATCTGCACATTGTCTATCATCCAGTCAAAGATTCATGGAGTAATACAGGGAACGTTAAAGCTGGACGTATTTTGTCAGTGATTGCCAGCCCTAGTAGGTGAGATAGAAAGCTGCTTATTTATATTGCCTTTTTTATTTTATGAGGTTAAAAAACTTTGGAAAATTTATTTGGTCTCTAGATTAGGATGTGGCATTAGTCGTGATCGTAGTTCTTTTATCACTGTGTGTCCCACTTGTCAAAGTCGTCTATTTGTTGTTTTATGTGCAAAAGCTTAACTACGAAAAGATGGTTACATTACATCTATCGCTGAATGGTTTTGCATTTCTTTTTATTCCAACCTAACCAGGTTATATTGTTTATGTAGCATCAAATTGTGTCCCATGAATTTCTCTTCATTCTTCGCACAATATTTTGTCACTTGAAGCGTCAACAGCAACAAACCTTTCATGAATGATGATATCTTTGGAACCATTTTTTTCTGACAAATGGGCGATCCTTCTTACTATACTACACTATATTCCACCACTAAGATAATTTGAGATTTTCGGGGGCTTGTATGCTTTAATTAAGCTAGTTTGACGAATATTACTTCGTACTGTTGGTCATCACCAAACTTGTTGTAGACAAGTTGAAAATCATCATGAACAGAAGTTCATATGTCAAATAAAACCCCACATTTTGTTGAGCAGTTATATTTGTATAAAAACGAAAATCCTGATTTTAGTCTAAATAAATGCCTTATTTTGTTTTAACAACTAGACAATATTTGAGGTATCCAAAGTTGATTGACCTGACTGTTTTGCATTTTGTGGCCAACCACTCAATTGTCATCAAATATAATCTGTACACTACTAGAATGAGGCATTTTATTTGCGCAAGTTGTGCATCACAACCAACCCACTTAATTTTTTCTCTTAATGCTATTTCAAGTAGTCTAAACATGACTTATTATTCGTGTTGTGAAATACCAAGAAAGGAACACTTTATGCAAAGTTACTTGCGAATAAATTGAATGTCGCATTAATTAAATTAAATCTTAGTTTGTCAAAACTGTTTTCTATTGATCAAGTTTCAGTTTCAAAGCTAGTGAAGCCTATATATATTTGTACACTTCTAAGCTTTTGTTCATATCTTCATTCTGGAAATGAATATCAATGGATATTGTTATAAAATTTACTGTTTTGTTCTATTCATAATCACACTTCCTTGTTTTATTCATCCATTTCATAGCATTGCGCATCCAAAAAATGCACCGGATTGTACATCAAAACAACCATTATTACTGCCGTCTGATTTGAAGGATGAACTTAAAATAACTTACACATATAGCGTAACATTTGAAGTAAGTGAATTGATCATGATCTCGATTGACTTCCAGTTACAGGGCCACATGTTTTCAGTGTTACTTGTAATAAACTGTACAAAAAATTGTACAACTCAAAGCTATATAAAAAACTAATACCTGTACATTGTAAATTAAGTTACATTTGATGGAAAGATGCTAAAAGCACAACACTACAAAATGGTTAAAATCAAAATGAAAAAATCACTGTATAGTGCGATAGATTCTTTTTTTTGTTCATTGAATATTGATTGTTGTGAGAGATTTCAAATTTTGTTTTAATATATTTCATAAAACATTAAATCATGTCATTTCTACATTTCCATAAACTGAGTACATAGTTAAGTTTTATACTGTTAGTAGAGCAAGTGTATACATCATTTATGAAAGTGTATTCTGTGTAACATGATTTCGCCAACTAATAAATGATATCTGTTTTTTTTCGGATACATTATATCTAGTAATAATCATCTTAAATCGTTTAGTTTTCACTAGTTCTATTTTGAAGATATATGGACATGTTTAATTCAGTGTTTTTGAGACATTTGTTTTAATTTGACTATAGTAATGTTACAGTATGTTGTTGTTTGTGATTTATCAGCATGATAAATAATGTCTTTCAGGATCGAAGTCATTCTTTCATGTTTTTCCCTATTGGGTTCAAGTTTGTCATTCTAAAAGTAATACCCGTGAGAATTGAGTGTCCTGGTTATGTACTTACTACTGATTAATCCTGTACTAAAATTGGAGAATTGTTTATCGCTTTGTAGTTATCAGTTATTCTCCAGTTAATGGAACGTCTATTACGAAAATTATCACCTCATTAAACCTAACTGTTTCATTGTTGATTTCTTTTAAACTATAGGAAGATCTAACACGCAAATGGTCATCTCGTTGGGACTATATTTTAGACACAATGCCTCAAAGTAATATTCAGTGGTTATCTATTTTGAATTCATGTGTACTAACATTATTCCTTTCCGGTCTTCTCGCAACCATTATGTTACGTACACTACGTCGTGATATTGCTCGTTACACAGAACTTGAAAGTGCTGTAAGTGGTGTTTTTCTCTCATCGTATTTGCAAGTTTACTCTTTTTCTTTCCATCAACTATCTCATGCTATATTTTCTACATTGTTTAGACTGCTGTTCAAGAGGAATCTGGTTGGAAATTGGTTCATGGCGATGTATTTCGTCCGCCTAATTGGTGCATGCTTTTCTCAGTCTTAGTTGGTTCAGGAGTTCAAATCTTTCAGATGTTATTGGTCACTTTATTCTTTGCATGTCTTGGATTTTTGAGTGCAGCCAATCGTGGTGCATTGTTGACTTGTGCTTTGGCTTTATTCGCTTGTTTAGGAGCTTCTGCAGGTAAAATTATATCTAATATATTCTCAAGTATTCATTGTTTCAATAAGAAATCTTGAATTATCAGTTACTTTGTGTGTGTGTAAGGTGTTTGGTTTTTGTGTAGGGCGATGGAAACTTACCGTTCTTAATTCAGTTCTATCAACCACTTAGACCTATCATTAGCTGTCACAAATCCAGTTTCACAAGTCATGTACTTAGTTAACGGATATATTTGTTGCTAACTGTCACTGCTAAATCTACCAAATGGCAATCTAACTTTTGCTTGGTCCTGAAAACGCAGAATCCAGCGAAGCGTAATGACAACACGAAGGCCACTGACATGAATTTATTTGATCTCAGAAATAAATCAAAAGGATATTTTAATACACCTTTACAAATTGATACTTGGCGATTAGTTAGCAATAGTTACGCATAAGGTAAATACAAAAAGTTGCTAAAAATACTGAAGCTATGAATTCCACAATACAAATTATACTGCAGTAAATCAGTTTTATACTGGGCAAAATAACACACTGAAAATCAAACAAGTATTACACTGAATATTTAACCTATTAAAATTAAAAATGAAAGTATCTTACAAAAAACATCGCAATCATGATTTTGTCCCATAATTGAGTTTTGTATCACTGATTGCAAGTTGTTCTACTGAACTGTTTCAAGACATAGTTGTACAAGCGGAACAATGAAATTCTACAATATTTCGTGAACTTCTTGAGTTCTTCTTAATTTCTACCAAAAAATCGAGGCTTTGTTCAATTATGCTTGATTAATCGTATTTCATAAAATAGCTGACAACTGGTGTAATTGTTGTTATTGGATTTATTTTCAGTGCAATACTAACTTACTAACTTTATAAATACACATACCAAAGTTTGTATGTTTTTACTTTACCTAAAGGTTATGCCTCAGCACGAATCTACAAATTTTTCGGCGGTTTACGTTGGAAAACTAATGTGATATTAACTGCGACACTTTGTCCTGCTTTAGTCTTTTCTATGTTTCTCATTTTGGATTTTGCACTTTGGATTCTGGATAGTGCAACTGCTACTCCATTCGGCACCATAGTAGCACTTTTAGCATTATGGCTTTGCGTCAGTCTACCATTGTGTTTCCTTGGAGCATTCTTCGGTTTCAGAAAACCAGTGAGTGTTTAGTAGTTTGATAATTTGTTAATGTAATCACTAAACAAACTTCTCAGAGACTAGAGAGAGTGAAGTCTTCTCGCTAGGCTTCAGTGTGGTTTTGATTGCGTCCAGAAATTTAGTCCTAGACTGGAGTGTCGTCGCACTGTTTGGAGAGTGATCGGATAAACATACCTGTGTCCCATCCGAGAACCGAACCTGGTACTTGTTGCTTCGAATGTTAACACGTTATATGCTTAGCTACTAGGTTCAGCTAACTGCCAACTTTGTCGAATAGACATGATATTTATTGTATGTAAATGGTTGGTATTTCTTGTCGTTACTATTCTACCCAAATTGTGGTCAGTCTTCTGTTTTAAGTTGCCAATCAATGACAATGTCAATGATTTGCAACTTTGGACAGTTTTTTTTCCCGAAATTCAATTATACTATTGAAAATCAAATGTGCTTATATTTTAACTTAAAGAATGGTGGTTCAGTGACTACGGCTTTCAACTTCCCGGTAGTAAATCAGCTGGCTGTGTAAACTTCAATCTGGCTTAAACAACTGGTGTCTGACAATTGAAATGTTGTGCAAAGTAAATTAGATCAACTATTTGTACCTAGTAAGTGGGTCAATTCAACTGAAAGAAAAATAGTATAGGGGTGGAGGTTTGTGGAGAGGGTATAATTTTCATAATTTGAACCACAGAGTCGAATGTAAGAAGACCTTTAGTCTCGCTTGTGAACGCTTGGCCAATTAGACAACTGAGCTGGGGTTAATCGGTGAGGCCAAAGATCATGGTTTCAGTCTTCGCATGGACAGATAGAGTGAATGAGAGATAAAGAGGAGTCCAATATTCCGACGAAACTGATGTTAAACATCTTTATCGGTGGTATAGTCAAGATTGTATTACCTGGTGTAAACTATTGATGAAAATAGTAAAACATTCCTAGTATTCAAAGTTTCGTGAACAGATAACAAAATTTAGTATTTATTTCAAGTCCAACGTTTTACAGAACTGAATTGGTTTTGTAAAGAATAATAGTTTGCAAATTCCAAAGTTTATTTGAATACACTTTGTGTACTTTTTAACAAAAAAAAAACATTGAAATGGTCTTTTTCATGAAATTTTTAATTTCTAGGTATTTGAAACCCCAGTTCGTACGAATCAAATACCACGACAAATACCTTATCAAAGTTTATACAGTAGACCATTGATGGCACTTTTCATTGGTGGATTATTACCATTCAGTTGTATATTCATTCAATTATTCTTTATATTCAATAGTATATGGGGAGCACAATTTTATTATATGTTCGGTTTTCTATTCTTAGTTTTCATTATGCTAGTCATTACAATCTCTGAGACATCTATACTGATGTGTTATTTTCAATTATGTGGAGAGGTGGGTATCATGTTTAATCTGTCCTTCAATATTTATTGAATATTTTCTTTTTTTAAGGGAATATTTACAGAAATAATATGAACTATGAAGAATTCTTGTTTATTTTTTCCACTATGCTATTTTACTGGGTTATGCTGGCTTGTAGTAGTAGTTGCTTCAGTCTATGAATTCAGCACGCAACCATATTGAATCATTCATTGGTTTACCATTCATTTCGTTTGTCTCAATATGATTGATCTCCTCTTCCCAGTAATGTTTAACAACACAGCTAGTACACACACGCATGAGATAACCAAGCTGCATTTATCTTGGTATTGGTGATTGTTTTTAACAATATGCAATGCAGTGAGGAATTTTTGCACAAGCTGTAATATAGAGGGCAATAATGTCCATCGTCCAGTGATTGGCTGATGATTCGATTCGATTTTTAGTGGATTATTTCTCTTTATAGACAGTTCGATTCAGTAGACACGAATGCAAGACAACCTAAGCCTTGTAAAATATCACATTCTGAAGTAGTTTCTGAGTTCTTTTCACAGCTTATTGTGAGCAGTATAATGTGTCGCTGTGTGACTCAGACTTGTACATTGAATGTTCTTATGATAGTTTTTTTGTATAATTCACGTAGTGACGGAGTGAATATATACCAGAACTATCATTGTTTTAGTGCATTAGGATTTATATTCGACAACATAAATTTCACAGTAAACCGTGAAATTTATGCAAGTTAGTTACGCCTGGTATTCGAGTCGCTACTGAGTAGCCAAGCTTAGGTAAGTTCTTGAACTCTCAATGAGATTGAAAAGGCAAGGTAGAGTAACGGGACTTGACATTTTTAAGGATGGTGGTTTAGTTTTAGCAGTTCAGTTGACTGAGATCTAAGCTAGAAACTGGGAACTGGACGTAATCCCATATGACTAGTCTCAATTACAGATTATGCCAGTCTGTAAGAAAGGATGTTCGGGATATGATTCTCCCCCTCGAAATGCAAAATGTCGCTCCAAGGTTGTATTGCATTGGCACCTGAACAAGTGAAAGGAAGTGAAGTAGTTGAGCGTGTTGACTGCTTCACTTATTTGGGGAGTCTCATCAGTGCTGACAGCCTGGTGTCTGACAAAATCTCGTCACAGATAAATAAGGTTTGACTGGCTTTAGCCAACTTGCGTCATATATAGCATAGTCGAGATATTCGTTTACTAACGAAAGTCTGCTCCAATTCACTTATCACCGTATCTTCAAGATGACGCATGTCAGTTAAACCATCTATGAGATTGATACACAATAGTTACCAATCTATAGAGAATTATTAATGGCGAGCTCTCATGCTGGTCTAACGAATTATTGGTCTCAGAAGCATTCCAACCTACTACCAGTTTTATTTAAGGAGTAGAAAATGGATTTGACAGGAAGTATCATTTTGAACTGAAAAACTTGTTCTAAAAGCATGTAGTGCATCTGGTAATTTTCACCGTATGAGTATGAGTAGTATCCATAATATTGATTGTGTTTAAACTGCAAACATTGTACAAACCACATAAAAGACACTAAATTATGAAAAGTAGACAAGCGCATTCATTGAATTATAATGTTATTGTCTATAGTTCTACTTTTGAATTCTTTCAAACTATCTGCTAAACAGAATCAGTTTAGTATGCCTTCTTATGCTCGTTTTCCAGTAACAGAATTTTGTCGCTTCCACTTAACAATATATTATCATTTCGTTTTTTCACCCTAAATTTTTTTCTTACTGTTCATTATTTGACGAAAGCTTTTCTGGTGTTTTCGTATTACAAATAAACCGACTTGTCCAATAAACGTTATCACTGATTGATGTTTTCATTTATTCAAATACTGAGACTTTTTAGTTTTTTTTCACCTTACTTGTATTAAATTCGAATCTTAATGGCACTGAAGAGAAGGACAAATCTTCGATTGTTAAAAGAAAAAAATTCTGACCTATTAGGTATATGTCATGCATTGATTGATAATATGGTATGATGTGGCCGAGTAACTAAGTGATCTATGTAAATCTCCGAACAATCTGAGATCCAATATGTAACCACTTGTCATATGAATAAGTTTTTGCATGACGTGAAATATCATTAATGACCAGTTGTCACAGGTGACTGAAAGAAATCACTTTTGTAATATCACTCACCTCTTGTCCATTGTACCATGTCAGAATCGACCTGTTTTATCACTTGAGTGTACACCAATGATTTTCTTTTTCATTTTAGGACATCATTGAACATATGACTATAGTTGACATTTGTTGTTGTTGTTATTGTATTCCATTGTAGGATTATCGTTGGTGGTGGCGTTCATTGTACACAGGAGCTGGAACATCATTCTATTTACTTGTTTATTCCATTCATTATTTTGTGACACGTTTAGAATTTCAAGATGCAGTCTCAGCATTCCTCTATTTTGGTTATACAGCCATTATCTTATGGCTTAACTTTTTATTCACCAGTAAGCAAATTGATATTATCATATGATGGATAATTCTTATCAAATAACAATTTTAAAAAAAAAATTCAAATCGTTTCCTGGTTTCATTTTGCTTGGACTTAACGTGTTAACTGAATCTACAGTTGCTAGGGAAAATCCTTATCTCATGGTATTTAGTGTATATTGATGATTCATAAAGCAACTTCAAAAGTTCATCCTTTTGTAAAATAAAATTTCAATTTATGAATAAACCTCCCTTCCTCAACCCCGTTAATTAAGGCAACTTCAACGACTTTTATTATCATTTCTGTGTACAGCTTCGAGTTCGACGATTTAGCCGTCTGTAAAAAGTACTGCTCTTATGAACTTAGCTCAAACTACTTTAGTTGGTCATCATGATCTACTCTTCAATTTCTTTGTTAGTTATCATCTAGTCAACTTGTTTCTCGTGATAATAATAATAATAATAATAAAATTAGTAATTTCTCGGTTATCTTTTATTCCATATGTTTCCAACTCATTGATTGCATTGTTTTTCGATGAATCACCGTACTGTGTGTGGTAGACAGAGTTGGATGCCTGGTTGGCGTTGTGTGCTCCACGAGGGATAGGCAAGTGTTGGATATAAAATGGGGACTGTGAATATGCACAAGAGTTGAGCCTTGTCACCGAGTTACTTGTTTTATCCTGCATTCCCGTCTGATACAGTTGGCTGTCAATTGAAATAATTATGTGAACATAACCGTTTAATGTTTGAAACAGTTGAGTGTTTTAAGCATTAGGTCACTCATTTTTTACTCCGTTTACTCTGATTATTCTAGTTTGCACAATCTCGCATCCTTTATCTTAAGATGGAGGACATTGCAATCTGTAATTATTTAAGATTAATGAGAGTTTAACAAAGGGAATAGGCATACTTGTTTTTGATTTACTGATCTTGTTGCCTTAAAATTAGATCTGTGACAAATTGTCACCATATCTAGTTACTGAATTTTGGCATAATGTTTTACAACAGTTTATTTTTTCTTCTCATAACATTTTCACTTTTTATTATTTTCAATCAGGTTGTATTGGTTTCTACGCCTGTTTCTGGTTTGTTCGAAAAATCTACGGAGTTGTGAAAGTCGACTAAACGGATAGAAAATAGTAATAGTATGAAACAGCCATTTTTTCATTAGCAAAAAAGTGACATTTTCTATGTTTTCTGTAATAAATACAACAACAAGACAAAAAATAAACAAATAACACGTTACCATCATCTGCTGCCGGTTGGTGTTGTTGTTGGTGTTGTTGTTTGTATTTGTTATTGTTGGACTAATACGTCTATACATTTTCGCACTTATTTTTGTTTTGTTTGTGCCTGTTTTTGTAAATTTCCATTCTTGCACTGTATGATGTGATGATTAGTAGTAGTCGTATACATTATTGAACATGATTATTATTATTATTAACTCTCCTTATTCTATGTGCATATGCTTTTTTTTGTTCATTTTTAAGAAGCACCAGTAACAAACACATCAATGCATAAACACTACTAGATAGATAGAAAGATAAGTGTAGCGTGATACACACTGTCTTCTTTTTCTTCTTCCCTATCTTGTCATTTGATTCAAAACTAAAAACAATACTAACTAATCACTATTCACTTTTATTTTCGAATTCTTTTTTTCCCTATTCATATCAATCGAGTTGAAAGTTTTGACAACTTGTACACCTGTGATATAAATAAATATACACATATATTATAATATTTCTCAAAAAAAATTATCATATTTTTGATTTGATTATATTTGACACGGTCATTCTTAACCACACTCAGTTTGTGGCTCTGTGTAGCCTGGAAGAAAACTTTGGGTAACCAAACCAACACCTGACATCAGTCTGTGAAGTCACTGAATATTGTTGGACTAAGCCATGTAGGTAGGTTCAGGTTACCTGGTTGGAGTGCACATGACTATTGTAACCAATGATAAGAAACTTTCGTTGACATGCTTCATAATGCTTCGCACAGAACCAGATATAACCGCTTTTTATCTTCTTTAGTTCCTCAATCCGCATATAATTTGGTTTCTTTTCTTTTTTCAACGTTTCTCATTCCCTATTACTGCTATTGCATCACTTGCACTTCGAGATGTGCCATAATACTACTGTGTGTAGGTCGATGAAATATCTTATCTTGTCAGATTACTCGTCCAACGTTAACTCAAATTACTAAGACAGTAACTATAAATTGTCAAACAAATGCTTTACACTAGTAATTTGCTATCTGACTGAATCATGTTTAATATAGAATTTTTAGTTAAGAGCTTAGGGGTGACATTCCTTCTAGATTGGGGAAGTTGGCTTAACCTAGAGGGCATCCTATTCATTTTCAATCTTCTAAATCCTGATTGCAAAGTTAATGTTCCTTCTTTGATTTCATTCGGTATCTAAGAAATATGTAAATGTCTTATGTCTAGTTTCTTATTACATAATTAACCTCTGTTTTATTTCCATCTTGTTTTTCTTGCTGTGAAAATCTGAAATGAAGCGACTGATGCTGTGATTGGTAGTCGTTTAAAAAAATTCCCCAGTGCTTTAACTACCGAGTTTCATCACGTTTCAACACTCCTCCACCTCGGTTTGAGCAGTCAGGCAGTAGGATTGATTATTTCCATACACTTTGTATGTGGCTCATATTCAAATAGCTGATAAATGAGTTGATAAACTATTATTATATATATCCTAGTACAATTAACCTGTCATTTCTATGGCAAAAAAGAAGTGTAGGGTTCGAACTGAAATGACTACAATGAATTCTGCGCTGGTTCTTAGCTAGTCAGGAAAGAGCTCTTATGAGTGGATAGTTTACGGAATAAAAACAATAAAATTGTATAGTGTATAGAGATTTTACACAATTAATCCAGGAATGTCTTCTACAAGTTAATTAGCCTGTAAGTTGAAAAACAGCAATCTTTGAAATGCGAAACAGATTTTGGAGGGTCCGATTGTTGTTCTTGGTGAAAGTTAAGATTGTCATCATGAACTGACACCTGTTACGATGTGAGAGTGCTGGGTAGTCACATGAATATTTCACTTATATTCTTGTATTAAAGGCACTTTGTGATTGGTTCGTAAAACACAATTTAAGGCACTTTGAGCAGTGAATCTACAGAGTTATTTCTGGTCCTAATTGCGCGTAGTATTTGAATTTCCTGCAAAATGTGTCGCAAAGGTGATTGGGATTAGCTCGTCCCTAAAGTAAAGTTAACTGTCCTTATCATTAGTCTGTATGGAATTAGTTTGAAAACTATATATATGTATATATATGCTTTGGTTTTTAGTAGTTTTAAGATCGCTGATTATCTGTTGAGGAGTTTTGTGAGGGATTCAGTTTCTCCAGTACTTTCCACGAACATACTATCGTGGTTTGACAGTTTAGCCACTGTTGTGAGAGATGATTTGAATAGAAGGTAGCATACTTTAGGAACTATTTTCCTAAGATCTTATTTGTATATAGGGGTTACATATTTATTAGGTAACTAGCCTGTCAGATATATGTATGTATTCCTTTTCTTGCAAGTTTTCTATTAATCCATAAGTTATCATTGTATCACTATTCATATTTTTGTTGACAGTCTTCCCCTACCCGCAGTCACTTTTTGCTTGTTTATGTATAGTTGTAAATCTGCATTTATTGGTGCGATATGA
>OX103971.1:9421880-9492279 GCA_944470395.2 Schistosoma turkestanicum | reverse complement strand
GGAAGTTCCCGTAGTCTTGTATGCCCGAAAATGTTTTCAGATTGTCAACCAATGAATGGAGACAACTTTTTATAGCTTCGGAGGTGATAAAGTATCCCGAAAGTGGATTGTTTTCCGTAAATGGAAGAGAGTCAGCGAGGACACGTCAAATTTGAAGCGCGCGCCTTCGTTACGCGTGGTGCTGACTGGGACGTGACAATGAGGTCTTTGGTTTATCTAGTGTGGGGTCCGAAGTAGCTTTAAGGATCTCGCTAGGTCTAGCAATGGGTCTCAGATTAGCAGGTAGAGCACTGTCATTGACGTGCGCTGGCTCGAAACGATCAATGCCGACTACCTCAATGCGGCCTTGTCGAGCAACCTCGAAGGTCTTTTCATGACGAGAAATCACGTGAAAAGGTCCTTCGTAAGGTTGTTGCAGAGGTTCGCGTACCGAATCGACTCGAATGAAAATATATGAGCAGGTAGATAACTCTTGAGAGCGACCTGTCGATGTCACATTCCAGTTGACACCGGAAGCAGTGCTCGTATAAATTCAGACGGTCGTTGGACGTAGTCTGATTTATAGAAGTTATCACTGCTCCATGGTGTGGAAAATTTCCCAGGCAGACGCATTATCGTGTCGTATACCAATTTGGCGGCGAAACATTGAATATCTGCCTTTAAGCTCGTTCTGATGCCTAAGAGAACGAGCGGCAAGGTTTCGTACAAATTGTTGTTTTCCTGTGCTCGAAGAGCGTTTTTGAGTTGGCGATGAAACCTTTCAACTAAAACCCTTCGAAGTTGGGTGATAGGTGGTATTGCGTATGCGCTCCGTACCTAGCAGCCGAGTTAGCGAGGAGAATAGTTCGGACTCGAATTGTTGTCCTCGGTCGGTTGTTACAGTCGAGGGACAACTGTACAGAGCTATTCATCGTTCTACGAAGCTGTGAGCAACTGTTTTCGTCGTAATAGAAATGATGGGAATAGCTTCGAGCCATCTTGTAGAACGATCGATGCACGTGAGTATATGATCATACCCATGAGATGGTGGTAATGTCCTATAATGTTAATATGAACGTGATCGAAGCGAACATCAGGCGTAGCAACTGTGCTGACGGGGGAGGCTACGTGCCTGTGCGCTTTTGACCGTCGACATTGTAAGCATTGCTTTACGCACACACGGACATCTTTGTTCATGAAAGGCCAGACGTATCGTGCAGCGATGAGACGTAATGTGGCTGCGATACCTGGATGAGACAATTCATGAAGGGCATCGAAGACGAGATGACGATAAGCAGAGGTTACGATGGGTCGGGGTAGACCGGTAGAAGTATCACATAGGATAGTACCTGAGGTGGTAGTTATGGGTACTTCCTGACACAAAAAGGGAGTGGTTTGTTGTGCTTTCGAACAAGTGAGATGATTTGCTTGGGCGGCGGCCATAGCAGGAAGATCGAGCACCAGGAAAGTAACTACATTCATTTGAATACGCAACAAAGCATCGGCAACGTAGTTCGACTCGCTTTTAATATGACGAAGGTCTGTCGTGAACTGAGATATATATCTGCACTTTCGTGGTGAGTAGCCGTCAGACTTTGTATGAAGAGCATACGTTGAAGGCTTATGGTTATATTCTCATATTCCCATAATTTACTTTAATTTGAGTGGTCAGTATGAATTTTATCTTGACTTACTACTTTATTGACTACTTCAACATGACAGGTCAAGTAGTGCTTTGGTTGTATATATACACTTGCCACACTGCTGCCTTTTTCTCTCTCTCTTTTCTCCTTTTCAGAACCCCATTCACGGTGGGAAATCCTCGGAGATTCTTAGGAACATGCACCCTATGTTCATGGCTATCTGGATCACAGCTCGTATCAAGCGCGTTTCATATGACCTTTCCTAACTAATTCACTATTGATCTCGGCAAATCGCCAAAAGAACCTGTTGTGCACCTCCCATATTTGTACTCTACTATTGAAAATGTGGCTGTATTATACTGCTTCTGTCAGTGACATGGTGTAAATATGCTATCAGAAACTGACTCTTATAATTAATTGAACTGCTATAACTTTTACAGTAATTGTGAAAGCATTTGTGACAATTTGATCTAGCCTGTAAACAAGGGGTGACTCTTGTAACGTAGTTATTCAAGAATCAATATACTATTATTGTAAGTACTTTATCTTCACAAGGTAGAATACCCTCATGCTTAGTAAAGTGACCTAGTAATTTTATTTCTTCCTTGCCGAGTTCACAATTGTCTGGGTTGACTATTATTCCATTATCCGAAAGGCGTTGGAACAAGAGCGTCAAATCGACTGATTGAAATTTCTGAGTTAGTCACCAGGTGTTTCACTGGACTTGGTTCAAGGGAATGCTTAAACTGCCTCAAAGTTTTTAGTTAAGCTAAGATTGTGTTCTGAATTGACATTTAGGATGAGAAGATATCAAGTAGATCTCGTCATATCATGTGATATCGACGTGGCACAAAAAAATCAGAATCAATACGAAACTCTCTCATGCATATATTGAACCGTGCCTGCTATTTTTAACCTTGTTTCTTCCCCAACCCTGTATTATTAACAAAATGACGGACAGTTCTTTAACTTATTGATTTCTGTACTCAATTCTGAAGACTTACCTCTACATCGTTCTCAACAGTGCAACTAACTGATCTCTAGTATGGTAATTTGATGTCTGCCGGTATCCAGAAACCCTACAGACCAGAGACAAAAGCACATAGGTCATGGGACAAACAAAGTCATAAATAACTACCAAATGAATAGAATTCGTAAAGTTGTGAGCCTAGACTGCCATCCATCGGAAATCACCAGATACCTGGAACCATAGTGAATGAACAAGAAAGAAGCGCATCGGAAGAATTCTTTTATACCAGCTAAGGAAAAAGATATTGGACGCTGAAAATATTTGGCGTTATTTCAAATTGATCGGCACGTACGGTAGGTTAATCAGATTTCTCATACTGCGAAGAATCCGGACTCATTTCCACGCTCCCTGTTGTTACTTTAGTGATCCTCTTTTTATCTCTTAAGTCTTTTAAGTACCCATCATCTCCGTACTTACGTTTCCAAAACTGTTCTTGTTACAGCGTATTGACCCACAAAGAAATATCTTACAGACCCATGGTTTTTTCCAACAAGCGATTGACACACTCAACTACTTCACTCTCTATCACTAGTTTAGGTGCCGATGGAAGCCTTTCTCGATCCAACACTTTTCATTTCGCTGAGGAGAATCGCATCCCGAGCATGCGAAGTAGTCAGAAGACTGCATTTTGTCAGCGTCTTCACCAAATTGAACTATGTCATCGTCATATTCTAATTCAGCAAGCTAGTTTCTTGGTGGAAGGTCCATTTTTGAAAGTGAGACGAAGATAGTGTTATATCTAAGAGCATGTCTACGATAAAGTTGTACAAGATTGGAGAAAGTGGACATCCCTGACGGACACCACAAGCTTTCACTCGACCAGTGGTGTTCGGGCAGAGCGCTTGTATGAGGTTTATATGCTTCTATGGTTCACCTTTTAGTGACACTGCCACGGAACCGCACGATTAGCAGAGTCAAATGCCGCTTTAAGGTCAAGGAATACAACTATAATGGGATGCTGAAATGTCTCTATGTTCCAGGCCCTGGCGAAGAGTGAATATTTGGTCTATGCAGCCACATCCAGGTCTGAAACTAGCCTGGTTTTCTGGAGCCTGCTCTTCACGAGCACTAGTTAGGCGTCTAAGTATAATCGAGGCTAACAATTTATAAACTATATTAGTTAGACTTATTCCCCTGTGATTGGCGCAAGAACACTCTTGTCCTTTCTTATAAATTGGAACAATCAGGGATTGAGACCAGTTGAATGGGATTGTGTTAGTCGTTGAGATGAGAGATGTTAGGGGGTGTATGAAGGATTTGATTGTGACCAATTTGGTCTCGCGTGCTGTTACGGGTAAGAGGGCGGTTGTCACTCCCCGGCTGCCCACTACGTGGAAGGGTGTTTCTTGAGGAACCTGAAAAGGAAGATAGATTAGTGTTGGTCTGGGTACGTGACCGCAGAGCCCAGGGGACAACTGCTTGAGGCTGGTCACGCATGGCTTTTTTATGAAAGGTTTTTTGAGTATTAGCTCCGCTCCTAAAAGCCCTAACCCTTACCGACGGAGACGGAAATCCGTGAGGTAGAGCGAGGTGTGACATTTTTAGGGTCGACCTTTTCTAACCCTTCCTTCCTTGCAAGAAGGCTGCAGATGCTGGTTGTCTGAGGGAAACACCTTACTGCTGTCACACCTCTCTGCAGTCAGCAGTACGACTTCACCCTCAGACCTTGGGTAGCTGCTTTTAGTCTCATCGTTCTCCAATCGAGCTGTCTGGTATGGTAGAACCTACAGGTACAATGTCCCAGCCGATATAGCTCGGTTGGGTCATCACGATAGGCAAGCCCGACCACTACATCAAGGTAGCAGCTACGGTCTAGATCCTGTATTTTAATTTAAGAATAAAATTTTCTGAACTTATAATAAGCGTTTCTGTGAGCACTTTAGAGCTACCATTTAAATTTTGTTTTCTCTTCATATACATATCAGTATTCTTCCCTGTTATTGAATCACGTTTTAGTTAAGTACTTATTGGAAATCTGTCGTATGTTTGCTATTATTTTTTAGTGTTTCGACTGACTAAAATTGTAGTCCTAGTCAATTCAATTCAGTTTAATAAAGTTTGTCGCTATGACTCGTGCAAGTAAACGTGCTAGATATAGTCCAGAAAATGAGAACAGTAGTAGTGTGTTGGAAAACGCCAAGAAAGATGATACATCGAAAAATCCGGATAAATTTGCCAACATATTTGGTAAAACTGGTGGTGCGTACATTCCCCCTGGTCGTCTTCGTCAAATGCAAGCTCAGATAACTGACAAATCATCTGAAGCCTATCAAAGAATTGCTTGGGAAGCATTGAAAAAATCTATCCATGGTTTTATCAATAAAGTGAATGTTTCTAACTTGTCCGAAGTTGTCAAACAACTACTTATGGAAAATATTGTTAGAGGTAGAGGTTTATTCGTCAGATCCCTTTTAACCGCTCAATCGGCATCGCCAACATTCACCCATGTTTTCTCCGCTCTTGTTGCCGTTGTAAATTCGAAGTTTCCCAAGGTAAACAAAATTTTATCAGTTAATGACATTGTAGATGTGAAATATTAATTCAGTAATAATTTATCTTTAGGCTTGTAATACGAAAACCTTGATCAACACACACTTGTATCTTGCTCTATGTAGACGATAACCTCTAATGCCCTAACCAGGCCGTTTTATTTTGAAAGGGATAGTGTGTACCATAAAGTAGTCAAAGATTCTATGAATCTTGACTTAAGGTTTTGATATTACTGTCATCTATGGTTTACTACACTATTCATCAATCCGACACCAACTGCCGTTGCAACTCATCTAGTTTGTGTCAAGTTTCTGTCTAACTGATGTATATATAGTCAGTATAAAATGGCCTTATGTGGTAGTATACGTTGTTACTAACAAACCATAAAAACTTACATTACAACTGTATTTTTTATGGAATACAAATAAATTAGCACTTGGTTAACAGAGTATAGGCCTTGCTATATGACTAAAAACAAACTAGCCTATGAAGTGGATGTGTAACCGGTTATCTTTGCTTTGTGCGAATTCATTGCAAATAGTTTTTTATTTAAATAATAATAATAATTTTATCATCCATATATGTTAATATGAAGTTTGCAGTGCATGAAATACTAAGTTTTATTTGTCTAAGTGTTGTATTCATTCAATTTTCATCGAGATCTTAACTCTCCTTATTCACGAAATCTACTTGTGCGTTGAATAATATGTGGTGACATCAGTTAACAGTCAGTCATATACAGGGTAGAGTCTAGCACTTATGTCCATTGGTTCGATTTTCTATGTCACTTTACCACAGAGTAGTATAAACAGTACAAGCATTAGTAGTAATATCAAAAATCGAACATATAAAAAATGACTTGTGAAGGGAATATGGAATAAAAAAACTTATGAAATAATCAAAAACTTAAAATCTAAATGATGACAACGAGTAAATCCGCTCATCCCATCGAGACCTATAGTCACTAACC
Organism: Schistosoma turkestanicum; assembly: GCA_944470395.2. Lineage (NCBI taxonomy): Eukaryota > Metazoa > Platyhelminthes > Trematoda > Strigeidida > Schistosomatidae > Schistosoma > Schistosoma turkestanicum. Next base: position 9,486,167 of record OX103971.1, on the reverse strand, counting down.
ATTAGTTACGATAGTTGTGCATACCCTAATCAGGTAGTCTGTATCTATCTATACAGCTTAGTTCAACCACCAATGACGAAATGGACTAACGTCACATCTTGGTTTGGTTGTTCCTAGTTCTATTCCAACCTACTACTGCACCAGCAATCATCACGCGTTGCTGCTGAAAGTAGTTGTGTATACGTAATATATGTTGCAATCACAGCAGGTGGAAATTTAAAACTTCAACAACCGGTTTTTCATCCTTACTTAGTACTTCCGCATCTAGGGTCAGCATTGTTGACTTAATGTCAGCATACACAAGTAACGCTTCGAAGGTATCTGTGATCGAATACTATCAGCCTACTTGTGTCCTCCATTATTAGAAGTCACGTTTCCCAGCCATAAGTTAAATCGGAAAACAACTACCCAATACACTCGTATTTTAGTTAAAAGATAAACATCTCATCTATACTTCAAGTAGCTCAAGTTTACAAAAGCCAATCAAACTTTCTGAATCCCTTCCAAGATCTTGTCACATCAACCACCGAGACTGACGTGAATCTGAAACAGACAAAGTGCTCAACATACTCAACCACTTCACTCCCCATGATCAGATAGGCAGACGAGCCTTGAAGCAAACATTTTCATTCAATGGGAATGATACATCCTAAGTATACTCAAATTACTAGAAAATTCTACGTTACGTCAGCGTCTATGGGATAAAAATTCATCTAAAATAAGCCGTATTGGGCTTTTAGTCACCGTCGTCGCACAAACGGGATTCACCTAAAAATAATATACCGAAATTAGGTAAAAGATTTATTTCATAGCATACCTAATTGTTCTTAAAAATTGAAGACAGATCTCGGGCACTAAAAATGCGTGTTCGGACACATTGGCGATAGTTCATTCGGTGTCACCATCTTTAAACACCAACTTCAGTGCCTTAGATATGTACTACGAATGAATATTTATATATATCCCTTAGAAGCTGAGACTATTTCTTGACCAGTGATATGTATTTGTCCATTAGGGTATTTTCTGATGGTCATCAAATGACCGCATTCGGCCTTTTCTGATTGTCTCACTAGAGATGCACCTTGAAGTATCTAATAAAGAAATTGAATTATTGGTGGTCTTGGTGACGCGTAAGCGTGATTACAGATACCGAAGAATAGACAGACAGACAGATACAACGCAGAACTTCGTACGTAAGTACATCAGTTCAGGTTGCCATGCCCCATCAGCACAGAGACGCAACTGTCAGTTCAAACCCATGAGTGATAGCGATAGTAGAAGTATTAGCAGTAATGGAGAAGATTAGGGAGCGAAGATATGATTCGAGAAGTATAATTCAGTGAGATAAATTTAGAAGGAGAAAGATAGAGATTATGGAAGAATTCAGAAGGTTAGAATTTTATCGAACACAAAGAGTGGATGCACATGCGTCATTGCAAACGATTCTGAGCCATGTCGTTCAAGGTCTCTAACCATTGGCGACTTTCGTCTCGCGGACCCCAACCAGGTAGCCTACATCTACCAACATGACTCAGTCCACTTGTCAGTGACTTCATGGATTTCTGCCATGTTTTGATTTGGCCGCCCCCAAAGAATACCTGCTTGAGGTCAGTCATATGGCTTTTAAACGAGGGGTTCTTGTTATCAGCTGTCTACTTTGAAAACTTCAACGCCGGCAGTGGAAGTTTTTGCGGCAAGATAAGGTGTGTTTTTCCAGGGCTTGACTTTTTCTAGCTTCCTATTTCCATCTTTGGAAGACACCATTATTGCGAATATTGGTTTTCTGTGGGGAACATCTTACTGCTCTCATATGTCGGAACAAACGTTGCACAATTTCGCCTTCAAACCTTGCTGCTTTTAATTTAATTGTCCTCTAAACGATCTATCTGGTATGGTAGGACTTAAAGGAACATATATTTCAGCCAATATAGTTCAACTGGGTCGTTACGACAGTCAAGTTTGTCCATAACGTCAAGCTCGCAGCTGGGTCCGGCCGTTTTAGTATAGCGGAGATTCAATTAAGAAAATGGAAAATTATTTAGACTAGCTGATTGTTTTTTTGAGATTCAGCTATTTCGAAGAAAGTTTACCATGAAATAATCTTAGTTGAAGATCTGTAAAATACCACAGAAACCACTGGATGATTGCTGACAATAATATATAAAAGTATAGTTTAATTTTGGCGCATTGTATAAATATACCGTAATAATAATAATAATAATAATAATTCTTATTACTGTCATACAAATATAGTATTATCTATCATCTTTTTATTGTCGTCTTGTTTATATCAGGTTGGAGAACTAGTTCTTAAACGATTAATCAATGAATTTCGTAAAGCATTTCGACGTAATCAGAAAGATCGATGTTTGTCTACAGCACGATTCCTAGCACATTTAGTCAATCAAAAAGTTGTTCATGAATTAATAATTTTGGAACTATTAACATTACTGCTGGAACAAACAACCGATGACAGTGTAGAAGTGGCAGTATCTGTTCTTAAAGAATGTGGTGCTATGTTGTCACGTCTTGTACCAAAAGGTGTACATGGAATCTTTGAACATCTTCGACGCATTTTAAATGAAGGTCAATGCGATAAACGTATTTCTTATATGTTAGAAGTTATGTTTCAGGTAAGATTTTTGACACATTATTTTTCATTATTATCGCAATTTTCATTGTTTTAGTTAGTAAAAAGAACCATTATAAATTTCGTATCGAATTATGTTATTTTTAAGGGTTATTCGGATTTTCTATCGTTGCCAATGTGTTAAGGACTGTAATTGGTCAGTCTGTTTTGGCATCCTAAGCGGATAGCCTCGAATTTGTAATATTTTGGAAAAATAACTTAACATTAAAGTATGACTGGATTCGAGTAGATAGTCGCTTGTTCGCTATCCGACTAAACGGTACAGTAAGGACTCAGAAAGATAGGGACACTCGTTGTTGCCTATTCATTGTCTCTGCCTACGCTACCACAGATTGAAGTTCAGATGAGGTAAAAGATAAATTTGACAGAAAGCTTTTTAACCTTCTTAAGAAAGCTAAGCACTCTAATTTAATAGTATTATTTTTCTGTGGCTTATTGGACTTAAGAATGGCACAGCATGGAAACCTCTTAGAGTTCTACATAACAATAAAAAAGCCAAGGTATTTTGAGAGCAACTAGAAAAAATGTTAGGCAGACATGTAAATGATGCCCACTCCGAGGCAGCACAGGACGATATCCTAAAGTCTGTAGAAATGTCAGTGATATCTGTCAGTAAGGTAAACAACAAGGTTAGGGAGATAGAGTGTATTTCAGTAGCATCTATTGAACTGATAGATGATCGGGAACTCATCCCATCTTACTCTGAACATGATGAGGAGCGGAGTCAACTTGAGCACAGGCTGATAAGAAACCTTTCACAATAATCGCGAACAATAGTGGGTATCGAAAGCAAGGAATTGAAAAGCAGCAGTAATAGGCAACAGTAAACTGTTCAAACTTATCAGGAAAACTGTCACGGTTACTGAATGATCTCAAAATTCAAGTCTTAGAAAATGCTTAAGCCTAACATCAGTTACTGAATCATAATAAGTAGTATAGCGTAATACACAAAAATAATGGGCGTGTTAAGTTTCGATGCGTTACAAAATTGATTTGAGAATATACACTCTGGCTTCTTGACTGATAAGTCAGTTAATTGGTTCAGCCAACATTTCTGTATACATTTTCTATACTTTTTTGAATACTGTTAGCTTATAACAGACGGTTTATAATAATTATAAATGACGTCATCAACTGTCTAAAACTTGATGCTAATTTTATTTTGAAAGTATAAATTAATTCATTGGTATTGGTTGTTTGAATCTTCCCTTTTCGATGCTTTTTAGACTGTCATTGAGTAGTCTCGTTGCCATGTGCGCATCCTGTATGAATTACCTCGATAAATTAATTTCTGAAATTAAGTTTTTTCTAAGAAAAAAAAATGCCCTGTCAAACAAATAAACTTTTCACTGATTTAAAAAAAATGTCTTATTAAATATTTGTATTTTTCTATTACAGATTCGTCGTGATGGATGGAAAGATCATCCGATTGTCTTGCCAGAACTTGATTTAATTCAAGAAACTGATCAAATCACTCATACAACTTCACTTCTTGATCAAGTAGATCCAGAGGAACACTTGAATGTGTTTAAATTCGATCCAGAGTTTTTAGCAAATGAAGCAAAATATGCTGAAATTAGACAAGCATTATTTGAATCAAACGATGATTCAGAAGCTGAGTCGGATGGTGAAAATGGAGATGATGATTCCGATGAATCAGGTGATGATGACGATGATGATAATGAAGAAGATGAAGAGTGTAAACGTGGTGCTGCTGCAACTGCAGAGAATCAACAAACAATTATTGATCAAACAGAAACAAATCTAGTCCATTTACGTCGTACCATCTATCTAATGCTACAAAGTAGTTTAAGCGCAGATGAAGCTGGACACCGTCTACTACAATTGAAAATTAAACCAGGAGAAGAATATGAAGTAGCTTCGATGGTTTTAGATTGTTGTGCACAAACACGTAGTTATGAAAGTCGTTATGGTCGATTAGCTCAAAGACTTTGTCGAGTTGTTTTTCCATCTAGTGCACCAGCCAGTACAGGATCTACTACTGTTTCTGCAAGCTCGGAACTAGGTCCCGGTAGTAGATATAGAAGTAATAAAGAGGTTGGTAAACCTACAACGAAGGAAGAAACTCCTGCACCGGTTGTAGAAGAAGCAGGTCCACCTCGTAGTTATGTTGCTCAATTTGAAAAAATTTTCGCTGAACAATACTCAATTATTCATAGATTAGAAACGGCAAAATTACGTAATGTCGCTTTCTTGTTTGCTCATCTTTTATACTCGGATTCCATATCATGGGGTGTATTTGAGTGTATACGCTTGAATGAACGTGATACAACTTCGTCTGGGCGTATATTTTTAAAACATCTTTTTTTGGAACTTTGTTCATTTATGGGCTTATCAAAATTACAAGCAAGACTTCGAGATGAAACACTTCAACCATTTTTTGCTGGTCTTCTACCACGTGATAATCCTAAAGATACACGATTTGCTATTAATTTTCTAACTACAATTGGTTTAGGCGGTTTAACTCTGGACCTTCGTGAACATTTGCAAGCATCACGTGATTCAGCATTGGCAAAGAAAGAGTCTGAATCTAAAAATAAACTACAATCATCCATCTTGAACGATGTATCCATTTCATCTTCATCGTCTTCTTCTTCTTCAAGTTCATCGTCTAGTAGTAGTAGTAGTGGTAGCAGCAGCAGCAGTGAACCAGAATCGAATTATTCAAATGATGAAAGACATCGAAAAAAGAAAAAACATTCAAAAGATAAGCATAAATTACAAAAGAAGTCACGTGATAATCATCATCGTCATTCCGAACACAACCAGCATCAGAAATCGCATAATACTTCATCGAAACACTCTGAAAAGTCGTCGGACAGAACTTCTAAACATTCTGATTCAACGCGTAAACATGATAAAAGGTCTCATTTGAAAACTCGTCCTGTAGACACTCCATTTTTCAATGATACACCTAATTCACCTGCCCATTCACGTCAAATGAAAATGAAAGTGAAATAACTATGCCCTTTGGTGGGGCTTTTTTGTACAAAAAATTTGTATAATTATTTATCAAGATATTTTATTTAATCTCTTTTTGTCTTTTTCGCTGTATCCAGAAAAAGCAGTCGTCGCTTTTTCAATGGGATTTATCTCTTAGATTATTGGCTTGGCTCGCTACCTGAACTAGTGATACGGAGTGAAGTAGTTAAGTGTGTTGACCGCTTCACTTATCTTCGAAGTCTCATCAGTTCTGATGGCCTGGTTTGTGACGAAATCTCAGCACGGGTATAGAAGGCTCATCTGGCTTTTGTCTACTTGTGTCACTTATGGCGTAGGTGAAATATCCGTCTACCAACTAAAGGACAAGTTTACTGCACAGCAGTTCACTCCGTCCTGCTTTACGAGTGTGAAATATAGTCAGTAATAACCGAAGATATTCGTTACTAATCACCCTAACCCTACTAAGGTGAGTGTAGTGTATGTTCCGTATAACTAACCACTGACTGCCTGTTCTGTGGTGTAGATGTAGATTGGAAGAAAGCTAGGGGCGGCCAAACCAAAACATGGCATAGATCCATGAAGTAAGTGAGAGCTGAACTGAGCCGTGTTGGTAGTTGTAGACAATGTGGTTGGGATCTGCCACACAATCGTAACCGGTGGTTAGAGACTTTGAATGACATGGCTCAAAGTCGTTTGCAATGGCACAGGTGCATCCACTCTGTATGTTCTCTCAAATTCTAATCTGGCGAATTCCTCAAGACCTTTTTTCTCTTTTTAAATTCGTTTCACTAGATTATACTTTTCGAATCATATCTTCCAAGTACTTTTGACTACCCCTAACGCTACTACTACCTCTACTTCTGTGTAGTTTGAACTGACAATTAGATCTCTGTGCTGATTGTGGTATGGCAACTTGAACTGATGTAGGTTCATACAAAGTTCTACCTCGTTTCTGACTAACTGATTGCGACTGACTTCAGAAACATTTATTTCGCTCTGTGACCCTTAGAGATTCGCAGAAGCCTATCATTTAGAGATTCCAAACAAGAACGTGAAAGCTATTCAAACGAGCATGGTTTTGATCCGTTCTAATACGTTTTAAAATATTAAAACCCCTTGATTATTTTTATAAAATTATTTCTCTTGTCTCATCTTCGTTAATTGTGATAAACTTATTTTTACTTAGACTCATCAGAAAAGTATAAGTGTAGACATGGAAGTCCAAAGTCAGATTATATATGTAGAAAAGACTATCAACTACACCGATATAATGAAAAGTAACATATACAGGCATCTATATTGCCTTGTATAACTTAATTACGTAAGCCGGTTACCAAACGTAAAAGCATAGACCGCCAATCAACACTATCCTCGGCTTTCTTATCCAGTCTGACCCTTTCGATGTCTGCCTTTAATACCCTCTGCTACGTATTCCTTCTCTTCCTTATGACTTAAGAAATCCAAGTCACAGCTTGTGGCGCATTTTAGCGATTTCCATAACGTGTATACTATCCATCTCCAGTGCTTTTTCCTGAGTTCTTGTTCAGCCACAATATGATTTCTTATCTCCCACAACGGGTTGTTGCTGATGATGTCCAAAGTATTTTGCGTAGACAATAGTTAATAAATAGTCATATCTTCTGAATACTGGTTCTCATAATTCCCCACTCCATAAAATAGAACTGTTTCGATGTTTGTATGGCAAATTCTGACTCCAGGATCGCTGGATCACAGATTTTTTTCGGTTGTAGTATTACTCAGTCAACAGCATCGTAGAACTTCGTACGTAAGTACATCAGTTCAAGTTGACATACCACATTAGCACAGACATGCAATTGTCGATTCAAATCCCATAGTAGTAAAGGTAGTGAAAGTATTAGCAGTAATCGGAAAGATTAGGGTTCGAAGATATTATTCAAGAATTAGAATCTAGTGTAATAAACCTAAAAAGATAAAGGTGATGAGGAATTCAGAGATTAGGGCTTGAGAGAACACAAATAATGAATGCACTTGTGTCATCGCAAACGTTTTTCAGCCATGTCACTCAGGGTCTCTAACCATCGATTACCATCATCTCGCTAGCCCCAACCAGGTAATGGACACTTACCAACATGACTTAATCCACTTGTCAGTGACTTCATGGATTTGTGCCGTTTTTTACGTTTGGCCGCCCCTAACTTTCGTCCAACCTATTCCTACAGTGCAAAATATAGCTCGACGAGTCAGTTGGTGGTTAGGCATACGCAGTACATGTCCAAACCACCTCAGCTGATGAAGTCCCACTACTTCATTTATTGATCTGCCATCCTTATCTAGTACGTGTCTCCTAACCACAGCATTGCTTACTCGATTGTTTCAGGACACACGAGCTATGCTTCGGAGACACCTGTGATCGAAAATTAGTAACCTACGAATATCTTCTACTCTCACTGGTCATGTTTCACATCCATAAAGTGGGACGGAGCGAACTACTGCTCAGTACAGTCGTCATTAAGTCAGCAAACGGATATCTGGTCTGCGCCATAAGTGACGCAGGTTGGCAAAAGCCAATCGAGCCTTCTATATCCGTGCTGAGATTTCGTCAGTCACCAGGCCATCAGCACTGATGAGACTCCCCAGATAAGTAAAGCAGTCATCACGCTCAACCGCTTTACTCCCTATCACTAGTTCAAGTCCCGACATTTTACATTTCGAGGAGGAAAACCGCATACCGAATATGCTTGCATGGTTGCTTAAGGTGGTCAGAAGACTGCATTTTGTCAGCTTCCTCACCAAATAGAACTATGTCTTCGGCATATTCTAAGTCAATAAGCGAGCCTCCTGGTAAAAGGTCTACTCCTGAAAATTCAGACGAAGATAATGTTATATCTAGCAGCATGTCTATGACAAAATTAAACGAGAATGGGGAAAGTGGACATCCCTGACGGACACCACTTGAAGTAATGAATTCCGATAACAGTTCGACTTATGGCTTTAACTCGAACAGTAGTGTCGTCGAATGCCTCTTTAAGGTAAAGGAATACAACTATTATCGGATGAATAAATTTGTGTGTATTCCAGGACCTGATGTAGTGTGAATATTTGGTCTACGCATCCGAGCCCGGGTCTGAAACCAGCCTGGTTTTCTCGAGTCTGCTTTTCACGAGCTCCAATTAGACACCTAAGTATTATTGAAGCTAACAATTTAAAAACTATATTAGTTAGACTGATTCCTTTGTGATGTCACAAGAGGATTTTTATCCTGTTTTATTAATTGAGAGAATCAGGGATTGAGACCAGTCAGAGATGGGATTACGCCTAGTTCCCAAATTCTACATAAGATCTCGGTCAATATAACTGCAGAACTGGACCAGCATCCTTAAAAATCTCAGGAGTCAATCTATCAGGACCCGCTGCTTTCCCTCGCTTCAGATTTCCTATAGCTTTCTCAACTTCATTAAGAGTCGGAGGACTTACATTGACTTCCCATTCAGGTTGACTGGAAATCATGGGCAACCGAAGTGTGGCAGAAGGCCAGTTGAACTGATCCCTGAAGTGTTATGTCCATCGATCCAATCTCCTGGTTTGAGAATGGATAACAAGCCCATCCTTTTCCGAGATAGTTTCGTTAACAGATGGATCCCTAGGCCAGTTTCCTTGATAAGTGGGAACATTTGTCTACTGTTACCTATCGCATAAGCGACTGTCTACCGGGATCTAAACTAAGAGAGCTAGTTCTTCCCTAGAACCTAATACTATACCTACACCGGCGAAACTACGGGAAGCAGCATCAGGTCCACCTGGAACGCGAAGCGTAAACCGTGCTGTGTCTCTATCCGCGCTAGGTAAAATCAAATTTGTGATTTTACTCAGGTCTCATATGCGCGTTTCGGAGACGCAACATACATAAGTCGTCCGGGATGCCAGAGTTCTAGCTAATGAAGCCTGTTGCCCTATTTGGCACAGGGTACCAACATTAAACGCTCCAATATGTAATTTGGTACGGAGTTTCAGGAGACCAGGAATAAAGTTTCGTGAGCTAAAACCGTTTGCTTCAGTGATGCGAGATGATAAACGATCGGAAGAAGGGTTGGTCGAGGAGATAAGAGAGTTGATAGGATGTGTAGAAAGGATTTGATTGTGTTTGATTTGGTCGCGTGTGCTTTTATGGATACGAGGGCGGAGGTTACTTCTCGGCTGCCCACACCGTGAAAGGTCATGACTTCCGAAGAAACTCGGCTATCGTCATGAGACGTCATAACTCTTCTAAATGAAAACCTGACTCCCAGAGCAGAGTTTATATAATTTGAATTATTTTTTCTTGTTAACGTTTTTTTAGCGAGTTGGTTTTTTATGGGATGTGGTCGCCAACCCTTATTCAAACCCTCCTCATTTATCCGGGCTTGGGACCAGCAGTAGCCCCGAGGGGTCTACAGGCGGAGTGTAGAAGTTCTGCCTTTGGTTTGCTAACCCGTGTCTTCACATCTGTATCAGATCCCCTGAGATGATATGTTGACATCTTCACAATCCAGGCAGGCACCACAAGAAAGAGGAGGAGTGAGAGTAAGCAACCTTGTCTGACAACGGTCATCACTTGGAATGTATCTGTGAGGTGTCCTCTATGCACAACTGTTCATTGTAGTGCATCGTAAGAATTCCTATGATGCTGATAATCTTCTTGTACACACCATAGTGTCATGCTGTCCACACTGTTGAATGCTTCCTTGTAGTCAAGGAATTTGATATAGAATGATGAATCTCATTCGATTGATTGTTTCACAACGATCCGTAATGTCGCGATAGAACTGGAGAGGAGGGCGCTGGACAGAATTGGTTGTAGGATTTCGGTCGGTGGTCTATGCTCCATTAGAGTTGATAGGAGTAAGTAAGTGACCACAACCTATGTTTCTGTCTGGTTTTTGTCCTGACGATTGAACTACACAGAATCAACGTGAACAGTAGTACTCCGACAAGTGTTGAGACGGTTGTGTTTAAATGCATTTCCTACCGTTTCATTTTGACATTCATTCAATCAGAAAGTTGTTGCTCCTTCGAATATGTATAATAACAATATATTCAAAATATAAATCTAATGTTATGTTATTGTAACCTGAACTCTATGATGAATCATACTCCACTCTTGATTTCTCATGTAATCAGTCAGTCAGTTGCAACGTAGAACTTCGTTCGTATGCACGGATGTTGCCATACCACAGTAGCACATAGACGCAAATGTCAAATCAAATCCCATAGTGATAGAGATAGTAGAGGTATTAATGGTAATGAAGAAGATTAGGGTTTGAAGATAATATGCAAGAAGCATAATTCAGTGAGATAAGGTTAGAAAGACAAAGGTAGAGTTGCTGACGAATTCAGAAGATTAGGATTTGAGAGAGCTCAAAGAATGGATGCACCTGCGCCATTGCAAACGATTTTGAGCCATGTCATTGAAGATTTCTAACCATTGGTGACTTTCGTCTCGCGTACCCCAACCACGTAGCCTACATCTACCAACATGACTCAATCCACTTGTCAGTGACTTCATGGATTTGTGCCATGTTTTGATCTGGCCGCCCCTAGCTTTCTTCCAACGTAATCTGTTCATATCTTCAAATACAATCTATGTATGTTTACAAATGTTATATGAACGTGTAAATCATCTAACTTTGCGTACACAATGCAAGTAATTGTTTGAAAACAAATAAATGCAAATTAATATTAAATATACCAAAATATATTCCGAGTGCTTGTGGTGAAGATCACTCTGCATTAAAACTCAGTGTACATAAATCAGTTGTGAAACAAGTCATATGACTGTGAGTTATTTGTACTCACTTGTATGACCTTCATCATATCATCAGTAAACATAACAAATTACTGAGGATGCCTATAATTAAGTTATTTCATACATTACACTTTCATATGGACGAGTGTACTGTGCGTCACTTATGGCGAAGGCGAGATATCAGTTTGCTAACCAAAAGACGAGTGTAATGAGCAGTAGTTCGCTCCGTTCTCCTATATGAATGCGAAACATGGCCAATCAGAGCTGAAGATATTCGTAGATTACTGATTTCCGATCATAGGTGTTTTCGAAGAATTGCTCGTGAATCATGGGACGACCGAGTGAGCAACGCTGTTATTAGGAAACAGGTACTAGTTAAGAATGGCAGATTGTGGTGGTGGTGTTTGGTTCTCTGAGCTCGATGTTTTGGTTGTGGAGTTTTCATTGTTCTTCTAAACAAGCAAACATCCAGCTCAGAGAACCAAAAACCACCACCACAATCATCCACCTGAGCTACAAATCTTCTCCACCATCTCAAGAATGGCAGATCAATAGATGAAATATGGAAACTTCTTCTGTTGAGGTAGTTGGGACATGTGTTACTTATGTCTAACCACCGACTGCCTCATCGAGCTATGTTTTATGATGTAGGAACAGGTTGGACAAAAGTTGGGGGCGGTCAAACGAAAAAACGGCACAAATCCATGAAGTCACTGACAAGTGCAATGAGTCATGTCGGTAGATGTCGACTAGCTGGTTAGGGCCCGTGAGGTGATAGTAATCGATGGTTAGAGACACTGAATGACATGGCTCAAAACCGTTTGCGTTGGCGCAGGTGCATTCATTCTCTGTGTTCTTTCAAGCCCTAAACTTTGAATTCCTCATCACCCTTATCTTTTTAGGTTTATTTCACTAGATTCTAATTCTTGAATAATATCTTCGGACCCTAATCTCTCTGACTGCTGCTAAAACTTTCACTGCCTTTACTACTATGGGATTGGAATCGAAAATTACGTCTCTGTGCTAATGTGGTGTGGCAACTTGAACTGCTGTACTTACGTACGAAGTTCTACGTTTTAACCGACCGACTAACTGACACTCATATACTAGGAAAGATATGTTCAACTGCTAAATAGTTGCATACTTAAAGCCTACTGTGTTTTAATAATTGTCTAACTAGGATCAGTCTATAGTTTAATAATTCATGGTGTTGTTCATATCTGGCAAAATGTGGAAATTCTCAAGAACTTGATGATTTATTTGTATCCCTAACCGACTGACTGACTGTTAATAATTGATGGCCAGATGAAACTATACTGTAAGACTTCAAAGACGACCGTCTAGAGTCATATTTCATTATTACGATGTAATCAGTGTGTATCAGTCAGAAGATGGACTTCAAATGCATTGAATACAAATCAAATCTCATCATTCCAGACTGATTACTTACAAAAAACACTATTAGTGTGGTGCTAGCTACTTATAAGTAGTATATGACGCGAGTGTCAACGTAATGTCTGGCAGCAGAAGATGGGAGAAGATCAAGAAAGGAAGAGTTAGAAAACAATGGAATTTGTATGAAACGCATGAATAGTGAGTGACAATGGATTGATGTTTTGCAACAGGAACAGTCCAGTTCGATATGATGGACTGATATTTTGCAAATGAACGATTTACGATATGGTTTTCGGATTTTACTGAGTAACTCTGTAATTTTCGTTAAATACAATTCGGTTGCCCCACCTGTGTTCTCGTCCACTACATTAGTAGATTAGTTGTGTCACTGTTAGAATGAACACATTCTAATGTAAGTTAAGTCTTGTTGAATTAACAACAAACTATTGACCTATTGAGTTATTCTTTTTTTACGAAAAATAGTAGTAATGAAAAGATTTTTCAGGTCTAATGTCAATGCCGCACTGAAATGACATTGAAACTACTTAACCTCATTTCAAGAAATCGAATCAATGAAATTTCTTATAAAAAGCCTTTCTCCATTCTTTCCTCATAGGATTGATTGATTATGTAAACTAATTTGAGATAACTTCTGTTTAACTAAGTAACAGAAGAAGGGAATGATTGTTATTATTGTCCTGAAATCAGTAAAACAACAAAAAATCGACTCAAATAAACTATCGTGTACAAACTGACTCTATGGCATAGATCACTGACCCACATACAGACACACACACACACACAACAGCGGTATTCACTATTCAATATCAGCTGTAATACAGCTGAGCAGGTGTTAGTTATAATTTTAACTGCTGCATTTTTTGCTATCATTTGAAAAACTTGCTAGAATTTCAAATTGTTTATTGCCATTTTGAATATTTTTTGTCTATTTTACATAATTTTGCTCAGCAGACATCTGGCCTAGGAAAAATAAATAAATTTTTTTAGCATACGTCGTCCCATTAACTACAAAAGTTGTTGGGACATTTTGATTTTCGCGGTGAAATCAACCAATCAGTCAGTCAGTCAATCAATCAATCAACCAACCAACCATTAAATGGACATGTAGTTGAGCAACCACACACACACACCGCACACACGCAAAAGAAAATGAAAAAGAAGGTTAGATAAGAAGATGATGATGATGATGATAATGACGTCAACAATAGAGAAAGATTAGGGTAGAATTAAAAAGTAAATAATAAGAGTAATGATAAATAATTTAAGTAAACAATGACCATCGTTAGTTAGTCACATCAACAATCTGTAACAACACCACGTGAATAAACATTTTTCATTATAAAAAAAAAGTGACAGGTTAAATGAGGTCATTATAACTTTTTATTAAAAATAACAGCAACATTAACAACAACGTAATCCTCTTTATTTTCACTTGGTAACTAAAATTTTATAAAGGGGTGGGGAGGAGGATAATGGAATTTATTCAGGTCAAATGCTAATATCACACGCGCACAACGCACAACTAACATTTGTAAAAATTAAGGCTAGAAAACTAATAAGTTTGTTTTTTGAGGTTTTTAGTATAATACATGTCTTGTGATTCGAGTGTTAATGGTGACAACACTAGAGAGAGAGAGAAGGGAAACACCGAATTCGCAATCGATCGATGAGTGAGTAATGAACAAAACCATGTTGGATGCCGGCCCAGTTGTCCGATGGTTAGGCGTTCGCGCACAATACCGAGGGTCCCGGCTTCGACTCCTGGATGGATGCGCACTGCTGATGAGTCCCATACCAGGACGAAACGGCCGTCTTGCAGTGCTTCCAGGTTTCTAATAGTGGTCAACTAACAATGATTGATTGATGATTTCAAATGTGTAAAAACACAAAACCTCCAAAACTCTGCCCGAAAAAACCGTGTTTGTTTGATCCTTTAGTGATGATCAAATTCTACTGACCAAGTTATTATGTGACCTCAGATGTTGCATGCACTACGGTGTGATGTAAGGTGATAGCAGACAAGAATTCATCAACATGGGCTGCCTGCAATCTTAAACAATTGGTGTTCTCGGTCGAGATTCATACTACTTAACATGTCAACAAATTACATGAAATGTCAAGCTACTTCGACTAGTGATCACACTACATCTTGACTGATAGATTTTAGCCATCAGTAAATGGTTAGACGAATATGACATTGTTCACTTATGTCACACAATTTATTAAAATTTATTCACAATTATATAAATTTACCCCATATTGTCAAGGGCAGTTTTACATTGGTTTTCAGGAGAACCAAACAGACTGCACACGTTTTACCATTACTACATAAACAGTTCGGCTCAATCCTATGGTGCAATCACACAGGTACCTGATACTCTGGTGGACCATTCACACCATTTATATATATACACACTGGTATATACATATATATATTTCCGATCAATGATCGCGTTAATCAATATGCACCACATGAACAGGCCATCTCGACCCATCCCGCTTACATGACTGTCGAACTCATTATCATTAGCAATGGTGATATCCATGCAATACAGCACTCCAGTGACAATGGCCCTCTGGAATGTTGCAAAACAACCACCTATATCAATGAAATCGATCACCCTGCTAACCAATTTTGTATATGGACTGTTAACAATGCTTACCAAAGCAAAGCAAAGCCATCTACAATATGCACAGCAAACCTCTAGTCTCATAGGAGACCTTCAGCTCTATATAGCAGTATAGCATATGGTGTACACATATATGACGTAGGATAGTTAGAAGAGGCAGCCCACCTTGATGCAAATAGGCCCAAACACTTCTAATTACTCTTTGTCTCATGTCGGGCAATGATTTTTTCACGTTTCCAAAATTTTCATTTTTCGACCATATGAGACCTCAGTTAGGGGTAGTATCAGTTGTTCACTAATGTAGTTTGGTCTATTCGCTTCAACTGATTTCGCTCAATATACACATTATTCTTCCTGAAAAGATATATATATATAATGAGATCTCTTCACTGTGGTAGTTCACATGTCGATGAAGTGTTAACCAATACCGAAAGTTCTCGAAGTCTTCTCAGTTTAATCTGTTGAGACTTCTGCTGTATAAAACATATGCTGTTACTCATTTACACAACAACAATTACTTGTAACCATGGTTACTGATAAAAATAATAATAATATGTAAACAAATTACACTTTATGAGTTTAACATTCATCCATACACAGTCACAAGGAATAACTACTTAACAATTTATTCATGCCTAGGAAAGTAAATTCTACAGATAAAAAAAAAACACCCAACTAGTTAGAGAGAAACACTTCAATTTGAATTGAACTGTAAAATATCAAACTGTTATTAATTTGGGGTTGAACGAAATAACACATATTTATTTATAGTATGACCTTCAGGTGATGCAACGTGGATTTGATCATTCGGTTTGATCTCTAGCTAAGACTCGAACACACACACATATTTCCATATTAAGATAGGAGTACTCCACCTGGAACCCTTCTATGGTTCAAAAGAGGAAGGTTAGGCATAGGGTTAGCTACCCCATTTCGTAGAAAATCAACTCGCTAAAAAAGCACCAACCAGGAAAAAATTAATGCAAACCATTTAAAACCATTTAAAAACGAAACAGCAGTCGTATTAAATTGGAAAGAAAGGTCGAGGACAGAGTAGGTTAGAGAATACTGGTTGGTGGCCTATGCTCCGATAGGGTTAATAGGCATAGGAAATCATAGAATATTGACTGGTTGCTGTATTTTTAGCTTTTAAATATTTTCAACTCTGTCGGGTGTGAAGCAGTTCTCACTGAAGACGATGGGAAAGGTTGTGCAAGACAGTGGATTGACTGAACTTAGACATAAACACCGTTTGATGTCAGCTTAGTAGTCTAGAGGTTAAGCGTTCGAGTGCAAAGTCGAAGGTCCTGGGTTCAGTCCCTGCGAGCAAGGTTCGTGGATGCACACTGTAGAAGAGTCCCATACTAGGATGAAACACCTGTACAATGCTTACAGGTTTCTAATGGTGCTCTAGCATGGATTGATTCATGATTTAAGTAAATAATCATACCATTATTCCCATAGTAACCGGGACATTTAAAATCTTTTTTAAATGAACAAAAACAATTTCACACTACTATACAAAAACCTAGCAGTAAAAATTTCAGTACTTTTAATCAATTTCTTAGAAACTAACCAGCAATTCTGAATTAGTATCAGACATCGCATGGAAAATATTTTAGTCTAAATGTCAAAAATGAACAAATTAAATCAAGATCAGTTTGAATAAGCCTTAACCACAAAATATTCTTCTGTAAATGATACAAAGTTACATTGAGTCATTTACGGTCAATAACATGAAAGCATAATTATGTACAAGTACCTCAACCATCATGATGTCATTTACTCATAGTACAGCCTAAATTTTTCTCTAGTACATTCAATACCTAAGAATTAACAGAAATGCAAGAATCAGCAAACAGTTAGTAAGGAAAAACAACCAATCAACTGTATGCTCACTCCAAAACCCTAAATTTCAATAAAGCAAGCCTTCATTATCGACAATGAAGTATCAAATATATTAAAAGTTAATTGTAATTAAAGTCAGTTAACAAAATTTGATAATTTGAAGATTTCAGTAAAAAAATTCAACAATTTCTACAAACCTACCTTTACTTGGCACTTATCGTAAGCTGTTCTAGATAGAGAGAGGTCCTGTAATGTGAAGTGAACTTTCGATCGTAAAACTTGATGAATGTTAATCGATCAATAGGCACTATGACCGATCAATGACGACTACTCACAAGATCATAAAGGTTGATTTAAGTTTCTGATTGATTAGAAATCAAAGATAAGAACACTAAATAGATGGATAGATTTTTTCCACGTGATAAATAGAAATATAATAACACGTCAATAAACAATTGAACGAAATTAACTTGTAAGCCTCTCATTCACAAATCCATATAGACTTGAATATTAGACCTAAACACTAATGAATAACTAACTTCATAAGAAAATTCTCCAAAGTCTAACGAAGTAGCTTTATCAGTATAGTTCAATTGTGTTGTGTCGAAGATGCGAATTGATGAATAGTTTCATATTAGGATGAAACAATTCGAATTTACATTGAAATTATGAACGAATCATCGTTAGACCATCATTAGAAACCTGACCGTTTCGTCCTCATATAGGACTCATCAGGAGTGCACATCCACGACTCTTACAACTCTCAGGTTTCAAACTCGGGACCTTCGGTCTTGCGCACGAACGCTTAACCTGTGGACCACTGAGCCAGAATCTAATGGTGTTATTACCTAATTTTGATCAGTCTAAGGATTTCACGCAACCTCACCCATTTGTCTTCGGTAGTTACTGCCTACACCCAACTCCACCGGGCACGAATTCTCACTAGAACTCCGAGAATTTCCTCACAAAACTAGTCACCACTGTGCACATTTCATGATTTTCGCATGATAGAGTTATTGAAATCGTGACATTTTATAAATACAAGTGTGTCCATAAACGGAGATTCTTTGGAGGACGTTAACACTTTTACATACCCTGGCAGCATCATCGACAACCAAGGTGGATCCGATGCAGATGTGAGGGCGCGGATTGGCAAAGTAAAGGCAGCATTTCTGCAGTTGAAAAATATCTGGAACTCCAAACAACTTTCAACCAATACCAAAATCAGGATTTTCAAGACAGTTCCGCTGTATGGAGCGGAAACATGGAGAACTACGAAAGCCATCATCCAGAAAATACAAGTGTTTATTAACAGTTGTCTACGCAAAATACTTCGGATTCGTTGGCTAGACACAATCAGCAACAACGTACCGTGAGTGGGAGAGAACAAACCAGATTCCAGTGGAGGAGGAAATCAGGAAGAAGCGGTGGAAGTGGATAGGAAACACACTACGAAAAGCACCTAACTGCGTCACAAGACAAGCCCTTACATGGAACCCTGAAGGAAAAAGGAAAATAGAAAATCCAAGCAACACATTACGCCGAGAAATAGAGAAAGATATGAGAGGAATGAACAAATATTGGACAGAACTGGAGAAGGAAGCCCAGAACAGAGTTGGTTGGAGAAAACTGGTGGGCGGCTTATGCTCCATTGGAGGTAACAGGCGTAAGTAAGTGTCCACAAACAGTGCTGTCAACAGATTACAAGATCATAAAGGATAGGATACACATGAATTCAGTATAGCCATTAAATACCATCGAAGTGACATGTTACTTCATCTCCATAGTGAGTTGGTTGTTTCAGTGAACCGTCCTAATCTCCTCTACAATCATTTATTCAGTATTGTAGCATTCTCTTGTTGTCTTATATTGTTGTTATGTGTACTAGTGAAATTATTCATATGTGCACACAAATGGAATGAATTTTTGCCTACAAGTTCATCCTCTCTCCATCTCTCTCTCCCTGTTTTTCTTTAGATTAATCAAAGATTCAAAGGAATGATATCTTCATATTATCACAGTTAAATTTTATACAATTCAAAATAAATTGATCATTCTTTTTTTTAGTGTATAGCAACAATCATTGTTCTTTTTGTATTGTCATTGAAAATAAATTCGATTCACTTCATTATTTTTTTTTCCTTCTAAATTTTGAATTAAAATAAATGAAATGATCAATTATAGTTAGTCGGTGGTAATTCTCTTTCTTATTTTCAAAAACAATTCAGTAGTGTAATGGTGAGTGAACATTGGTTGACGTCATCAATAAGTATTTAATGATTCATTCGCCATTTATAAAATAATGGACAATAAGGTATGCGTGTGTGTTGGTGTGTGTGTCCCTCTCTCCATCTATGCATATATATGCATATATATATATATATATATATATATATATATATATATATATATACGTAAAAATGTATACAGACATATATATGTGTATGTGTCTGTATTCTCCTCGTTCAAGTCGTGTATTATTTCTTTGCATGTTACACTTACTTGTACAAGTTTTTCCATGTCTGTTATATTGATCAACTAACTCGTCATATTCACGCTTGAATATAATTCATTTCATCATTATCATCATCACTTGAGAAATACAGTTAGGGCAAACAAAAAAAATAATTGAAATTCAGACAATAGATTGTCCATAGCTTGAAAAATGAACAGAAAAAAAATCAACGACGAACTTATTCCATTTTTTTTTATTTTCAAAGAAATTAATATCCATTGCTCGATTGTTTCATGAGTAGTTAGTTGTTCATTGCATTGTTACTATGGTTAATGTTGGTCTTTTTTTTCTTCTTATCTAATCAATCCCATTAATGATAATTTGCCTGCAATAAATAGTCTGTCTCTTTTTAGGTGTGTGCGTGTGTGTGTGTGCACACATATATGTTTGAGGATGATTAATTGTGGGATCGATTAATTTTACCGTTGTTATAACTTCAAGTGGCCTTGAGTATTGTGTCAATAAGTGAACACGTGTTATCAGCTTGTATGTATGCATGTCTATGTTGTGTTTAGCCATGTATGTGCGTGTGTATGTGAAATAATCGATTACTTAGCAGAGGAAATACAGTTCGTAAAAAACTTCTCTATCTTTCGTCTTTTGTATTAACAAGTGAATAATTGTCTGTATTGATTGATCGCAAAGTAATGCTCATAAACTTGGCCACTGGTTTTAATGACTCAACATTTTGTGGTATCATATTTAATGTTAGAGAATTAAAGATAGTGTGGAGGAAATCTTAGAAACAGATTTCGCTCCAGTTAACACTTGTAAACAAGGCAAGTTACCTACCAAAGTAGTGGGTTAGGTTGCGCAGGTTGATCAAAGTTATACATTAACACCCTTGGATGCCACTGGGCTCAATGGTCTGAAGGTAAAGCATTCGCGTGCGACACCGAAGACCCTAGGTTCGATTTCCATGTGTAGAGTCGTGGATGTTGACTGACGATTTCGTCCAACACGAGGACTAAACGGCCGTTCAAACCTCCCAGATTTCTTCAAATGATAGTCTAACGAAACTTGTAAATAAGTTCAATCTATAATCTTGATGAAATTAATAATCCCCATCAGTTTTAACAAACTCCGCCAGTAGAACCTTCGGGGCTACTGCCGGTCCCAAGCCCGGGTAAAGGAGGAGGGTTGGACATGGGGTTGGCGACCCCATTCCGTCAAAAACTAACTTGCCAAAAAAACGCTAACCAGAAAAAATAATTCAAACCATAAATCAGTTTTAACTTAGACTTATACAGTTTCACATGAATTCAGCATCTGCCTGAGTAACACTGAATGGGAAAATGCTTTGAACTAGTCAGTCAGTCATTTGCAACGTAGAACTTCGTACGTATGTACATAATTTCAGGTTGCCATACCACATTAGCACAGAGACGCAAATGTTAAATCAAATCCCATAGTGATAAAGATAGTAGAGGTATTAATGGTAATCAAGAAGACTACGGTTTGAAGATATTATTCAAGAAGTATAATTTAGTGAGATAAGGTTAGAAAGATAAAGGTAGAAGTGCTGACGAATCCAGAAGATTAGGATTTGAGAGTGAGCAATGAATGGATGCACTTGCACCATTGCAAACGATTTTGAGCCATGTCGTTCAAGGTCTGTAACCATAGGTGACTACTGTTTCGCGGACCCCAACCAGGTAGTCCACATCTACCAACATGACTCAATCCACTTGTCAGTGACTTCAGGCATTTGTGCCATGTTTTGATCTGGCCGCCCCTAGCTTTCTTTCAACCTACTCCTACACCACAAAACATCGTTCGTCGAGGCAGTCGGTGGTTAGGCATTCGTGACACATGTCCTAACTAGCTTGTGTTCAAACTAAGTGTGAAATTTCTTTCTGAGTGACTTCAACCATTAAAAAGTAATCAGTCATTCAAAATCAATTTCGAATATCACAGACGAGAAAATGTAACTGTTCATTTTTTTAAGTGTATAGAGTGTGATACACTGTGAATAACCTTGAAATAGTTAAAAATTAACCGATACATGGATTAGAAGTCCTTGTTGTGACATAACTGAAATACTTATATCCGATCTAATGTGATTTGTAAATTAATATGATTTTTTTCATTGGCTCATCCACGTGTCAGAATGCATGTCGAATCTGTCAGTTTCTCTCCATTTTCTCGGGAAAAAAACTGTTGGGTAGTGATAACACTACAACAGAGCTGTAGTTACTGGTGAAAAATCAACGTGTTTTACACGATTTACACTAGTTACAGTATTTCTCTTTATCAGTATAAAAAACATACTTGCTTTGACAGACTCCTTGACAGTCAGTTAGTAAAGAAAACACATTGTTCACGTTCACAAACAAAGAATCATTTATATTGCAAGTTGACCACAGATTTCCTAATCGAATCATTAACCACTAACAAATCTTACGTAACTATGTTTTGAAAAGTAGACTGGATCATTTAAGAGATTTGCATATATACAGGGCCAACAGACACCTTTCAAATAATCTGTCTTAATCAAATAAAATTCCCTTCTAATCAGTGTCGTTTGCAATGACGCAGGTGCATCCACTCTTTGTGTTCTCTCTAGTTCTAACCTTCTGAATTCTTCCATAATCTCTATCTTTCTCCTTCTAAATTTATCTTACTGAATTATACTTCTCGAATCATATCTTTGCTCCCTAATCTTCTCCATTACTGCTAATGCTTCTACTATCACTATCACTCTTGGATTTGAATTGACAGTTGGGTTTCTGTGCTAATGTGTGTTATGGCAACCTGAACTGATGTACTTACGTACGAAGTTCTGCGTTTCATCTGTCTGTCTGTCTATCTATCTAAACAGTATTAATTAAATTTTATTAGAAAAAATCTATGTAGTGAGTGTGTGTCACCCATCAGAAGTTTTGTTAGTGCAAAGTAGTTCAGCTGGGTAAACTATAAAAAACAATGAGTCCTTCTAGTTAAAATTCAACCTGCTTACAGATTGAAATGGTGGCATATATGTTTAACAGCGAGTATATTACTAACCATCTACTGAGTAGTGAGTAAGCTAGTAGTTCGCTCCCGACGTAGTTGAATTCCATATTTGCGAAATTAGTCGTTAGCGCAAGTGCGCATAACGATTATCTGTCAGCTGTACAGATTATCCATGATAGACGCAGTGGTCTAGATATCTTTTGCTGATCACATCATCACTTTTTCGACTTTATTTGAAGTCTTGACAATACCATTGAAATGATCAATCAATCAATCATTGTTAGACCACCATTAGAAACCTGGAAGCACTGGACGGCCGTTCGCACACAATATCGAAGGTCCCGGGTTCGAATCCTGTGAGGTGCAGGAGTCGTGGATGCGCACTGCCACTGATGAGTCCCACCATACCAGGACGAAACAACCGTCAGTGCTCTCAGGTTTCTAATGGTGATCTAACAATCATTGATTGATGATTTCAAATGTGTAAAAACACAAACCTCCAAAGCTCTGCCTGAAAATACCATTGAAAAAAATTCATTGTTTTGATCCCCTCGATATGAAACACTGCAGTACTACATCCCCAGTTGCCCGAATATAAGATAATCAGTGAACTAAAAGTTTTAGCTTAAAATCTAATTTCCAGTCAGAAATCATGCTCTTTACTACAGTACTCACTTATATTAGTTGAACAGAAACATGCTCGGAAACGCTTGATGCCTTACATATATTGAACACTGAAACAAAAATACACTGAACCACAAAGATATGGACACGTATCCTGTCTTGATATTTTTTCCTCCCTATTTTGATATGTCCTCCACTCCTGTAATTTTACAGCTTTCGGTTATTATTTTTGACAAAATATTGCTTCCCTGCTAATTTTCTGATTGGTCAACTAATCGCAATATTTTCTCGCTCTATCCATATATAACCAGTTTTCATATACGTGAATGGTTATTTGATCTTAATTTTTTCTTGAAAAAAAGTGATTGGTCAATCAATGGTCATGTGTCATAAATTTGCTTTAAAAATAGTAGTAAAATAGACACGTGACCAGTTCTCGTTAAAATTACAAGTAGCCTGTTTTAGTTTGAGATATACTCATCCAGAAAAAGGATGGCAATCGATAATATCGCACCGGGAACTGGACCAAATCGTCAATTATTCACAAATAACTTTTCGAATCATCATCATCAAAGGAAGTGTAAAAACACTCAAACGGAAGCCCATCAAGCATGTATGCAAAGTATTCAACGAATTCAAGATCAATACAATTTGGATTTGAATAGTTTTAATGCGCTGGTTGATGAGCGGTCTTTTTGGAAATGGGAATTAATCGATTTCACTGCTGAATACATCCCATCATTTTATCATCAACATTATTATTATCAATCTAATGAAACAGTGAATAACCTTGACATTGACCAATGGAATCATAATAATAATAATTATTCCCATTTAACAACTATCATCCCATCAACTCCATATAAACAAACAACTAAATTCCATAGATATTCAAGTACACTGATATTCAATCGTGAAGATGTATGTTATCATGACCAATCAATTTATAGAGATCCCATTCGAGTAAATAATCAAATTAAATCTACACTATCTACCAGTCGTTCATGTAATCTATTCACATTATGGCAACCGAAAATAAAACGTGAACGATGCATTGAATTTCGAAAAGATCCGTCGATAAATTCACGTAAACTATTGACAAATGAACTAAAACCTGATTCATCTTCATTATCAAATCAACATCGATCTAAAAGTTTGGATAGTAATTATTCAAAAAATCATTGCATACCACGTGATCAATTCAATCAGGTTGACAAGATCAATGCCAACCATGAATTTTCTTCTTGTATTGATCTTTATCAAACTGATCAAACTGACAGGCGAAAAAGAAATAAGGATGGGAATAATCACTCTGTATCGAAAGAAATTGATAGGGAATTAAAAATTGACCAAATCACTCGAAAATCTGAGCAAAAAATTAAAAATTATCATTTGTTATATGATAGGCTGGAAATAAAATCAAATACTTTGATTTCTACTACTTAAATAAATATGAGTAAGTCGTATGTTAACTAGTTTTTGAGTCATAAATCCTCCTCTCTATTAGCTCATTTCAATTTTGAATTTTATATTCATGAACATGTGAGCATCTGAAAATTTTACAGAGTTTGTATCTCTCTCTCTAATGATTATCGGGATATTTTAAAGAAATTATTAGACAAATTCATTTTCTTTTAAAATAAGACGTATTGTGGTGTGAGCTACCTATAAGTAGTATATGACGTGAGTGTCAACGTAATGTCTGGCAGCAGAAGATGGGGGAAGATCAAGAAAGGAAGAAGAGTTAGAAGAACACAATGGAATTTGTATGAAACGCATGAATAGTGACAATGGATTGATGTTTTGCAACAGGAACAGTCCAGTTCGATATAATGAACTGTTATTTTGCAAATGAACGATTTGCGATATGGTTTTCGGATTTTACTGAGTAACTCTGTAATTTTCGTTAATACAATTCGGTTGTCCTCACCGGTGTTTTCCTTCCCTACAGTATCATTGTTAGTATTGAATTGAATAGTGAAGCTTAGCCATGTTGCAATTGGGTGCAACTGTTCATCACGAATTGAGTTAAATGATATCGACTACTGAATGCCAACTCTGTGGTCTAAAGATTAAACATTCACTGCAAGGCCTAAAGCTCCAGAGTCCGACCCCTCCTATTGGATGAAAGATGGCCAAACACCCGTTCATTACTTCTTGGTTTCAATTTATTGAATCACTAAAATCACTGTGTATAAACATCCATAAACTTATTTTTTAATCCTGATATAATATTAAACTGAAAATTATTTGTCACGTAAAAGACGTTATTATTATAAGGTTACCTAAGTGACTATCAAAACTCCGCCTGGAGCCCCCTTGCTGAGTACTGCCGGTCGTAAGACTGCATAAAGCAGGAGGATAAGGCATTGGTTTAATGACCCGATACCATAGAAAACCAACTTGCTGAGAAAGCTCTGAGCAGAAAAAGAATTATTCAAACCATTTAAAATCTTTACTGGGAGTTGAAATGCTTCCATTTAGAGGAGCTATGACTCCTCATATTGAAAGCCGAGTTTCTTCGAAAGTCACGAACCAATGCTTCTTGTGAAAACCTCAGCAAAAACTAATATAGGTACACGGGATTTCTGTTTCGGAAATGAGAATATACAATATCGAAATGCTTCAGATGAATCAATCCCACTAGATGCAGGCGAGATCATTAAAGTATCCTTCACGGTCAAGAAAGAGAGGACTGATTATAATGAGCTATGCGCCTACAAACGGTAACAATGAGGACGTTAAAGATCAATTTTATGAGAGACTACAGTCAATGGTCGAAAAATGACCAGCAATGGATTATACCATTCTGATCGGAGACCTAAATCAAAGGTTTCAATGGACAACACCGGATATGACGACGTGGTGAGACGATATGGACTTAGGATAAATGAACGAAAATGGTGAGAGATTTGCAAATCTATGTGCCTCCAACAAACTGGTCATAGTTGGCATCATATTCCCACACAAACACATATACTGTGGATAAGATTCAAGAAAGGAAGAACTGGAAGTCAGTAATCAACATCAGCAGAATATGAATAGAGAAAGCCAAGACACAGGCTGAATTCACAGAAGTAAGCAGGTAAATGATGAGGAGCATTAAAGCTGATAAACGTATATATGTGGAAGATCGAGCCATGAGAGTGGAAATAGTTTCGAGAGAAGAAAACATGAGGCAATTGTACTACTCAATGAAGAAGTTAGCTGTAAAACATCGAAGCAATACACTCAGATCTCCCAATTGATGTTGACCTATCAGCATAGCCATGAGACAAATCAACAGTGGCAAAGCAGGAAGATTAAACAAAATACCAGCTGAGGCACTGACAGTAGACATTGCAGTAACTGCAAAGATATCCTACTCTCTGTTTCGCAGGCAACCTATTGTTATTTCGTCCATTTCGATAACTCATCAGCAGTGTTCGCTAACAGTCATGATACTTTTTATTCATTAAGTTGATACGAGATACTGATGACTTACTTCATGATGTTCCTGAAGTTCCACTGAGAAGTTGTGGCTAGCAGATTTTGGAAATATTGTGAGTGGGGCAGTTTTTCCTAGTGTCACTGGACGATTATCATACTATATCACCAAGCGACCGAAGTCGATATTATACCATTGAACACCGACTTGGTAGTTTCAATACCTAAGCATTCATCATGAGGCCTACTGGTCCTACGTTTAAACCCTACTAAAGTCTTAAGTTAGCACTGCTATGCTGTCCGCAACTAGGATGAAACGACTGATCAGTACTTCCAGATTTTCAACGGCACTTCACTTGAAATCAATCTATGAAGAGTGTTACATAATCTATTTTATTGGATTATACCACTTGAATAATATCTTAAGATCGTGATCTTTCCGATTACTGCGCATACCTGTACTACCTCTACCACTATGGGATTTCAATCGACCTCTATACTACCCTGATATGACACTTCGAACTTATGTACGTTAATACGAAGTCCCATGTTGTAACTAAATTGATAACATAAAAATTAAAACCAATCCCTATGAAATCTCTTCAAGTAGCTCTTATAATTATTGTCTCAAAAATACTGATTAGTTTACTTCTCTGGTAATTGATTTAGAATTTAAATTACACTATTGCATGATGTCTCAGTGGTCAACATGTTAAGTGTCCGTGTACAAGGTCGCATATCCTGGCTGCTGTTCATGGTGTTATGATTATTAGACCATCATTAGAAGAAATCTAGAAGCAATGGATAGCCAGTCGTTTCATCCATTCAGCATTTCCAGGTAATTCGACAATCTTCACAATTGTACATGTTCACGATTAGTGATTAACTTTATGAAGAAATTCTCAGAACTCTAATCAGAATTCGTGATTAGTAATGGAGTTCAAGTGTATGTAGTTACCTATCGAAGACAATGAATATACTTACTTACTTACTTACTTACGCCTGTTACCCCCAATGGAGCACAGGCCGACAATCATTTTTCTCCACCCAGCTCTGTCCTGGGCTTCCCTTTCCAATTCTGTCCAATTTTTGTTCATTCTTCTCATATCTTTCTCTATTTCTCGACGTAATGTATTCCTTGGCCTTCGTCTTTTCCTTCGACTCAGAGGGTTACAAGTGAGGGTTTGTCTTGTGACGCAGTTCGGTGCTTTTCGTAGTGTGTCTCCTATCCACTTCCACCGCTTCTTCCTGATTTCCTTCTCAGCTGGAATCGAGTTTGCTCTCTCCCACATTAGGTTGTTGCTGATAGTGTCTGACCAACGAACCCGAAGTATTTTCCGTTAACAACTGTTAAAAAGTACTTGTATCTTCTGGATGATGGCTCTCGTAGTTCTCCAAGTTTCCGTTCCATACAGTAGAACTGTCTTGACATTTGTATTGAAAATCCTGATTTTGATTTTGGTTGAAAGTAGTTTGGAGTTCCAGATATTTTTCAACTGCAGAAATGCAGCCCTTGCTTCACCAATCCGCGCCCTCACATCTGCATTGGATTCACCCTAGTTGTCGATGATGCTGCCCAGATATGTAAAGGTGTTAACGTCTTCCAAGGCATCCCCATCAAGAGTGATTTGATTGGTGCATGTTGTGTTGTATCGGAGAATTTTGCTTTTTCCTTTATGTATGTTGAGACCTACTGCTGCAGAGGATGCTGCTACACTGGTCGTCTTCTCTTGCATTTGTTGTTGCGTGTGAGATGGAAGAGCCAGATCATCTGCGAAGTCCAGATCGTCCAGCTGTGTCCTAACAGTCCAGTTGATACCGTGCTTCCCTCCAGATGTCGACGTCTTCATAATCCAATCGAGTACTAGGAGAAAGAGAAAGGGTGAGAGTAATCAACCTTGCCGGACATCGGTCTTTACCTCGAACTAGTCTGTGAGCTGTCCTCCGTGCGCGATTTTGCAGTTGAATCCATCATAAGAGTTCCGTATGATGTTAACTATCTTCTCAGGCACACCGTAGTGTCGACGAAGGCTCCACTGTGTTTTCCTATCCACGCTATCAAATGCTTTCTCGTAGTTAATGAAGTTGATGTATAGTGGTGAGTTCCATTCTATTAGACAATGAATGTAGTTGCGCAATGACTTCTTGCCCAAATCAAAGTTACACTTAGTAATTGTTATGATTATTATTATTATTATCATTTTCATTATTTAACTTTTGTTTATTGGTTTTTTTTCTTTTTTCTTCAGGTAACTAACTAACTAACTAACTACAAGATTGATTTATTAAATGTACAACAATATTCAGCATTGAATTTCGAACAGATTATTATTACTATTATTAGTTATTTTACTATCGCTACTCGCACAACTCACAACACTATTAAAAATCACATGATGTACATTGATTTTATACCGTTGTTTGTATGCAACACAATCACTTTTTTTTCTGCCTAACTATTTAAATTGTATTATAATTGTCCTTCCCTCTTGGCCAACTTATCCTTTGTTTGTCTTGTAAATAGATCAATATGTACATTCCCTAATTACGATGATGATGATTATGATTAATTCTTTAAATCAATTTATTGTATTAATTACTTTCCAATGAATTTGGGTGAAAAAAATAATTTTGGGGCAGAGTTGGATGCCGGCTCAGTGGTCTGATGGTTAGGCGTTCGCCTACAATGCCGAAGGTCCCGGGTTCGATTCCTGCGAGGAGCTGGAGTCGTCGATGCGCACTGCCACTGATGAGTCCCACCATACCAGGACGAAACGGCCGTCCTGCAGTGCTTCCAGGTTTCTAATGGTGGTCAACTAACAATGATTGATTGATTGATTGATGATTTCAAATGTGTAAAAACTAATTTGTTTGTTTTTTCTGTTATTTTAGAAATAATATCTGTACAGACATTTTTTCTTGGCGCATTCTTTATTGATTTTTAAATTTGAAAAATAATGTTTATTTTTGTAATATAATAAAATTTAATTATTATTATTATTTTCAACGGATTAGCAATTGTTCTTAATTTTAAAGTTTGAAATAAAAAATGCGGCAACATCGAATGAAATTCAACTTGTAAACAAGCGATCTACTGCTGACTTGGTGATCTTAAAGCTAAGTGTTCTGTGTGTGTGTGTGTGTGTGATGGGTTCGGTCCTCTGATCGGAATCATGAATGCTCATACCAGCTAGAATTAAGCCTCTGTTAAGTTGTCTAATCAAAGTCATCTCATACTGTTAATAACTTGAACAAGAAATTGCTTACCATTGTTGTTTTCACTGTTGAATAACAAAGTTTCCCTCTCTCTCTCAGGTGGTCTAGAGGTTAAGCCGTTCACTAGGTGCGAGACTGCAGGTCTGGGGTTTGACTGCCACGAGCGGCTGTCATGCATACGCATTGCTGATGAGTCCTGTACTAGGATGAAACGGCAATCCAGTGCTTCTAGGTTTCTAATGATGGTTTAACATTGATTGATTCATGAATTCAATGTTCATTAAATGTTAGGAGACATTTTTTAATGAATTGAAAAAAAATAAACTTTTAGAATTTAACTTAATTATTTGTCATGCTCTCGAAAAAAAAATTGCCAGAAAATGGAGAGAGCAACGTATATTTTTAATTCTCAAACCTAAATAGTCACACAGTCTAATTATGCTTCCGAAACACCAACGTAACACTAAGGTCCCCAAATAGCATCTATTCTGTATTCCACTGTTTAGCCACATTTCCTCTGTTCTAATAGAATAAGTTGGTGATGAATTAGTTTGCTTTTCAAAAAAAATCATCAAAATTCACTGTAAAATGCATCACACATGGGTATGAACTGGATTATGGATGATTTTTTGTAAAAAGTTTATTCATTACACTAAGAATATTTTATGAATAAAATCTGTTGTTGGTGTTTTTCTCGTTTTAATTATTAATAATAATAATTATTATTATTATGATTATTTTATGAGATTTTCTTTTTCGATCCATCTAAATATATGTATATACAAATATATAGATTTAGTAAAAAATGAAATATTCAACAGATGTGACTGTCTATATATACATGAAGTATTATTTCTTGTGTCAAGTGCTTGCTCTCTTCTAACTGTTATTCATTCGACAATGGAGACAGTAAATGAACGAGTGAGCGATCGTACGCACGCACGCGCGCGCACGAGAGCGAGACAGTTTAAACAAAACAAGTGTCGGATAAAGACAGAGATTGATGAAATCTTATCATTGAAGAAAATATTTGCTAAACGTTTCAATCACAACATTACGTTTATAATTCGCACACACGTACGCACTGATGTGCGTACTCACTCGCTATTCATTCTTTTCATGCCTGCTTCCAATATTTGGCGTAATATGTTCTTCGGTCTTCATCGTTTCCTTTGGCTCTGAGGATCTTTTCCCAAATGTACCTATATTAATGGATGCTCTGATTGTCAGAACAGACATTGGCATCGTGACTTCCGAAGAAACTCGGCTTTCATCACGAGATGTCATCGCTCTTTCTAAATGTAAACCTTCGAACTCTCAGAGCAGAGTCTAAATGGTTTGAATTATTTTTTCTAGCTAGCACTTCTGTTTAGCGAGTTAGTTTTCTTCAGGATAGGGTCACTAATCCCATGGAACCGTCAGTAACCCCTCAGAAGGGCTTCGGGGGGCAAAGTTAATAGTAGTACAGTAGTAATAGTAGTAGCATTCAAATTCATGAATACAAGTTATAACTTATAAAAAAAATCAAGAAATTAAAAAAAAACTGTGTTCAATATTAAATAAACAATTTTGTGTATCTTTACTTCTTTTTATTGACTCTTTTTTTGCTTATCAATAATTATTGACAGGAAAATGTAAAAAAAATTTAAAAAATTTTCTTTTATGATCGAAATATATATATATATATATATATAAGAATATATATATATATAAGAATAGCTAAACATTTTAAACAATTAACTGAATCATATCGTATCATATCAATACACACAAGTGGAACACATGGACACAAGTAGGTGATTTTTTCAAGAGAGATAAAATGGGGGGAGGGAGAAAAAGCTTCTAATTCATTCATTCATTGTGTTTCATTCATATTCATCATCAACTTGGGAATAATTTAGCCAAGGGAAAAGGAAAAAAGATGATACTGTGTTGTGTTCTTTTCTGTGGTGATAGTTTAGTTTCGAATATTACTACTGATACTAGTGTATATTCATTCTGTCTGTTGTATGTCTGTCTATCTCTCTCTCTCACTTGCTGTGTGTATGTGTATGTGTTTGTCTATGCAGATGCTTTTGTTTATCTTATAACAGATTCATGTTTCGAACTAATAAAGAAACAAAATGCAAATATTGAACTTTTTGAAAAAAAAATGACACTGAAACTAACATGTGAGACAGAAAGAGGAAGAGGGAGGGAGGAAAGAAGGTAATTGATAGTTTCTTAACTGTTATGATGAAGGTGTACGTAAGTGCGTACGTGTGTGCGAATTATAAACGTAATGTTGTGATTGAAACGTTTAGCAAATATTTTCTTCAATGATAAGATTTCATCAATCTCTATCTTTATCGGACACTTGTATTATATTTTATAGTGTTTTGTTTAATCTGTCTCTCTCTCTCGCGCGCGCTCGCTCGTTCATTTACTGTCTCCATTGTCGAATGAATAACAGTTAGAAGAGAGCAAGCACTTGACACAAGAAATAATACTTCATGTATATATAGACAGTCACATCTGTTGAATATTTCATTTTTACCAAATCTATATATTTGTATATTTAGATGAATCGAAAAAGAAAATCTCATAAAAAAAATAAGGTATAAAATAATAATAATAATTATTATTATTATTATTAATAATTAAAACGAGAAAAACACCAACACCAACACCAACAACAGATTTTATTCATAAAATATTCTTAGTGTAATGAATAAACATTTTCAAAATTCATCCATAATCCAGTTCATACCATGTGTGATGCAGTGAATTTCGGTAAAAAAATTTTTAAAAAAACAAACTAATTCATCACCAACTTATTCTGTTAGAGCGAATAGAAAACATGGCTAAACAGTGGAATACAGAATAGATGCTATTCGGGACTCGAACCTGGTAGTGTTTACTGCAAATTTTATCCAATCAGTTACTGATTGAGTCTGGGTTCGACTACTACTACTACTACTACTACTACTACTACTACTACTACTACTACTACTACTACTACTACTACTACTACTACTACTACTACTACTACTACTACTACTACTACTACTACTACTACTACTACTACTACTACTACTACTACTACTACTACTACTACTACTACTACTACTACTACTACTACTACTACTACTACTACTACTACTACTACTACTACTACTACTACTACTACTACTACTACTACTAGTAGTACTCTGGTGCGAGCTACTTATAAGTAGTATATGACGTGAATGTCAACGTAATGTCTGGCAGCACAAGATGGGGAAGGAAGATCAAGAAAGGAAGCGTTAGAACACAATGGAATTCGTATGAAACGCATGAACAGTGACAATGGATTGATGTTTTGTAACAGGAACAGTTCAGTTCGATATGATGGAGTGATATTTTGCAAATGAATGATTTACGATATGGTTTTCCAATTTTACTGAGTAACTCTGTAATTTTCGTTTAATGCGATTCGGTTGCCCTCACCTGTGTTCTCCTTCACTACACTACTACCACGAATAATAGTAATAAAAATGCGCACAATACAGTTTTAATTGTTTATGAAATGTAAGTGACCTGATGAATGAACTTTCAAATATAATGTAAAGGTAAAACAGATGAATTTCGCATGTAGTAGATATAAGGAGGTTAACAAAGTGCCAAATGACAGCAAAGAACAGACGATAGGCAAATGACTTAAATCTCAGCATAAACATTAGAAATAAAATCTTCAGGTACACCCAGTTAACCTTTCCAAGTTAGTATCCCAGGATCTGATTCCAATGTGTGCGAACAATTGAATATTGTGGAGATGGCATGACAAATTTATTTTGTAAACAGTTTTTGATACTATCTGTATTTATTTTGTTAATTTTTACAGCTTGTACATTCACTATGAAATTGTTGTACATTTTGTTTATCTGAATGACCTTGAATACAACAGGCGCTCTCATTCCTCGCTGCTTTCATTTTCCGTTCACTGTACATTAGCCCGGCACTCGCCGCTATACATTATCAAATACACTTTATACATACCATTACTATTCTCATCTGCTTATTTGGAATATTTGTCTTAACCATTAATACGTATGTTATCTACTTTATAGACTGCAGTCACATACACATACTGACCTTTGGAATATCATAGCAAATGGATCATTAAATATAAAGAGATTGTGGTGGAATTCGATCAGATCAAATCGAACACGCACAAGTAGCTGCATTAAGTAACGTTCTTATATTTTTATTGTATTTATCGCATTTAACTGATATATTTCAATATACATTTATTGATATTCGATAACCTTGTTAATATTTTGAAATAATATATTGATTGGTCCACCACAATATACTATAAAATAAATCTTTCTTTATGATTTCCTTATATTATACATAGGGAGAACCCCATTTGTCCAACAGTGGTTATTAACAGCGTAATACTGTTTAGTTCAGATGAATTTGTTGCATACATTCATGTAAGCAGATAGACCACAAAGAGACTAAAAGAGTAAGCGAAGTGAAGCGGAAAATGTAAGTGCGCTAACTCTATGCGATAAGGTTTGACTAAGTATTTATAGTCAGACAAAAATAAGCAAGAGATGTAATAAACGAAGTAAGCAATGTACACATACATATATAGTTAAATCAAAACATCCATTGTTAAAAGCGAATAAGTGACAAGTTCAAAACTTGCGCGGAATGAATTAAATAGTTTCTTGAAAGGTTAGGGACATGTCATGTCAGCTCGACAAATTAGTACACATTACATATCTAACGAGACGAAACACACGTTTAGAACTCCACTATTAGGTATAATCTGCTGAATGGACATTACTCAGCTCTTGTTCTATGATTAACTTACATCTCGATTCACCTTTATGGTCCATGAGATAGTCATCAGCAGTGATAATGGGGGCTAGTGACATTCAAGGGCCTGATTTTGCTTGTAGGATTTGAATCCAAGTTATCTACCCTAGTAGTCAGAGACATTGTCATTGAGTTATTTTAGGAATAACTCAATGGTGACAACTCAGGCTGTTATACTGGGTAACCAATGTTCAAATCACACATGTGACATTATTCACCTCTAGATTACAAGTAAATCTTGTTTATCAAGTATCAATGAGAAAAATGAAAACTAGACGATTCAGAGTTTTCTATTGAACCATCTAATATCAAAATGGAATTCAATGCATGAGTTTTGATCATAATACAATCAAGTGATGATTACATTTCAAATACGTCTATCAAAAAAAAATAAAACCACCGCTCTAATCAATAATTCTGAAGCCCAATTTAATATCATCACCTCATTATTCCATTTCATAGTGTCTAAAGTTAATGTTCTATACAAAATTTTAGTTATTTCGAGAACAAAGTAGCCAAAACACCAACTGACTTAGCCATTGTGGAATAACCAAAATGATTCAAATAGAAATAAGCGCAGAAATAATATTTTCCAGAATGACAATGAAAACTATGCAATCAAATTATCCATCTCAGACAAATAAACATTCATTGGATACAAAAATCTTCATCATTTTAATACCTTTAGAGTGATTTTTTTTATTCATCCCCAACGATTCCATATTCACTTAAATTATCAAACAACAATTCAACATATTATGTGACATTTATTGAATATCATTTTTTGGGGGGAGGCAGAGTTTTGGAGGTTTTGTGTTTTTACACATTTGAAATCATCAATCAATCATTGTTAGTTGACCACCATTAGAAAGCTGGAAGCACTGGATGTCCGTTTCGTCTTGGTATGCGACTCATCAGTGGCAGTGCGCATCCACGACTCCTGCACCTCGCAGGATTCGAACCCTGGACCTTCGGTATTGTGCGCGAACGCCTAACCATCAGACCACCAAATATTTAAATTGGCTAAAACACAGTACATTGGAATTGCAAGTCAATGTATCATGAAGAATTGTGATCATATCATTTAGGATTTTTATAGATTTTCATTTAAAAGTTAACATATTTCTGTTTATAGCTAAGAATATTTTCATCGTATCGTATTCACAACTAGTTAGTAAAGTTAATTTTTACAAAATCAATCACAGTAACCTAACGAAGAGAATAGGTGAGGTTTCATTGAAATCTAAATCGATCAGTGTTATATCAACATTATAAACTTGGAAGCACTAGACTGCTGTTTCGTCCTGGTATGCGGCTCATCAGTAGCACTGCGCATCCACAAAGTCCGCACATGGAAGTCGAGCTCAGGACCTACGGTCTTGTTAACGAACGCTTAACCACTAGACTACTTGGTTGGCATCCATTAGTGTTAATATTTAGCTTTGATCATTCCAAGGTTTCGTGTAACCCCAACCATTTTCTTCGGTTGTTACTGCCCGAATCCACTGGTCACGACCTCGAACAGGAATTTCCTCACGAAGCTAGTGGCGCGTAAGCGGATCACACAGTTATGGAGATTGTTGTTTTTCAATGAAGTCATGAAACGAATATTGTTAGACCAGTGTTAGATAGAAATCTGGAATCATTGAACGGTCATTGTGCAAAACCTTAGATTGATCAAAGTTAGATATTAACAATGTTGGATGCCGATTCAGTGGTCTAGAGGTGAAGTGTTCGGTTACCTCGAGCAGGGATCGTGGATGCAGGCTACTGATGAGTTCAGTACTAATGTAGTGTAGTGAAGGAGAACACAGGTGGGGCAACCGAATCGCATTAAACGAAAATTACAGAGTTACTCAGTAGTAAAATCGGAAAACCATATCGTAAATCGTTCATTTGCAAATTATCAGTCCATCATCATATCGAACTGGACTGTTCCTGTTGCAAAACATCAATCCATTGTCACTATTCATGCGTTTCATACAAATTCCATTGTGTTCTTCTAACTCTTCCTTTCTTGATCTTCCCCCATCTTCTGCTGCCAGACATTACGTTGACACTCACGTCATATACTACTTATAAGTAGTTCACACCACACTAGGACTTGATGGCCATCCAGTGCTTGGAGGTTTCTTCTAATAATGGCCTAACAATATTCGATTCTTGATTTCAAATGAAAAACCCTTAGTAACTTTTCAACTCATTGGCTTTTTTTTATTTGTCAATGTTTATTTACGAATCATGACAGTATAGTCGATGATATGCGCAGAAGAAGTAAACATTAGTCACAGTAATAATCATAATAAAGATATTACTGATAAGAAAAAAGAAACCCATTTTATATCAAATAACATTATCACCTTAAAATACCTTTTAGCATAGACGATTAAAAATGAACTGACAATTGATCATTGAACACATGTGTTATTTGTTTATTTAAAAAAGAGATTATAGTCTTCTCAATAAAGATATTTGTGTTTGAAACTGTCCCCCCAATGGAATAATAAATACATTGAATATAATAAACAATTTAAACAAATAGTTTTTTTACAAAAAATAAAAGATAAACATACGAAATTATGATCACATAAAATCATTAAAAAATCATAAGGCAAGAAAAATAGGAAAAAGAGGATTGGTAGACAATAAAACTAATATTATATACACATTAAATAGTTTACAATTATACAGAATGAACTGATACAAACAACCTAGCGAATAGAATAAATATACAATTGGGAAAAAAACAGAGACGATAAAGATCATTGTTTATCATTCATTATTCAATGTGACCGTTGTTTGAAACACTGATCATGCAAAGGAGATGTCTAAAGAGAAACACAATACTCCTGTTGACATATTTTATCTACCAAAAAAGGAGTGTTTAAGGTTGGAAAATGAAACATGATGATGCATAGTGGAATCATATCAGATTATATATGTTACACTCGTCTCTAGCTATGTATGCTTTCAACTATGACGAGTTCACCTTAGTCGAATAACGAGAACAAAACAATGAATCAGCTTTCAGGTAGGCTACTGTGATCCCGTGACCAAATCGTATCTGCGAGAAGTCTTGATATAGCGTATACATTGTATTCTACAAACACCCAGCCAGCATACAATGAATCCAAGCAGTCAAACTACGTTTATTTATACTCTATAGAGACGTCCTTGGGAGAATCACCAAAATAGCACACTAAAATAACACAGTAACCAATCACAGCCAATGATTTTCCTGGTGGGAAATGTAATCTCAAGCTCAACTGATCGGTCCATGGAATAAATCCGAAATAAAAATATTTCTCAAGCGAGTTCTGGGAATCTAACATCCGCAACAATAGATTCCTGATTGAAACATTGAATAAAAATCGATAAGTTGTATATACTTGAATTTATGTCATTTCATCTCTGTTAAACAGATCACAATTAAGCCAATAATTTCACATTATTTCATTACAGACATTCAACACCATTATGTAACATTACACTATTGAATTACTCATCTGACCAGTTGCGGTAACACAGTACCTAACAGTTCATGAAAATAAATGGACCGAAAACTCAAAGTCAACAGTTGTAATCATTGATTCGATCACTTAACGTACACACCCTAACTAAGCAGCTTTATTCATAATTCGTAAACAAATTTATCTCCACCGAATAGATCACAGTACAACACCGATAAGATAAAAATAATATTTCCAAATACATTAATACATCAATATTTCGAAAGTGATAGTTGGGAGAATTCAGGAAAAGGCAGGATAGGCACGTATATGTGAGTGTGTGTGAGAGAGAGACAACGAGAAAGATAAACCAGTAATGACTTTAATCGAATCAGTTGCATATAGCCCTAAAGCATGGGTAAAAATAAAACCCGAAATCAATTGTTCAACTCTATATGTATTGTACAAGTTCTCACTTGTCATATCACTAACTCACTCATTCATTCATTCAGTAATTGTCTAAATTATAATTGTAGCCATTGTTTCTCATTTGTGTTGTTTCATTTATATTCACAATGGATGATGGTTATTGTACACTGTCTAATTTGATGTTAGTTACTATGCTGTTTGTTTGAAAGTGTGACAGTGTGTGTGTGTGTGTTGACAGTTGTAACATGTACACTTATCCGATTGTCGGATAATCAAATTAAAACACACTGACATAATCCTCCATTCTTCTTCTTTTCAGATATTATACAACCAATCATTTATTTTAATTATTTTTTTATTCCTTTTTGTTCATTTTTGAGTGTTTTTTGTTTAAACAGGTTGAATATACAGGTCGATTCAATGTTTCAATATGTTATGAGTTTCACACGTGTACAATGTCACAATATTTTTCACGCCATTTTTACACTCATCTCTTTTCTGTCTGACTAACACTTCCATTGATTTGTTCATCAGACTGTTGACTTATTTATGTCGTATGTGTGTGTGTCCATGTGTTGATGATGATGATGATGATGTCGACGCGAATGATCGGATCAACTCATTTGTTCTGTTGTCAACGTCCATTCATCTATATTCTCTCTGATGTCAACGAAATTTTCAATGTCTCCCAATTTGTACATTGTTTTAATTTTTCATTATTGAACAATGAAAAGTGGCAACAATAAGACTGTCATTGTTGAACCGATATTACATATGACCAAGTGAATTATGATTTATATAAATAGAAATGACGTGAAACAATCAATCAATCAATCGATATGTATCTATAAATTGTGTGAACTTTTTCATCTGTTCATTTTGTTATTTGTTGTTATTTTATACACATGCGTTTATTTGTTAAAACATAATTTGTTCAAGAGTGAATTTTTTTAGGTACTCGATATGAATTTTTATGATTTATATACAAACGATAAATTACTCTATGTGATTTCAGCTAGAATATTTAACTGGTAGGATGTTCTACTCATTTATTTCCTGAATCGTATACACACAATAACATCGAACCTACATTGTTTAGTACGATCATGTAACTGTGTCATTAAAGTTACTTGAAGCTGAATGGGATGCATTAATTAGTACATTTTAATTGTTTTTTCTCACTAACATAAAAAATTATGTACATTCTATTAGTTCATGCGATTTTTATGACCAATCAATAGTTAAACAGTTGTCCTCAGTGACATTGGTTGATATATGTACCATTCAACATAATTCCAGTAGTTTTAATTGTT
Organism: Schistosoma turkestanicum; assembly: GCA_944470395.2. Lineage (NCBI taxonomy): Eukaryota > Metazoa > Platyhelminthes > Trematoda > Strigeidida > Schistosomatidae > Schistosoma > Schistosoma turkestanicum. Next base: position 9,446,120 of record OX103971.1, on the reverse strand, counting down.
AGACTTTCTCAATGATATCAGCAAGTCCAGGATCTTATCCCTAGTGTGTTGGATTATTGTGCACAACTAAGGAGTCCGTTGAAGGAAAAATTGTTGGTTGGTATCAGTGCGTGAAAATTACTACAACCTTTCAACTAAACCATACGAGTCAATTCACTAAAAACCTACTTCAAAGTATTACTAAATTTCTATCGAAACGTCATGACTAGCAGAAATCTATCCTGTTCAGTGAGAACAAGATAGTTAAAACTAATGGAGTTACACAATCATCACACAGTATGATGAACTGACTAAGTTTGAAAATGTGAAATATGAAATCTCTTAACTCAATGGTCTAAAGCTATGGTACTCTCACTGTGATGATCAGATTCTGTTGGGTTTGATCCTCGATTGATTTGTGGATGCACATAGTCGAAGAATCTCATTGTGGGTATACATATATGCATATCCTCAGTAGTGCGCATCCACGACCCCTGCACCTCGCAGGATTTGAACCCAGGACCTTCGGAACAGCGCGCGGACGCCCTAACCGGTAGACCACTGAGCCGGTACCGGACGGCGTTGATGTCTAACTTGATCAAATTCACGGAGTTGCGCAACCTCATACACAGTCTTCGGTAGTTAATGTCTACACCCGAACAGGTTGAACTTCACTGGTCACGTCTTCCCACTAGAACTTAGAGAAGATTCCTCACGATGCTAGTCACTAGTGAGCACAGGTAATTTGCATTACGGGGTTGTGAAGATTGTTAAGTTACACATTTTTGAAACGATGAACCGATCAATGTTAGACCACCATTAGAAACCTGGAAGCACTGGATGGCCGTTTCGTCCTGGTATGAGACTCCTCAGCAGTGCGCATGCACGACTCCTGCACCCTGGTTCATGGTTTCAAAAATGTGTAACTTAACAATCTTCACAACCCCGTAATATATGCATACATACTTTCATTGCTCTATCGTTTAAATTATTTTCCAAACTGATATCCACCATTAAAAAGGAATCTTCACACTTTCAGTTGAATAATTGTGAAATAGTTACCGAGTAATTTTTGTTCTTTACAAATAATTTCTCTTGTAGTTAAGTTCGTGACCAAAAACTCAACCATTTCATTTCATCATCTTATATTCCCTTACCTTTTGTCTGTCTAGATCTCTCTACCATCCTCCCTCTCTCTTACTATATATCTCTCTCTCTCACTCCCTCTCTCCTATCTTGCATGATCTTTTTTTTACGTTGTCTATACGTGCATGTATATTTAATAATTATTTTCATCCTTTTCTCTAATCAATGTGTTTATCAGCAAAGACAATAGAACGTGTACAATATTCAATGTTTTCAAATTAATTCACATGTTATATTTCAGATAATCCCAAAAACTCTGTATCATTATTAAAATGAGATAATTTATTCCATATTCTTTCAATTTCAATATATTCATTCAATTTTTTTAAATCAAATTAAAATGATGATGATGATGATGATATATACACATATTACCATGGTAACGGCTACTTATTTCATTCATTTCACTATTATACTCATGAATTTTGAGTATAAAAAAACACATTGAACAGAAGATTATTCAAATTCCATTGAAAATTGAATTGAATTTCTTTCGGTCTATTTAATTCTCTCTGTTCTTCATTTTCTTGTTTTAATTTCATTGTAGATTAAAACAAAAAAAGAAATGGATTATGAATAATAACTGCAAGAGAGATTAGTGAAAATTGTTGAGTTTTGCAGTTCAAATATTCAAATAACATGAATTCATTAGTTATGAACAAAAAAACGAATAGACATTGGACATTCAATTCATTGTACTGCGCTACATCTTGGTGGTGGTGGTGTTTATGAGATGAATTGCAAACCAAATAGTTAAGTTGTAATGTCTCAGAGTAAAAAATAAGCTCAGTAACATTAGTTTTGAATCCACCGGGGGGATATTCCTTCCTTTAAGATTATGAGTACACTTTGTTAACGAGTGCAAAATAACACGAAAATACATTCAGTCACCTTGTAGTGCCTCCACATATATTCCAGTTCGCTTACATTTAACTTGATTAAGCCCTTTCGATTAATAATTTATTTAACCAAGCCATTTATATAGCAACAATTTATATGTACCATTCGTCCTTATTATTGTCTGGTTTGTATGATGGGCTCACATGATGTGTCCCACTTGTCATTTGACCTTGTCAATCATTCGACGCTTTGTTCATGTGTGCCTATTTCACTTGTCACATGTCTATCTTATTTTTGTCTGACTATATATTCTTAGTCATGCTCTAATCCTGGGAGTTGGCTCATTAGCCTTCTCCAACGCGCTTCGCCTATTCATTCGCTTCCTTCTCATTGTAATCCTAAGAGTTGGCTCGTTAGCCATTCTCCACCTCGCTTCTTTCGCCCATTCGTTCTCATTGTAATCCTAAGAGTTGGCTCGTTAGCCATTCTCCACCTCGCTTCATTTGTTTTATTCGCTGCTTCGTTCATTCTTCCACGCATTCGCTCGCCAGTTCACTACAAATGGTGATCCCGACGTCAACAAAATCGGCCACGACAACCTAATACTTCAATGCTTGAATGAATTTTTAGATTATAGAGTTATGTAGATTGTTGTTTTACATTAGGACCATGTATCAATCATTATTATAACACCATTACAAACCTGGGAAGCATTGAACTGCCGTCAAGTTCTAGTATGAGACTCTTCAGCCATGCTCATCCACTATCCGCACATGCGAGAATCGAATCCAGGCCGTTCGGTCTCGTGCATGAACGCTTAACCTCTAGACCACTAAGCCACTGCATTCAGCGATGTTAATGTCCAACTTTAACCAACCTAAGGAGTTTCCGCGACCTCATCCATTGCCTTCGGTAGTCTCTGCCGACAGGGTTGAACTCCACTAGTCACAACTTCTCACTAGAACTCTGAGAACTCGTGAACACAATTGATGGTAATTTTTTTCATTATAGAATAATGAAGATTGATGTTTTACACTAAAAATTGTCAATATTTCCTTTGAAATGATAAAATATCATATTGATTAATGTTTATTTCGACTTTACAATGTTTTAAATGGAAATAGTATTTTTAAAACAATGAGTACTGGTGGGTCTTTCTTTAAATTTTAACAGTCAGTCAGTCAGGATTTGATTTCGACCAATTTGGTCTCGCGTACTCTTACGGGTATGAGGGCGGTTGTCACTTCCCGGAAGCCCACACCGTGGAAGGTTGATTCTTGAGGGACCTGAAATAGAAGATAGATTAGTGTTGGTGCGTGACCGCAGAGCCCAAGGGACAACCACTTGAGGCCGGTCACGCACGGCCATTTTATGAGAAGTTTTTTGAGTATTAGCTCCGCTCTTGAAAGCCCTTAGTGGGCACCCTTACCGCCGGTGACGGAAATCCATGAGGTAGGGTGATGTGTGATATTTTGAGGGTCGACCTTTTCTAACCCTTCCTTCCCTGTGAGAAGGCAGCATCGCTGCAGATGCTGGTTGTCCGAGGAAAACACCTTACTGCTGTCACACCCGACCGAAGCTGCTACCCCGACCGAAGCTGCTACCTTGACGTGGTGGTCGGGCTTGCCTATCGTGATGACCCAACCGAGCTATACTGGCTGGAACATATGTTCCTGCAGGTCCTACCATGCCAGGCTGGTCGATTGGAGAACGATGAGACTAAAAGCAGCTACCCAAGGTCTGAGGACGAAGTCGTACTGCTGACTGCAGAGGGGTGTGACAGCAGTAAGGTGTTTCCCTCGGACAACCAGCATCTGCAGCGATTCTGCCTTCTCACAAGGAAGGAAGGGTTAGAAAAGGTCGGCCCTAAAAATGTCACATTCCCCCTAACTCACGGATTTCCGTCTCCCTGGGTAAGGGTGCCCACTAAGGGCCTTTAAGAACGGAGCTAATCCTCTAAATACCTTTCATAAAAAGGCCGTGCGTGACCGGCCTCAAGCAGTTGTCCCTTGGGCTCTGCGGTCACGCACCAACACTAATCTATCTTCCTTTTCAGGTCCCTCAAGAAACAACCTTCCACGGTGTGGGCAGCCGGGAAGTGACAACCGCCCTCATACCCGTAACAGCACGCGAGACCAAATTGGTCAAAATCAAATCCTTCCTACACCCCCTAATGTCTCTCCTACCTCTACGACTAACTGTACTCACACTCCCTTTTCTCACTGCACCGCTAATGCAGACGAAGCGAGATCACGAAACGTCGTTCCTGGTCTCTTGAAACCCCGTTCTAGACTACATATTGGAGCTTTTAATGTACGGACATTGTGTCAAATAGGGCAACAGGCATCATTAGCTAGGACTTTAGAATCTCGTGCCATCGATGTGTGCTGCGTCTCGGAAACGCGCATACAGGATACTAGTAAAGTCATTAACCTGATTTCACCTTGTCAAAATAAAGAAGCAGCTCGATTTACTCTTCGTGTATCCGGTAGCCCTGATGCTGCTTCCAGGGGTCTTGCTGGCGTAGGCATAGCGTTGAGTCCTAGGGCAGAATTATCTCTCCTAGACTGGATCCCAGTAGATAGTCGTTTGTGCGCTGTCCGACTAAACGGGACAGTAAGGACTCGGAAGGATAGGGACACTCGCCGTTGCCTCTTCGTCATATCTGCCTATGCCCCCACTGACTGCAGTGCAGACGAGGTTAAAGATGAGTTTTACAGAAAGCTTTCGGACCTCCTCCAAAAAGCTAGGCGCTCTGATATAGTAATAATGGCTGGTGACTTTAATGCTCAAGTAGGTAGACTGAGTGAAAAGGAAAGACATCTAGGTGGATGTTATGGTGTAGCGACTGAGAGAACAGACAATGGCGACCGTCTGTTGCAACTATGCTCAGATAACCGCCTATTCTTAGCGAACACCAACTTTAGGCATAAGGAAAATCATCTGTTGACCTGGCGACCTCCAAAGTCGTCTCAACGTTGGACTCAACTAGATCACATCGCCATCAGCCACCGCTGGAGGGGTTCGATAGAAGACTGTCGCTCGTTCTGGGGCACATGTTTGGATTCAGATCATGCTCTAGTGCGAGCTCGTATCTGTTTAAGGCTTACTGGACGTAGGAAAGACACCGTAAGAAAGCCTCTTAGGGTTTTACTTAATGATAATCAAACCAAGAAAATATTTCAGGAGCAACTAGAAAGAGAGTTAAGCAACCATGCAAGCGATTCCCATCCAGAAGCAGGTTGGTATGATATCAAAAAAGCTGTGGAAACAGCAGTGATATCTGCTAGGAAGGTAAACCATGAGGCTAGGATGAAGCCGTGGATTTCAGTCGCATCCACGGAACTGATGGATGCTCGAAAACGCATCCCACCTGACTCTGAACATGATGAAGAGCGTAGTCAGCTTAGGCGCAGACTTATAAAAAGTCTGCGCAACGACCGTGAACAGTGGTGGGTGGCAAAAGCAAAAGCGATGGAAAAGGCAGCGGCGATCGGCAACACTAGACAACTTTTCCGTCTTATTAAAGAAACTGGTATTAAGAACCCGAATGTGAGTGAAACTATCTCGGAAAATGATGGTCTTATTATCCATTCTCAATCCAGGAGACTGGATCGATGGGCAGAACACTTTAGGGATCAGTTCAACTGGCCACGAGCCACTCTTCGGTTACCCACGATCTCCAGTCATCCTGAATGGAAAATCGACCTAAGTCCCCCTAGTCTTAATGACGTTGAGAAAGCGTTAGGAAATCTGAAACGAGGACGAGCTGCAGGTCCTGATAGACTGACCCCTGAGATATTTAAGGATGGTGGTCCAGTTTTAGCAGCTAGGTTGACTGAGATCTTAGGTAGAATCTGGGAACTGGACGTAATCCCATCCGACTGGTCTCAATCACTGATTGTCCCAATCTATAAGAAAGGACAAAAGTCTTCTTGTGACAATCACAGGGGAATAAGTCTAACTAATATAGTATCTAAAATACTGGCCTCAATAATACTTCGACGCTTAACGAAAGCTCGTGAAGAGCAGACTCGAGAAAACCAGTCTGGTTTTCGACCTGGACGTGGTTGTATAGACCACATCTTCACACTCAGACAGGTCCTGGAACATAGACACACATCTAGGCGTCCTACAATAGTTGTTTTCCTGGACCTTAAGGCGGCATTTGACTCTGTTGATCGTAAGGTTCTGTGGCAGTGTCTGTCATTGAAAGGTGTACCACAGAAGTACATTAACCTTATACAAGCTCTTTACTCGAACACCACTGGTCGAGTGAGAGCTTATGGCGAACTGTCACCGGAATTCTCTACATCAAGTGGTGTCCGTCAGGGATGTCCACTTTCTCCATTCTTGTTTAATTTTATCATAGACATGCTCCTAGACATAACATTATCCTCGTCTGAATTTTCAGGAGTAGACCTTCTACCAGGTGGCTCGCTTATTGACTTAGAATATGCCGATGACATTGTCCTACTTGGTGAAGACGCTGACAAAATGCAGAGTCTTCTGACTACCCTAAGCAACAATGCAAGCATGTTCGGGATGCGGTTTTCCCCCTCGAAATGCAAAATGTTGCTTCAAGACTGGGTTGCATCGGCACCTGAACTAGTGATAGGGAGTGAAGTAGTCGAACGTGTAGACCGCTTCACTTATCTTGGGAGTCTCATCAGTGCCGATGGCCTGGTGACTGACGAAATCTCAGCACGGATACAGAAGGCTCGATTTGCTTTTGCCAACCTGCGTCACTTATGGCGTAGGCGAGATATCCGTTTGCTGACTAAAGGACGCGTGTACTGCGCAGTAGTTCGCTCCGTTTTACTCTATGGCTGTGAAACATGGCCAGTGAGAGTAGAAGATATTCGTAGGTTAATGGTTTTCGATCATAGGTATCTTCGAAGCATTGCTCGTATATCGTGGGACACCCGAGTGAGCAACGCTGTTATTAGGAATCGGGTGCTAGGTAAGAATGGCAGATCAATCGATGAAGTATTGAAACTTCACCAGTTGAGGTGGTTGGGACATGTGTTGCGTATGCCCAACCACCGGCTGCCTCGTCGAGCCTTGTTTTGTAGTGTAGGAATAGGTTGGAAGAAAGTTAGGGGCGGCCAAACCAAAACATGGCAGAAATCCATGAAGTCATTGACTATTGGACTGAGCCATGTCGGTAATTGTCGACTACCTGGTTGGGGTCCGCGAGATGATAATAATCGATGGTTAGAGACCTTGAATGACATGGCTCAAAATCGTTCGCAATGGCGCAGGTGCATTTATTCTCTGTGTTCTCTCAAATCCTAATCTTCTGGATTCTTCAACCCCTCTAGTTTCGACTCTCTAAACTTATCTCACCGAATCATACTTCTTGAATAATATCTTCTAATCCTAACCTCTCCGATTATTTCTAATTCCCTTACTACCTCTTCTACAATTGGATTTGAATTGACGATTACTTCTCTGTGCTGATGTGGTATGGCAACATGAACTGATGTACTTATGTACAAAGTTCTACGTTGCATTTGACTGACTGACTGACTGACACCCGTCTGCAGTCAGCAGTACGACTTCGTCCTCAGACCTTGGGTAGCTGCTTTTAGTCTGATCGTTCTCCAATCGACCTATCTGGCATGGTAGGACCTGCAGGAACATATGTTCCAGCCAGTATAGCTCGGTTGGGTCATCACGAGAGGTAAGCCCGACCACCACGTCAAGGTAGCAGCTACGGTCGGGTAAATTTTAACAAGAAGGAATAGATGATGGAAGGTTCATTCGAGTTCAAAATATGAGAAAATACACGTCATCATCAATTTCACTGTTAGTCATTCATTATTTAGAAATGTTGCCAATTGTCAAAAGATATTTGATATGGTTGGTGTTGGTTCCATTGAGATTCATTTAAATTGGATATTGAATGACCTCGTTTTAAACCATCAAATGAGTTTTTTTTTAAAAATTCCTTTAGGCAAACATTCCTGCTGAGAATGATTGATTGATCATGGGTTGTTTTTTTATTTTACAAAGAAATCAATAACACTCAGTAGAAGATCCATAGACAATGTTATCGAATTTGTAATTTGAACATTGTGACAATTATTTACATGATGAAATGCTTGTATTTAAAAACCAAGTCATCTTTAATTACCATAGAAATTTAGTAAAGATTTTTGAATTTTTATATAGTATTTCAACTCGTTTTTTAAACTTTTAACAGCGTTTTTTAAAATTTTTCTTAAAAAATAAAATAAGAACTACTTTTAATTAAAATCTTTTTTAGCAATCGGTTTTAAACAATTGCGACGTACGTGTCTTGTATAACCTTGTAAATCATCCCTGGTTAATTGATTTACAGAATTTAGTATTAGATTTATAAAAGATTCGTTGGATCCGCTCGCCAGAGATCTTCTTACAATGGATTTAATTTTCGAAAACGCGAATTCGATTGGGTTAAGCATGTAACTATAGGGAGACAAAAAGATAACGTTTACTCCCTTTTCATCAAAAAAGAATTTTTGTGATAATTGAGTGATGAATCCTCGCATTATCAAGTATAAAAATACAATTCTTAAAAATTGATTTTTGATTGCATTTTTCAATTAGTTGATCAAAAAACTGAATGAACTTATCTGAATTCACCGAATCAACAAATGTTTTAGCAAAGAGAACTTCATTTTCTGTTATAGCCGATATTAAACTTATACTGGTTCCACGCGTTGATGGAACTAGGGCACTTGCCGATTTTCCTCTTGTAGATCTTCCCAAGGTTCTTCTTAAGTACAAATTAAAAGAAGATTCATCTATAAAAACTTTTATAAATGTATCTTCAATGCTCATAAAATTTTGAGCATAAATTTGGCGTTTGTTTTTACTGGATTCCTAATTTATATTGACCGATGTATGTATAGGAAATCTTTTTCAAAGTAATCTGAAGTCTATAAATTATCCTTCTTATAGATTCAAGAGAAAGGCCTATAGAAAATATGTTTTCTATTTTTTCTCGAATTTCTACCATCGTTATTAACGGGTTTAATTTTATCAATTCTTCAACAAAATTGATAATATCACCGCATATGTTCTTATTTGATGGTTTTCCTGTTTTTTTTCTTCTCAACTCGCGATTCCTTTTTATACAACCTTATAATATTTGTAGCGGCCTGATAGTTTACATCTGTAAGAAATGCCGCATCCTTGACACTGTATCCATCTTCAATAACTTTTTTTATAAGGCTTTTTCTTTTTTCATTCGAAATCAAGTTGTTTTTTCTATTTATTTTTGACATTCTAAGGATTACAAAAAATTTTAAAAAACGCTATGGTTGTTTTAAAAAACGCTGTTAAAAGTTTAAAAAACGAGTTGAAATACTATAGTTTGATTTATGGACTCATGCATGATCTTGGATTATCATTACAAACAAAAAAGGATTGAAAGATGATTGGTTAATGGCATAAAATCGATTAAAGCTAAATATGTAAATCATTGGATCATAGGTGTCTTCGAAGCATTGCTCGTATATCCTGGGACACCCGAGTGAGCAACGCTGTTATTAGGAATCGGGTGTTAGGTAAGAATGGCAGATCAATAGATGAAGTAATGAAACTTCATCAGTTGAGGTGGTTGGGACATGTGTTACGTATGCCTAACAACCGACTGCCTCGTCTAGCTTTGTTTTGTAGTGTAGGAATAGGTTGGAAGAAAGTTAGGGGCTGCCAAACTAAAACATGTCAGAAATCCATGAAGTCATTGACGAGTGGACTTAGCCATGTCGGTAATTGTCGACTACCTGGTTGGGGTCCGCGAGATGATAATAATCGATGGTTAGAGACCCTGAATGACATGGCTCAAAACAGTTTGCAATGGCGCCGGTGCATTTATTCTTTGTGTTCTCTCAAATCCTAATCTTCTGGATTCTTCAACCCCTCTAGTTTTGCCTTTCTAAACTTATCTTACTGAATCATACTTCTTGAAAAATATCTTGTAATCCTAACCTCTCCGATTACTTCTAATTCCTTTACTACCTCTACTACTATTGGATTTGAATTGACAATTACATCTCTGTACTGATGTGGTATGGCAACATGAACTGATGTACTTACGTACGAAGTTCTACGTTGCATCTGACTGACTGACTGAAATCATTGGATACACCAATCCAATGGTCTAAAGGTTATATGTGCATACCACAAGATGTAAAAGTCCTGGGTTCGATCTTTTATGGGATCGTATCTGTACATTGTCAAACAGTTCGATGTTGGAACAAAATAGCATTGGTTGGCCAACCAAGTAGTTATGGAGATTGTTGATTCACATCGGAATCTTGACGTTGCACGAAATACTTAGATTGATCAAAGTCAGATATCAACACCGTTTGATACCGGCTTAGTTGTCTAGAGGAGAAGCGTTTGTGTGTGAGAGCGAAGGTCTTGGATTCAATTCTCGCGAGTCGAGGTTGTGCGTGATCATTGGCACTGATAAGTCCTATACCAGGATTAAAGGCCAGTCCAGTGCTTTCAGATTCCTTCTAATGGTGATCTAACAATGAACTCAATGTAATATATTGTAAATAATCAGTTCGATCAAAAATATTTCAAAGAAATTGATTCCACAGTGGTTCATCTCTAAGTAGTGACCAGTGTTGTTCCAGCCTAATCTGGTCACATTTTATCAATCATATTGTAGTGAATGAGAACACAGGTGGGGCAACCGAATTGTATTTAATGAAAATTACAGAGTTACTCAGTAAAATAGGAAAACCATATCGTTCATTTGCAAAATATCAGTTCATCATATCGAACTGGACTGTTCCTGTTGCAAAAAATCAATCCATTGTCTGACATTTCACTGTTCATGCGTTTCATACCAATTCCATTGTGTTCTAACTCTTCCTTTCTTGATATTCCCCCATCTTGTGCTGCCAGACATTACGTTGACACTCACGTCATATACTACTTATAAGTAGCTCGCACCACAATATCTATGTCATTACTATTATTTAAGACAATCCAAAATCATATAATCTCTGTTCTGATATGAGATGGTTGGAGACAAACAGAAAGAAATGCTTGAACACAGATCTTATGTTCATTAACACGGCATTTCCAAGTGTTACAGGGATTAATTATCACTAAAGGATTAAAAAAACCATGATATTCGTTACCGATAAACGACTAATCAGTGTGAATATTTCAACTTGCCAACAGATAACTTGTAACTGGAATAACGTGGTAGTATTGTCTTAGACTGTGTGTTTGTGATGTTGAACGACATTGGGTTCGAATTTCATTGGAAGCTTCATCTCTTTCAACACTGAATACCAATACTTTGATGATAAGCGTCAGCTTGCACGAAATCGCATTTTAGGAATTTAATTCATTATTGTCTGTATACATTTATATCTCTGTCTACAAATTCTTTCTTATTATCTCTTTACATGACATAATCTTTGAACTTCTTGTTACTAGTGTACTGTTAGAATTATTGTTGTTCTGAGGGATAATCAACGTTTGACAATTAAACCATTCAACCTAAAGAAAACAATACCTCCTAAAGTGTTTGTGTGTTTAAATTATTTCCTTGAAGGTTGTTTAGTTTCTAGAAACTGGAGTCAACTTTAACTACTTGCTATGGATAATGTTCCGTTGAAAGAGATAAACATAATAACATTGATAACTTGAAATGAAGTTCTGAATAAAATTTACACATTGGTATGTATGCATTACTCATCCACCGTTGGTTGGCGGTTGCTTTGTGCTCTAAAGGTTAGGCGTTCATGCACAAAACCGAAGGTCCTGTTGATCAGTATCAGTATATCAAAACGAAACGACTGTCCAGTGCTCCCATTTTGCGTTAGTTTGAATCGCATTACAAATTGTAAAATCCTCTTGGTTGTAGTCTGTTGAATAAATCGTTAGTTGGGTGAATTTATTTTATAAATGCAGTTTAAAACAACTTTTCCAGGATGCATACATTACTCTCTATTGATAAACTCATGTAAAATCCCCGCCCCCCCGCCTAATATCTCACAAATTTTCAACTAGAAACTCAACCTATGAAATTTCTATCCTTAATCAAACAAACATGCTCACACGAAAATATTGAGTCAATATTTTTTTACCCTGAACTGAAGTTTTCCAATTTCTTTTCACTTAACAGCATTGGAAAAATCTTGAATGCAAATCCTATATACACCCTAGTAACTAAGATTTTATTTTTTTTGAAAAAAAAGAACCCGAAAATTATTTTAATTCTATGTATAAAAAATATTTTTTTTCCGTCTCAAATTACAATTTCAAAGCATATTGGTGTTATGAGAACCTGAATAAAACTGCTTAATCTCTCTTCCCCTCTTTACGCCTGTTCTCTCCACTCCACTCCAGTCCACTTCATTCATTCTTTCGAACAAACACACATACACATACCACACATTACTCATACTCGCTTATCACGTGATCATTTCAATTGACAAATGAGCAAATAAAAAAGGGGTGGTGATGAATACTGAATGAAATATTTATCTGCATTCTGATTGGTCAATTAGGCTTGACCTGTTATTGTGTACATTTTTAAAAAATTAATTCAAGATTCAAACAATTGAATACTTTTCATATAAGCAAGTCAATCAATATTTACTTAATTTCTTAAATTACATGATATTATTTTGAGGCAAAAAAAGCCAGACTGAAATACAGTTCTTGATGTTGTTGTTGTCTTAGTTACGACGACATCACTTAATTGAAAAATCAAACAAAACACATAAATAATTTTTTTTGATGTTAAAAAAACAGATTAATTTAAGATTTATGATTATTCTAACAGTATTTACACCTGTTGTTGTTGTTTTTGGTGTACAATAATCTTTTTGTCTGTGAACAGCAGACACGCCATAATGATCTGATTGAAGTGATCATGGTGATGAGTGAAATTAAAACGAATTCATTGGTAGAGTTATGTAGACTGGTGTTTTTCATTTGAAATCATGAATTGATCAATGTTCAATTATCATTAGAAGAAACCTGAAAGATTTGAATGGGCTGTCAGGTATGGGAAGTATGCGAAAAAGCCAGAAGTGTACATTCGCGATTCTTGCTTGTAAGAAACCAACCCAGGATGTTTGGTCTCATGCGATAAAGCTTAACCTCTAGACTATTGAGCCGGTCTATCACAGGGTTAATGTCCAGCTTTGATCAATCTAATGTTTTACGAAACTGCCGTCCAGTGATTTCAGGTTTCTTAAGGTGATCTGATAATGATCAATTCATGATCTCAAAGAAAAACAATAAATTCCATAACTCTCTGATGAATATCATACAATGTGCTCACGAGTGACCAGTTTCATGAGTAGATTCTCCGACTTTTAGTGAGAGACCCAGACCAATGGACTTCAAATATATTTGATGTAGGCAGTGACTACCGAAGAAAATTTGTTGGGTTAAGCGAAACCTTAGATTGATGAAAGTTAGAAATTAACACCGTTCAGTGCCTGGTCAGTGGTGTAGAGATTAAGAATTCGCACACGATGTCGAGGATCCTGGGCTCGATTTCTGTCAGCAGGATCGTGGATACTAACTGGTGATTTCATCCCGTACTAAAACTAGACTGCTTTCCAGTGCTTCCATATTTCTAATGGTGGTCTAACAACGATCGACTCATGATTCCAGTTAAGAATAATTACAATTAAAACTATGAAAACTGTATCTGATTTATGTCAAAGGGTGGGTAATAATTTCGAGTTTAAATAGTTGGTTTAGTTTAGAGATTAATTTCATTACAGATTCAAATCAACTAACTGAAGAATATAAATGGACACCAGGATATAATTCAGATGATATTCATTTCTCACTGTAAAAGATTTATGTAGATTTATATAGAGCTTCATAGTTTATTTAGATCAAGAACTTAGCTTAGTTAGACAATTAACTGAACATAGAAAGTATTGGAAAGTTGTTTCATTCTAACATTGAACTCCTATGTAATATTCATCAACAACTCCATAGGAAATCAAACCAGTGATTTCAGGTCTTCATATTAAACTCCTTAAAATTCAGACTACTGAGTCAATATTCAGTAGTATAATCTTTTAACTTCAATCAATTTGAAATTTTTTATAATCAACTTCTGTGGTGCTCGCTACTTATAAGTAGTATATGATGTGAGTGTCAACGTAATGTCTGGCAGCAGAAGATGGGGGAAGATCAAGTGAAAGGAAGAAGAGTGGGAACACAATGGAATTTGTATGAAACGCATGAATAGTGAAATGTCAGACAATGGATTGATGATGGATTGAAGATTTGCAAATTAACCGTTTACTATATGGTTTTCCTATTTTACTGAGTAACTCTGTAATTTTCGTTAAATACAATTCGATTGCCCTCACCTGTGTTCTCCTTCACTACACTTCTACTAATAATGGTAAGTAGCTGCTGACTTACATCCGACCTCTTTGAAGTCAAATCGGTCACAGCTTCACATACACTTAATGATTTAAAATTTTGATAGGCTCAAGGATAAAAAATTGGGAACAACCAGAGTTTAAACCAACTATGTCAATATTCATTATTTTATCAATATTCATGTATTGTACATAATAAAAAAAATTGCATTTCATCCTGTCTCTATCTATCCTAAAGCACACATCTTTGTAGTGGTGAAACAATTGTACTTTATCGTTATAATACAGAACAAATTTTTTAAAAAAAATGTCACACTGATCTTATTCTCTTCAATTAAGTGACATTGTTTAAGGAAAATTTGCTCAATTCATGGAGAATAACAGTTATCTTACATCTGTGTGTATTCATTTAATTTCTGTAATAAAATAGCACAAAACTTCATTTCATTAAGTCGATACTACTTACATGTTTTGTAAGTAGTAACTAGCATTGTAAAAAATTGATAACTAGAATTGTAACAAAAGCTACATATCTCCAACTGTCAACAAATTTGTGAACAGTTTTTCAGTTTTACAATCAGCTGAGGTGATAACTCTAATTTATAAATGACTGAAATATACTTCTGATATGTATGCTGAATCTACAGGAATTCGACAATCAGAATGAGTGATATACAACTCGTCGACAATGATCCACAACTAGACGAAAAACAAGTAGAAGTCAGAAGGTTGGAAAAAAACTGGTTATCAAAGCAAAAATTCGGAGTACTACTGTAGTGAAGGAGAACACAGGTGGGGCAACCGGATTGTATTAAACGAAAATTACAGAGTTACTCAGTAAAATCGGAAAACCATATCGTAAATTGTTCATTTGCAAAATAACAGTTGATAATATCGAACTGGACTGTTCCTGTTGCAAAACATCAATCCATTGTCACAATTCATGCATTTCATACAAATTCCATTGTGTTCTAACTCTTCCTTTCTTGATTTTCCACCATCTTCTGCTGCCAGACATTACGATGACGCTCACGTCATATACTACTTATAAGTAGCTCGCACCACAGCACCACACTACTACTACTACTACTACTACTACTACTACTATTAATAATAATAATAATGGCTTTACTCGATTTTATATGTTTAGTACAACATGGTATTCTCAGCACAGAATATTTTAACAAGTTTCCTCTGCAAATTAATTAGTGGTTGCCGGTTGGAAGTAAGCTGTTCAAGAATCCACATCTTATTCATTGTTCATTCTTGGCATACTGCCCAATCTCAGAGATCTCTCGGTAAACCTTGTGAAGTGATGTCTCGTAATCTTTTATATACGCGCCTGAGATTAACAGAATTGATTTATGTGTTAAAGTAGCCAAAAAGAGCTGAATTTCTGAAATATTTTAATGTTATGAAACAGATAGCTCAGATATTGTAACAGAGGAATAGTATATATATATATATATTAGGGATTTTGAATGGCTTTTGAATTCGGAAGAACAGTTGTAGAAGTAAGATACGCGCCCTTCCCAGTTAATCCAAAATGAAAACAATTTATCTGGGTAAGAAACGGTTCTATTATTTGTTACTTAATATAAATAATTACATATACAATATTACACTGTTCTTTAACACAACGTGTATCCAATTCTGAAAGAATGCTACCGTTTAGGTATTTATTTGACCTTGTTCAATATCAATCAATTCCCACGCAATCACAATTGCTAATGTATGTGTGCGTCTTTGTGTGTGAGTTTTCAATCTCTTTATTTAGACAATTGGGACATGATGATTAGAGTTTTTTGTTGTATACAGACAAATAAATAGTGGGTGAATTTGAATTATACTTACAATTGTAATTTTTATTTTAACGAAAAAAAAATGGATTTCTTAAACCACATTAGTATTAGTGTTCATAATAGAAGTGGTTGTAAGAGTAGTTGTAGTATTAGTTGTCGTTGCTGTCTCACTTCCATTGACTATCAGCATGCTTCTGTGATTGATAGATAATCCTACGCAATGGCGTATGTTAGTGTCAGGTGAACCAGGTGAACCAGGTTTGACTGAGCAGCAGTATGCAAGTCTGAAATGGGAGAGTAGATAGAGTGACAGACAGACAAAATAATATACGGAAGGAAAGCAGTCAAATGTGTGCGAGTGATCATTAGCACAATTCAATCTTCCAGAACTCATCGAGATACACGTACAACGGCAGTGTGAAGGCTAAACACTCAGTTCCAGACACGTTCAGTGATCGGATGAAGTCGGCATCTGGTTGGTGAGATTTTCGGACAACTCACTCGACTGTGAATTTTGTTGCGCATCAACGTGTTTCGGCAAATAGAATGTTTCTGGTGGGTGCAATGCAGTGGAAGCCGTGGGGATACATGATGAGATAGGTGGAGATTGTTTGAACTGACCAGGAAGAGTGAAACAGAAATCATGATCTATGCTTGTTCACAATGCATATTTAAGAGATGGATTGGTTGACCGGAGGATACTGTGCATGACATTCTGTGTTCGGATTGTCGTTCGCAGCACAATTAATTGGCTAGCAATGTCGATGAGATGTGTGTGGTGCATTGTAGGCGATAGTGTTCAAGCGATATTGAGGCGAATAGTTTGTTGTAGTGTTGTGTGAGTTAGTGAATTGATTGATTGAGATGTTGTGTGACTGGTTGTAACATAGTGTGTGTATGAGTCGTGAGAGGTGTATGTGTAGTCGGTGATTGATCGGTATGTGTTGTGAGTGTGTGTGTGTGTGCGTTGTCGTATGTGACTTGACAATGTATAGGGCTGTGGGAAGAGAGTGACAAGGTCATGGAGGTGTAGCTGAGTGGTAGAGTACTAGCATAGCATGCGAGAGTGTTCGGGAGTAGTAGTATTAGTAGTATTAATAGTAGTAGTCTGATGATCGTGTGAACATCAATATTCGGTTATATTGAGCTTAAAAAATTATCTTAGCCTAAATTACAAACTTATTCTATATACATTTACATTGAAGTCCTAGAAACACTGAATAGTCTCATCTTCTTGGTAACTGACTCCTTATGGATTCGCGTACATGACGCCAACACAATTAGTTATTTTCAAAACTTTTGACTTTTTCCTGTAGACGTTTAACCAACCTTTAGGCAACTGAGCCAGCATCAAATGACTTTGTATATCTAATTTCAATCAACTCGTGATATTAAGCGACCATATGTCACACTGCGTCAGGTGAATAACTGACTCATATTTGACATGTTTGAATCTCTTTGCTCGTAGTTTCTTATTATAACTCTTGAAATTACATTATGAATTTGGTCACTAGTGAGGTAATAGTCATTAACAAAATCGGATTATATATATATATATATATATATATATATATATATATATATATATATTGGTCAATTGAAAACGAAAACATTACATTGAACACTCTATTTGGACACCATCTTTGAGTCGTGACTTCCAACGCTCCATCCTTCTTCCATTCCTGCTGTTGCTTCTTTTACTTCCTGTTTGTACACCATTTACTTCTTTCTTTTGCTCCATTTGCTTTCCGTTTTCCTCTTCTGATCGTGAGACTTCTTCTTTCACATCCCTTCTTATACTACTTATATCGTTCGTATAAGTAGCACACACCACATAAGCAGTTATACTGTTCAGAATAAGCACTATTTACATAGAATGGTCAATTAAGCTTACCACATACATCAATGATGTTCATACGGTTTGGTCATGAATTACTCAATATCAAGCACTATTCAATAGGATTTATTCAACAATGTAAACGAATTCTGTAAAAATCTTTGTATTCAAACATAATGTGGATTTGTGATTCGGTTGTAAGTGTTCAAATCTCCCCGTTTTCGATGATAAACTCTCTCACTGATCAGTCTATTTTTGGCATATGTATTATTCTGAGCAGATTGAATCGACTCCACTGTGAGTTATGAGCATTCTAAGCTTAAGTGTTCCAAATAAAATGAGACGTGCATCTTAGATTCCTCTTCTAGCCAATATTCATCTCTGTTTTTTGGAAAATCTCTTTATGTATTTTCAAAGTCAAATAGACCTTTATCGTTCTGGCAAAAAACCTCATTAATAAACGTTATTGAGAAAGAATATGATTCAGTCATAGTTAACACATGATTCGGTTATCAACAACGTGTCGTAACACCACAGCACGTGTAGTACAGCATCACAAATCATGAGACAAATAGTTTAATTGTTTTTACTCAAAGTTCACTTAGAACCATTGAAACCAAAACTCATTCATTTGTTTTTCGGTTAAATAAGTATGTGAGGGATTTATTTAATTTATGTTTAATGGAAAATGAGCATGAAAATTGGATACATCATCCTTTTATTGATTGATTTTACACCGTCATCTGAAATTGAAATGATTTTTTCAATTAGAGTTATAGAGATCAGTGTTTTTACACAGTGAAATCATCAGTCAGTCATCGTTTGACCACCATTAGAAACCTGGGAGTACTGAAACACCGTTTCGTCCCGGTATGGGACTCATCAGCAATGTACATCTACAACTACAGCTAGTTGCAGAATTCAAACTGAGGACCTTCGGTTTTGCACGGGAAAAATCGTACAACGATCTCAATAGTTACTAGTTTCGTGAGGAAATTCTTGGAGTTATAGTGAGAAAGCATGACCAGTGGAGTCCAACACTGTCGAATACAGACAGTAACTACCGAATACAAATGAGTGAGGTCGCACAAAATCTCTAGATTGATGAGACTTTGACATTAACACCGTTGGATGCCGGCCGGCTCATTGGTTCAGAGGTTAGGCGTTCGCGTGCAGTACTGGAGGTCCTGAGTTCGAGTCCTACGAGTGACAGGAGTCGTGGATGCGTACTGCTGGTAAGTCCCAAACAAAGACAAAACGGCCGTCAGGTTCTTCTAGATATCTAACGGTGGTCTAATGACGACTGACTGATAGTTTCAACGTGTAAGCATAAATGGTTAAAAGTAAATAAGCATTGGTGAAACTGTGCATATTTAAATGTAGGATATATTAGTCTGCAGAGAAACATTCTAAAGTGATACCTTTTAAAATGCTTCTCGTACGTACTGATATTATTCTTGAATGGCAATATTTAAATAAAATATTTATACTACTTATAAGTAGGTTAAATGTGTTTGATAATTTCGTCATTAAGTGTGAAACAAAACAATTTAAATCACAGGGTAAAATTCAAAGTACTTCAATTTTTCACCACGAATGAACTTCTAATTAACAAAGAATAGCCTGCTGCTTTATGGGAATAGTCATTCTGAAATAAGATTCCTATGAATACCCCAAATTTAAGTTCAACATTGTGTAAATATAGAAAGTGAATCAGTAATCAAAATAACCTTGGTTATTTAAAAAATGATCACTGCTATCAAATCACAGTAGTTTCAAGAGGAGTACCAGATAACTGTGGATAGATAACTCTGGATTCTCTGGTTATTGTAAACTGATTGATACAAATCTTCATTTGGATCTGTATCAGCTCCTACTCTAATATAACAATAATATTTGTATGCTTAAAGATGAAATATCAATAAATATATCGGCCTCTACTGTGGTGTGAGCTACTTATAAGTAGTATATGACGTGAGTGTCAACGTAATGTCTGGCAGCCGAAGATGGGGGGAAGATCAAGAAAAGAAGAGTTAGAACACAATGGAATTTGTATGAAACGCATGAATAGTGACAATGGATTGATGTTTTGCAACAGGAACAGTCCAGTTCGATATGATGAACTGATATTTTGCAAATGAACGATTTAGGATATGGTTTTCCTATTTTACTGAGTAACTCTGTAATTTTCGT
The DNA here is from genome assembly GCA_944470395.2 of Schistosoma turkestanicum. Classification (NCBI taxonomy): domain Eukaryota; kingdom Metazoa; phylum Platyhelminthes; class Trematoda; order Strigeidida; family Schistosomatidae; genus Schistosoma; species Schistosoma turkestanicum. The sequence continues at coordinate 9,425,943 of OX103971.1, read as the reverse complement.
TAAATATAATCCGGTTGCCCCACCTGTCTTCTCCTTCACTACACTGCTAGTGAAAAAGAGATGATTACATAACTAACTGCATTATGTAAAAAGAACAAATTAATAATAATTTATGTGATAACATGAATTGACAATATTGACATCGGAAGTAGGTCAAATCTTGACAAAACAAACTTATTCACATGATAAATATTCAAGATGACTTGATGAGAAGTGTGTAAAGTATTCGGACGAAATCTAATCCTATTCTAACGATTTACCTAACACTTTTCGTGGTTCGATAAACGTTAAGCAAATCCAGTGTGGTTGTGGTGGATGTGAATTCGATATATTTCCTAAACTTCATATACCACTTGTCCTGATAACCGTTAACAGATAACGTCCAACGGCGTATACAATTCACAAGATGAATACAAAGCGTTGATAACATTTATTACTGCGACACAGTGTAGACAAAACCACGGGCATACGAAGTGAAAGGGAAAATGATATGAGAGTGCCAAAGAATAAACGAGCGAGCAAGCGAGTGAGTTTGTTTGAGCTAACAATATAGATCATTGTGTTCAAAAAATGTTTACAATATCTCTATTTCATTTCTGTCCAGAAGTAGCCTAACTGATTACACTATTTTGGGGCAGAGTTTTGGAGGTTTTGTGTTTTTACACATTTGAAATCATCAATCAATCATTTGTTAGACCACCATTAGAAACTTGGAAGCACTGGACGGCCGTTTCGTCCTGGTATGGGATTCATCAGCAGTGTGCATTTACGACTACAGCTACTTGCAGGATTCGAACCCTGGACCTTCGGTATTGTGCGCGAACGCCTAACCATTGGACCACTGGGCCGGCATCCAACGGTGTTAATTAATGTCTAGCTCTGATTGATCTACAGATGTTTCCACGACCTCACCCATTTGTCTTTGGTAGTTACTGCCAACACCCGACAGGGTTCAACTCGATTAGTCAAGTCTTCTCAACTAGAACTCCGAGAATTTCCTCACGAAGCTAGTCACTAGTGAGCTCTGTTGGGATATTTTCGGGCAGAGTTTTGGAGGTTGGTATTTTTACACAGTGGTCCGATTGTTAGGCGTTTGCGCACAATACCGAAGGTCCCGGCTTCGAATCCCGTGAGGTACAGAAGTCGTGGATGCGCACTGCTGATGAGTCCTATACCAGGACGAAACGGCCGTCTAGTGCTTCCAGGTTTCTAATGGTGGTCTAACAATGATTGATTGATCATTTCAAATGTGTAAAAACACAAACCTCCAAAACTCTGCCCGAAAAGATTACATTATGTCTATTTATTTTCATCAACTACATACCTGAAATTGTCTATTGATACATTTTTTTGATTACGGAGTTTGTAATGTTAATTATTTCAATCAATTTATTTATTATTTTTTGTCAAGTTTTGACCTACTTCCTATTTGTTTATTTACTAATTTTTACCCAGTAATCTTACACTCAGTTTGTACTTTTCATTTATAAACATGATTAGTTGTCATTGAAAATGGACTTGATTAGTTGGATACAGTTACGTTCATATAAATGCACACAAATATTCACTTAATATACCCACTGTATTCGAGTAGAGCCTGATGAAGATCAAATTTATTAACAGTATTGATTGTTTACATTAGTCAATAAAAAGACATGACGAAAAAAATCACTTAACACTTTAATTCACAAAGTATAAAGATCTTGAACACTGATTGACAATAGTAACAACTATGATTAACAATTTCCATTTTGTTAATAAACATTACCTCACTAGTGATTAAATTCAAAATCTCATTCCAAGAGTTAAAATAAGAAACTACGAGCAGAGAGATTGAAACGTGTCAAATATGAGTCAGTTATTCACCTGACGCAGTGAGACATGGTCGATTAATATCACGAGTTGATTGAAATTAGATATACAAAGTCATTTGATGCTGGCTCAGTTGTCTAAGGGTTAAACGTCTACTGAAAAAAGTCAAAAGTTTTGAAAATAACTAATTGTGTTTGGCGTCATGTACACTCATCCATAAGGAGTCAGTTACCAAGAAGATGAGACTATTCAGTGTTTCTAGGATTTCAATGTAAATGTATACAGAATAAGTTTGTAATTTAGGTTAAGAAACATTTTTAAGCTCAATAGAACCGAATATTGATGTTCACATGATCAGCACACTACTACTATTAATACTCCTACTACTACTACTCCCGGGCACTCTTGCATGCTAAGCTAGCGCTCTACCACTGAGCTACACCCCCATGAATTTGTCGCTCTCTTCCCACAGCCGTAAATATTGTCAAGTCACAAACGACAACGCACACACACACACACACTCACAACACATACCGATCAATCACCGACTACACATACACCTCTCACGACTCATACACACACTATGTTACAACCAGTCACACAACATCTCAATCAATCAATTCACTAACTCACACAACACTACAACAAACTATTCGCCTCAATATCGCTTGAACACTATCGCCTACAATGCACCACACACATCTCATCGACATTGCTAGCCAATTAATTGTGCTGCGAACGACAATCCGAACACAGAATGTCATGCACAGTATCCTCCGGTCAACCAATCCATCTCTTAAATATGCATTGTGAACAAGCATAGATCATGATTTCTGTTTCACTCTTCCTGGTCAGTTCAAACAATCTCCACCTATCTCGTCATGTATCCCCACGGCTTCCACTGCATTGCACCCACCAGAAACATTCCATTTGCCGAAACACGTTGATGCGCAACAAAATTCACAGTCGAGTGAGTTAGTTGTCCGAAAATCTCACCAACCGGATGCCGCCGACTTCATCCGATCATCACTGAACGTGTCTGGAAATGAGTGTTTAGCCTTCACACTGCCGTTGTACGTGTATCTCGATGAGTTCTGGAAGATTGAATTGTGCGAATGATCACTCGCACACATTTGACTGCTTTCCGTGTGTTATTTTGTCTGCCTGTCACTCTATCTACTCTCCCAGTTCAGACTTGCATACTGCTGCTCAGTCAAACCTGGTTCACCTGGTTCACCTGACAGTAACATACGCCATTGTGTAGGATTATCTATCAATCATAGAACCGTGCTGATGGTCAACAGAACTGATACAGCAACGACAACTAATACTACAACTACTCTTACAACCACTTCTATTATGAACACTAATACTAATGTGGTTTAAGAAATCCATTTTTTTTCGTTAAAATAAAAATTACAAATGTAAGTAAGTACAAATGTAAGTTCATACATTATTTGTTTGTCTGTATACAACAAAAAAACTCTAATCATCATGTCTCAATTATCTAAATGAAGAGATTGAAAACGCACACACACAGACACACACATACATTAGCTATTGTGATTGCGTGGGAATTGATTGATATTGAACAAGGTCAAATAAATAAATCCACATTTGTTTTATTAAAACGATTAGTTAATTAATTAATTAATTATTCATTTCGCATTATTTTATTCATTCATTCATTTGCACACTATAAGTTCATCACCTGTACGTCATCAACATTAAATAACACCAACCATCAAGCCTCCATTATTAAATTATCACTTTTATTGTTTTGTCAACACTATACACCTTCGCCTCCTTCTCCTTCTCCACATCATAAACAAAGTTGACTAAATCGGATCACGTGATGTAGACAATGAGTGGTGAGAATGACGTCAAACGAATTTGTGTAGGCGTATTCATCGTTGAATGCCTAATTAAGTTGAACAACTTCAACTTCACATACTATGAATAAGAAATTCTTTTCCATTCTGATCATCATTATTCTCCGTAAGAATTTTCACTCAGACTATTTAAATCTGGATTCAGGTTATTCACTTATTATTGTGCATCATAGTAAAATGTACTTAAATATAGTACTGTTCGATGATGATGATGATGATGATGATGATGATGATGATGATGATGATGATGATGATGATGATGATGATGATGATGATGATGATGATGATGATGATGATGATGATGATGATGATGATGATGATGATGATGATGATGATGATGATGATGATGATGATGATGA
>OX103971.1:9251880-9419380 GCA_944470395.2 Schistosoma turkestanicum | reverse complement strand
AAACAATGTACAAATTGGGAGACATTGAATATTCGTTGACATCAGAGAGAATATAGATGAATGAACGTTGACAACAGAACAAATGAGTTGATCCGATCATTCTCGTCGTCATCATCAACACACACACATGTACATGACATAAATAAGTCAACAGTCTGCTGAACGAACATCAGTGGAAGTGTTAGTCAGACAGAAGAGATGAGTGTAAAAAATGGCGTGAAAAATATTGTGACATTGTACACGTGTGAAATTCATAACATATTGAAACATTGAATCGACCTGTATATTCAACCTGTTTAAACAAACAGACACACAAAAATGAACAAAAAGGATTAAAAAATAATTAAAATAAATGATTGGTTGTATATTATCTGAAAAGAAGAAGAATGGAGGATTATATCAGTGTGTTTTTTAATTTGATTATCCGACAATCGGATAAGTGTACATGTTACAATTGTCAACATTTCACACTTTCAAACAAAACAGCATAGTAACTAACATCAAAGTAGACAGTGTACAATAATCATCATCCATTGTGAAGATAAATGAAACAACACAAGTGAGAAACAATGGCTACAATTATAATTTAGACAATTAATGAATGAATGAATGAATGAATGAATAAGTGAGTTAGTGATATGTATTATGACAAGTGAGAACTTGTACAATACATATAGAATTGAACAATTGATTTCGGATTTTAATTTTACCCATGCTTTAGGCTATATGCAACTTGATTCGATTAAAGTCATTACTGGTTTATCTTTCTCGTTGTCTCTCTCTCACACACACTCACATATACGTGCCTATCCTGCTTTTTCCTGAATTATCCAAACTATCACTTTCGAAATATTGATGTATTAATGTATTTGGAAATATTATTTTTTCACATAGCCGACTGATTCATCAAGCTGAAACATTTCTTCATTCAACTATTAATGGATGGATTTTGTGCTGTTTACCGAATATTGTCAAGGTCAAATAGGATCAGTGCAAACTGATAGACTGTATATCATACGCCATGAAACACTGCAATGTATCCTTACTCTATACTGCACATTGATACCATCTATATTGTTAAACTCAATTCGTTTTTTTCATTGTTACATCACTACTAAATAGAATGAACTCATTAATAGTCAACTTCATGTTTATAATATGACCGCAAATATATTTGTACAAGGTTATCGATTCATGGTTTCAAATAAAACTTAACAATCTTCACAACAACCCCGCAATGCAATTACATGTGCTCACTAGTGACTAGCTTGGTGAGGAATCTTCTCCGAGTTCTAGTGGGAAGTCGTGACCAGTGAAGTACAAAACTGTTCGGACGTATACAGTGTATGAGTTTGCGCAACTCCGTGAATTTGACCAAGTTAGACATTAACACCGTTAGATACCGGCCCAATGGTCCGTTGGTTAGGCGTTCGCGCACAAAACCGAGGGTCCTGGGTTCGATTCCTGCGAGGAGCAGGAGTCGTGGATGCGCACTGCCAGTGATGAGTCCCATAGCAGGACGAAACGGCCGCCCAGTGCTTCCAGGTTTTTTAATGGTGGTCTAACACTGATCGATTCATGGTTTCAAATAAAACTTAACATTATTCACAACAACCCTGCAATACAAGGTTATTTAGACATTTCCTTATTACTGTGATATTTGTGAATATTTTGTTAACAAATTGTACTGCTTACTTTGTCTAGATTGTATATTTATTTTAAAATGAGTCAATCACTTTACACTAGTTTCAATATTCATTTCGTTAAGAGATTAGACACTATCAACAACAATCAACCAACTATGGGAGAGAACAAACCAAATTTCAGCAGAGCAGAAAATCATGAAGAAGCACTGGGAGTGGATAGAACACACTTTGAGGACAACATCCAATTGCGTTACGATGAAAGCTCCAACATGGTATTCTCAAGGTTAAAGCAAAAGAGGAAGGCTAAAGAACACGTTACTCCGAGAAACGGAGACAGACATGAGAAGTATGAAAACCGAATGGGTATAACTAGCAAGGAGAGCCTAAAACAGTGTTTACTGGAAAATGCTGGTTGGTGGCCTATGCTCCATTGAGGGTAACAGGTGTAATTTAGTGAGTAGAAAGCTCCGCAAATCTCCGTCCTCCAACTCCTTCGGCCATGGGAGCTCCTTCCTCCGAGCAGGCAGCGACACCAAATGTAGTGAAGGAGAACACCGGTTAGGGCAACCTGGTTGTATTAAACGAAAATTACAGAGTTACTCAGTAAAATCGGAAAACCATATCGTAAATCGTTAATTTGCAAAATATCAGTTCATCATATCGAACTGGACTGTTCCTGTTGCAAAACATCAATCCATTGTCACTATTCATGCGTTTCATACAAATTCCATTGTTTTCTTCTAACTCTTCCTTTCTTGATGTTCCCCCATCTTCGGCTGCCAGACATTACGTTGACATTCACGTCATATATTACTTATAAGTAGCTCGCACCACACAAGAAATGGAGACAGACATGAGAAGTATGAATAGCGAATGGGTATAACTAGCAAGGAGAGCCTAGGACAGAGTTTATTGGAGAATTCTGGTTGGTAGCCTATGCTCCATTGAGGGTAACAGGTGTAAGTAACTAAGTTAGTTGGTTAGTAAGTAGGTGAGAAGTGTCGTTGGTTTTATGATCGATCTTAAAGTGTAAAACTTGTTTTTACCTTAGTATTGGGAAATATTTTTTTAAATGAAATGAGCAGTAAATTAAAATTTTAATAATACAATAAATTAAATCTAATGAATATTACTAAGTTTTTTTTTCAATAAGAAACAATACAATACAAGGATGAACATGTTTGGGGTTTTTTTCAAATCATTAATAAGGTTTGAAACACTATTTCAAAAGATGATATTGCATTAGAGTATCATGAAGATGGTAGTTTTTTTCACTTTGAAATAATGAATGAATCATAGTTAGACCATCATTAGAAACCTGGAAGCAATAAGCCGCCGTTTGGTCCTGGTACAGCGAATCATCAGCGGTGGGCATCTAAGACTCTTGGTACTCGCAAATTCCGTAGATTGGTCAGAATTAGGCATTAACACCGTTGAATGCTGGCTCATTGGTTCAGAGGTTAAGCGTCCGTGCGCATGACCGAAGGTCCTGCGTTCGAAACCTGTGAGTAGAATGAATATTGGATGCACATTGCTGATGAGTCTTATACCATGATGGTTTATACTCAGTCAATTAACTTTATGATAACATGTACATTAGATCGAGTCTTTTATACTGGTGATCCCAATGATAATATAATTAGTATCATACTCAATCATTATTCCCTATTGCTTTTAATATTCCTTCGAAAGTTGGCTTTCATTCATCATTTACAACCCATAATGTTTTTAAAATCAAAATTATTACAAAGTTTTATATGCTTATTGTTAGTACGCTTGAAACTATTACGGGACAATGAACCAGCGTCCAGGTAGGCTACCTTGATCCGAGCGGCTAATTAGAAGTCTTGATATAGCGTAGAAAGTATATTTTACAAAAACCCAGCAAGCACAATGCAATGAAGCACACGAATCTCATTTATTTATACATCATTAAAACGTCCTTGGGACAGTCAAGAAAAATAGCACACTAAAATGCACAGCAGCCAATCACAGCCAAGGATTTTCCTGGTGGGAAATGAAATCTCAAGGTCAGCCCATGCTCGCAAACGTGAAATCCAAAATAGGGCATTTATCAAGCGAGTTCTGGGGATCTAATGTCCCCAACACTTATAACACTTCAAATGGATAAATATCGTCATACAAGGATTAATTCAATTGAAAACTGATAAGAAGTGTTGTAATTGGATAAAATATGTGTGAGAAATAATTCCGGGATATTCAAATGATCATACAAATATCATAATTAACTGATAATGCAGTGAAGTAATTGGCTTTAAATTTATTGCAATTAACTAACTATAACATAAGTTGAAATCGGTCATTCAGTCAGAAGTACATAAATCCTCTATCGATTGAAGAGTTCAGTCTGTCAACTTGATATTCTCTGTCAGAAAAATGTTTTACAATAAGGACTACTCAAACACTTTGGATCCTATTGACCTGAAACATGTTTTTGGGGATATGCACTTGCACTCGAAAGGTAGGGTGTTCTTTTTGTTCTCCCAATGTCATTTCTTTTTGAGGGTAACATGAAAAATTTTTGTATGTTCAATTGGAGAGAGGTAACATGAAAAGGATACTTATTTTTAATTAATAGTCAAGTAAATAATAATAGGCTAGACATGTGATATATAAGCGAGTAAGCATGTACACACACACACACAATCAAATCATACAATAATCGATACTGTGTAAGTAATCGAATAATTTAAACAACAGATCATCAAGTAAAGTACAAGGATGAATGAATGGTGAGATGTTACAATCTATGCGTCATCGATTGGTGGTGTAGAGAATAGATTGTGTTATGCAGATTATTGATCTTGACTACATGAAAAGTTTTGGATAGTGTGATTTTTAATCTTCTGTTTATTGTCAACTTTGAATTGAAGTTGAATAAAACAAAAAACAGGTTTCTTGTTTGTAGGCGTTTCGTCTTTACTATTCTTATATTTTTCAATAAATTCAATCGGGTACCCTTTATTCCTCGGACATTCCTTGCCGTTCATTAATTCTGTTTCTAATGTAACCTTTCCATTTTGGTGAAACAGTGTATTGATAAGTGTCTTTTAGTAGCTGATTGGACAAAATCTGTTACAATTCAGACAAACATCATTTCGTAGTGAAGGAGAGCACAGGTGGGGCAACCGAATTGTATTTAACGAAAATTACAGAGTTACTCAGTAAAATCGGAAAACCATATCGTAAATCGTTCATTTGCAAAATATCAGTTCATCATATCGAACTGGACTGTTCCTGTTGCAAAACATCAATCCATTGTCTGACATTTCACTGTTCATGCGTTTCATACAAATTCCATTGTGTTCTAACTCTTCCTTTCTTGATGTTCCCCCATCTTCTGCTGCCAGACATTACGTTGACACTCACGTCATATACTACTTATAAGTAGCTCGCACCACAATTGCACATGTCTTTTCGGTGAATGGGAACATTGAACTGTACCACTGAGAAAGTGAAGCTCATCATCCCTTTCTTGTTCCATGATAAACTGACTATTTTTATGAGGCGATTATTTAATACATAATAGTATTGTCGACATATCTTATATGATACTCCATTTCATCGGTGCTCCTTTAATCTTAATCTTTCAAGGTGTGTTAAGTAGGTCTGCTAGGACAGGACTAAGTACACTTCTGATTATCGCGCCATCAGTTTGATGGTATTTGTTGTTATTCAGTTGAAACTGGACATCTTTCGTGCACATAATTAGTAGTCTGTTGAGTTTTTCTTATGGCAGAGTTCGAAGGTCAGATTGTTCGCAAATTATGTCTACGGTTCAGGAAGCGGAATTTTAGTAAACAAAGATATCATATTTTTTTTATGTGATCGAACTGAAAAGACTAATTGATGGAGAATTGGTCCTAACTTCATAGTGAGGTGAATTAACCATTGAAAAAAATGCTTAAGTGGGACTACCCGTTAATGAAACTTTGATAAGGTTAGTTTATAATTAGTACTGTAGGTCAAGTATTCACGCGCAAGACAGAAAGCCCTGGATCCTATTCCTTCGAGCGGGGGTCGTGGGCGCACACTGCTGATGAGTCCCATGCTAAGACGAAATGGCCATCCGGTTCTTGAAGGTTTCTAATAATGGCTCAACATTGGTCGATTCATGATTTCAGTCAAACTCATCAATCTCCACAACTTCATAATGACATCCCTCAGTTGGCCATACATTGATGGTCAATGCGATCCAGGAGGTCTTAGACTCTCTATAGAGAGAAATAATGATATTAATTTTCTCCCTTAATACGTTTTTTATTCGTGTTTCTTTTGAATTAGCAAATTCTTATTACATATATCAGATTTGAATCTCAGATTTTCTTTTAGAAGAATGGACTTCATTTCAGTAGTATAATCGGATTTGTTGATTGATGCATCAGTAGAACCTTTATCTGATGATCGTATTCTGGTCAATACGTGACGTTTAGTCATGCATTCACGTGATCGATGAAATTTACACGCACTTTGATTTTAAAAATTATTATTCTGTTCACTTGCCTGTTCCTGTTTTGTTATGTTTATTCTCTAATGTCATTTAAAATGACTCTGATATATGTCGTCCTCTATGGTATACTTGACATCTTCATTCATCTTCCAAAAAATCTCATTTTTAAATTATGTTCTGTGCCTTGGATACGCATAAATTTCATTGATTAATACAGAAATCTTTTAGTTATGGTAAACTGATAGGTAAATATTACAGTAAAGGTGAAATTTCTTTTCTATGTGACGTCAAATTAATGGTCTCCTGATCTTCTACATATTATTGGTTAGCCAGCATGCCCGCTGCACATGCACGCCGCTGAGTTTTAAGCAACACAAGGATTCTCACACGAGACAATATTGCGATCACCCCTGTCCCATACGGGAACGCACATCTTGTCTAGATTGGTCTGCAGACAAGTGGACGTCCATAAAGCACGCGCACGAGCAGTGGCCCCGTTCGGGCACTTATGAATCAACACGATCCCTCCAACTAATGCGCTACGCACAATCGCCAATCGGCAAGGGTGGCAAGGCGAGCTTTCCCAGCTAGACCTGGTGCTCCGAACGGATTTTCGAGCCACTCAGCAGTGCACTAACCAGCAGCCATTCCAACCGTCTGGCCTCCAACTGCCCTGCGCTGATACAATCGATCGGAGCCCTCAGACCTCGTACGAAGCTAAAGATCGAGTTTGTCCCACAAGGTCAGCCGGAATGTACACCCTCCCACTCTCCTGATCTTCTACATACTTATACACTGAGGAGGAATGTTCGGTTACTTTGCACGCATGAATACGCGTTTACTTGTAACGAAAATAAGTTTTCGATTGAATTTTATAGTAGATGAGACAAATTCTATATATATTACTGATCATTATCGAGTTATGGAGATTCTTGTTTCTTACTGATATGTGAATCAATCATTACTGATGAGTAGTCGTCCCATACCAGGACGAAACCACCGGCCAGTGCTTCCAACTTTCTAATGGTTGTCTAACAATGAATGATTCATGATTTCTGTGTGTAATAATCATGCTGTTCATAACTTTAATGAATCAAGTTACGATTGTTTAATGACAGTATGAATTGTAAAATTGCACAATGCTTTAGTCAGCTGAAAGCTGACATGTCATCAAGTATTAAGTTTTGACATTTGTACGTATAATCATCATAAGTCGAGTTTCATTTGTCAAATCGTGATTAGCCAATGCTCAATTAAAAAAAACCATGATGAATTGTATAATTGCATTCATCGAATACTGAACACCCACGCATATTCTGTCTATGTATGTGTGTGTGTGGTTGCGTACGAATGTGTCCAATTAGTATTAACTAATTATAACCAAATAAGGAAACACACACATACAACAGAGACAATAATGTTAGTACTACTAATAATAGTAACATTTTTCATATGATTTAATGAATAGGTCATTCGTGTTACAGACAAATTATTTAATCAAATCGTGTCAAATTTTACGCCATGCACATAATAATCTTATGAACGTTATCACATTTGCACAGACATGCACACGCACACGCACACACACACAGTGAAGAAGCATAAAAGTTCATGTTGAAAAGTGTATATAAACACAGTCGATGTTACTTCATACATGATAACTACAATTGTGAATGACTTTTGCATGATGAATATGCTGTTCAGATTAATTCTTTTTGCCTTCATTATACAAATCCATCATATCGTTGATATCAATGCAACTGGTTTCATGAATAATGAACCTGAAACTGTTGATGTAACATCACAACCAGATTCAACTGATGCGATTCATGACGACAATGTAACACCGTCATTATCAGAATTATCATCATCGTTGATTTCTAGTGCGGCTGATACTTTAGAAAATCACACGAATACTGCAGAGACAAATTCGTCTACAATACATCCAAATGTTACCTATGTGATTTTGCCAACTGAATTTTATTTGGGTCAAACAAATTTAATCACTGTAAGAAGTCGTGAACCAATGACAAAATTACGAATTTCAATGAATGTCACTGAATTACCAACCACAATTGAAGATCATAATCAAGTGTATCATTTACAACAATTGAACACAACTGAATCTTGGTATGGTTTAGATATTCCATATGAAATACCATTTTTATTTACACATACTGATTCTCTATGGGTGAAATTAATATTTAATTTTACGCATTGTTTCACCAATGGTAACGAGTCATGCACTGAATTTAAAACCACTGAAGTGATCAATTCCATTGAATTAAATCAACCGCCAATTATAATTCTCGGTGAAACGGATAAACCAATTTATAGACCAGGTGAAAATGTACGTTTTCGTTTTTTAACATTAAACTTAAATAGTTTATCACCGAAATCAAGTAATCTTCCATTACCAGAGAAAAAATTACTCATACAAAAAGGTCATAAAGGTCATTTAGTTGAAATGAATCATTTTGAACAAATTAAATGGCATAATATAATTTATGATCAAATTATTATTACTGATCCAATGGATAATACTGTGAAACAATGGTTCAATCTGTCACCTCAACAAGTTATTAATTTGAATTACCCATTATTGAATAATGCCAAAGAAGGTAAATGGCGATTACGTGCTATCGTTAGAAATCATTTCAAAGAGAATATTGAATTTACAGTGAAAAAGTATAGTTTGCCAAAATTCATTGTTTCATTAACAGCACCAAGCGCTGTTAATTTTGAATCACAGTATGTTCAATATTCTGTATGTGCAAAATACACTAATGGGCCACCATTGAAAGGCAATGCACAAACCATCTTATGTGTTTGTAATGATTATATTTGGGAGAATCAATTTCATCAATTAGATGATGAACAGACAGTGGACTCGATTTTAACTACACCTCAATGTCCATTCGATGGGTATGAGACAAAAACTCGTCCATGTATTATCACCAGTCAACCATTAGAAATGGATGGTTGTGCACAATTCAATGTATCCACTGAGAAATTCGCTTTCTCTACGAATAAATATTTTAAATGGAATCAAATTAGTATTTTATGCACACAAGTAGAAGAAGATGCAACTGGTTCCAAATTGTACAATTGTTTAAAAGGTGATCAAATTGAAATGAAACAGACAAATTTAAAATTAGACTTACCAAGTGTGTATAAATCGAAATTACCAATTAATGGTAAAGTGAAATTGGCCAATTTTGATAAGACTAAGAATTATAGTGTGAAGATTTCTGTATCCGATCAAAAATGGGGTTGTTATTGGCGTGATACCGGAGAGGTGGGTGTTGAACATTATTTAAACATCATATCAATTAATTCAACCGGTGAAGCTATCGTACATATACCGCCAATCACATCACAACATCCAGTATCAATTCAAGCGGAATTATTACAATTGTCAAGCAGTTCATCCATCAATTCATCATTATCGAATGATGTCAATTCAATTAATGCAGACTCACCTAATTTCTTTTATTGGCCATATACACCATTGATACAGGATAAGAAAATTATTGACAATGTAGTTTTAAGATCATGGGATTCAGTGAGTCAGTTGTATTTACAATTATGGCCACCTAAAGATAAAATAGTGACAACATGCCCAAATTTAATTAAATTAACATTGTTATCCAATACACGTTTATCAAATAAAGCTATTTTTATCGAGTCAGTAGTTAGAGGTAAACATTTGAAAATTGTTCTGCCAGCAATCGATAAAATATCATCATCCGATGGTTTGGTCAATGATGACAATTGTATTGATCGAGACGATGAATTAGGTCATTACAAGTGTGTCAGTTGGAATTCAACCGAAATCGAATGTTTACCTGGTTGGAGTGGTGAGAATTGTTTAGTGCCAGTTTGTGCTTTAGAATGTAGTAAAAAAGGTGGATTCTGTTCAAAACCAAATCAATGTCAATGTAAAAACGGCTGGACCGGAGCTACTTGTGACCAATGTGTTAAACGTGACAATTGTTTACATGGTAAATGTTTACTTGGTGATGATTGTGTTTGTGATCCTGGCTGGGCTGGTTATTTATGTGATTCTAAAAAGGTGATTTATGAAAAATTTGAAGATATCATTGATCCAAATAGTACAAAGAGTGTAGATCAAGAAACCACTGGCCAAGATTTAGATAAACGTCATGCAACTACACCCACACCTTCAAACTATACAAAACCAATTCGTACACTTTATCAACGAAATATAGAATTTGAAATTGATGGTTCATGGGGACCGAAATTCACCGCTGTTCTTTATATTCATGATCAACATGAAGAAACGACACCTGAGATTGTGTCAACACAAATTATCGTTGAACAAATTGGCAATTGTTCCAGTGATGCTATTGCACTGGAATCGAAATCGAAGAGTACTAATTTGAAATTTAGTCAGAGTATAGCAGATCCTGGTGAAGCAATTCAAATGACTATTACGCCACAAGGTGTGGAAAAACCAAAGTATAACTGTCATACGAACTCAGCAAAACCTGTTCATAGCGATCAGAACAGCAGAGGTCAGTTATTGAATGAATTATGCTTTGTTCGAATCTCTGACACATCGTTGGACAATTTTCAAGGTGATAAAAATTTAGTCAATTTGAAATATTTCACTGATAAATTAATTGATTATTCTATGCTAAATGGATTTCGACCATTAGTGGCTAGTTCAACACAAGAAGCATTTTTAGCTGCTGGTTTTCAACTTGGTTCAACTTATCCAGAACCGATTTTTGCTAATCGTATCTATCCATGTCCTTATTTAGCGTTTTCAAATGCTGTTGTGATGGATAGTGATGGTGGTGTCCCACCTAGAGCGCCATTACCGGTAGCCCCACGATATAAAAGTTTCCGCAATACAATGAAACCACGATTAAGAGACTTTTTCCCTGAAGTATGGTTATTCGATGTTATACCGCTTAGTGACGATACACCAGCACAGATTAACAACGCTGACAATTGTAATGAAAATGAGATTAAGAATATTGAATCAGATGGAATGAACAAATTAAGAAGCATTGCATTGAATCTCACTGTACCAGATACTATTACAACTTGGAGAGCATCAGCCTATTGTACAACAAAACAAAATGGTCTATGGATTGGTCAACCACAAATGTTAACTGTAACTATGCCATTCTATGCTGAGATCACATTACCGAAAGAAATGAAACGTGGTGAAATTGTACACATTCCTGTAAGTGTATTTATCTTAGATAGGAAATATTTACATCAATCGAATGATAATTCGGATGTGACAAACGAATGCTATGAAATTTCTGTTCAAATTGAAGTAGACCACAATGAATGGTTAATCACTACATCAAATGTATTCGGTGGATGTTTATGTTCTGGTGAGAAAAGAACTTATCTAGTCGGTTTATTACCACAAAAATTAGGTCAATTAAATGTGACTGTTGAATCATATGCTATAAGAAATAATGAATTTTGTCGTCAAATCATGCCAACAGATAATGACAATCAACATACATTGGTATTTAAATCACTTAAAACAAAAGATAAAACTATGCAACCGAAATTATTATCTGATAAACTTCGTCGTCAAATCAACGTTATACCTGAAGGTATTCAACGTGAAACAACTCTTAGTGATATTATTTGTTTAAATGAACAACAAATTAAATCAACGCGTCAATTTGAATTTACTGTGCCTGAACATATTGTCAAAGATTCATTGCATAGTTATATATCATATAGTGATGAAGTATTAGGACCGGCATTAGTGAATTTAGACAGTCTTGTACGTTTACCAACTGGTTGTGGTGAACAAAATATGATATTAGTTGCACCAAATGTCTATATATTAGATTATTTAACATCTACACCAAATAATAATAGAGAAGGCGATTTAAATGACAAGAAAGAAAAGTATATCCAATCAGCACGATCGAACATTCTAGCAGGTTATCGTCAACAAATGAAATATCGTCGTGAGGATGGATCATTTTCTGCATTCGGTAAATATGACAAACAAGGTAGTACATGGTTGACTGCATTTGTAATACGTGTATTCGCCAAGGCTTATCAATTACAACCTGATTCAAGTATTGATTGGAGCAGTTTATTCCATGGTGGTATAGATTTTCTATTAAAGCATCAAAATCATGAAAATCATGGATGCTTTGAAGAATCCGGTAAAGTGTTATATTCTCCATTACAAGGAATTAATCATGCAGATGCATCAGAATGGAAGAGTATTCTACTTACAAGTTATGTTAATCTAGCATTATATCAAACACAAATGAAATTCTTGAAAAAATCTGATGAAGTTTTAGTCGGTAGTGGTGATGATGATAATTTACCAGCTAATAATTATACTATTCAATTAGACAAATCATTTGATGCTGCTTTTAAATGTTTAAACAATAAATTGTTGAGTCTTGATTCATTTGAAAAAATACCTACACCAGTGCTGGTTCAATTAAGTTATACTTATACAATCATGAAACCACATGGTAAATGGACTGTGAAACTTCAAAATGAAACAATCAATAGAAAACAAGTCAGCACTGATCAATTTGGTACGAAAATATTTTGGTCCGGTAATGATTATGCAACTCATAACAACAACAACAACAGCACAACCGGAAATTCTGATTCTATCATCACGGAAGATTGGAGAAGTAGGGAACCACGTGATTTAGAGTCAACAGCTTATACATTTTTAATGTTAAATCAAATCAATCAGTCAGTTAGTGATTTATTCCCAATTATTCGATGGATTAGTGCACAACAAAAATCGAATGGAGGTTTCTATTCCACACAAGATACAATACTTGGATTGGAAGCTATAGCTGTATTTGCTAAAAGATTAGGTCTATCAAAAACTGTGAATTCCAATTCTACATCGTCGTCATCAAATGTGTTATTTATTTCAAACACAATGAATTTGAATAATTTCAAACTGAATGATGAAATAACTCCGGAAAAAAGACAAGTTATTAATCAAATTGAATTGGAGCCATCTCATCTAAACCAGAATGAAAAACTAATCTCTTCTACTTGGGAATTGAACAGTAATCAAACACAGACAGATTGTATTTTAGTACAAAATACATTTATATACAATTTACCTGAGAAGAAAGATATGAATAAAAAGATTAAATTATCATTTGATGTGATTCAACAGAACAAATTATCCAATGTCAATTGTAAATCAGCTACATTGTCAATGTGTTTACAATTGAACAATATGAAAAATGTAACTACCATAAATACTGGAATGTTGTTGGTACGTGTTAGTATGGTTACCGGTTGGGAACCAGCAATAGACGAGTTGAATTCACAACTGGGCTCAGAAGATGACTCGTTAAAAAAAGTTACCATTAATGATCAAAATGAAGTTTCATTATATTTTGATGAATTCTCTGAAAATGAAGTCAACAAATTCAATGGTGATTGGACAAAATTAAAACGATGCGTCAATGTCCCATTAAAACAAACACATTATGTACAGAATGCTAAAACCGCCACAATCACAGCATTAGAATATTATACTCCAGATGAAAGTGTTACAGTCAGTTATCAATTAGATGAATGCAAACAAGAATGGATTATACCTTCTACAAATGAATCATCAACGCAAGAGGTCACAGAAACTATCACGACTACTGAGAGCATTTTATCAAATGTCACAACTGCTTCACCAATGAAAACACTTTGTCCAATATGCATAGATCAAGTGAATGATATAAAACAACTTACTGACGAAGTATTTACATCAGTATGTAATTATTCCGATGGTATATTCTTGATAAAAGTTATCGGATTGGATAATGGTATTTTAAATGTTACACTAATTCAAATATCACCATCTCATTATGTAACCAGTTGGAATACAACCATATTAATACCTAATTTCACTCAATGTCCATGTCCACTACTTCAAACACACAATAACTTGGTATTATTTTTCAATAAAAGTACATTGTTCTACCCTGGTGATCCTCAACTTAACTTGAACACAGTGGATACAAAGGTGACAATTGTATCCAGCGAGGAAGTGTTACCTAGTTTGAAATTAGCCCATAAAAAATGGACCAATATGTCATCTGCAGATTCTGATGATAATTTCTATCATTTTGATTTATTTAGTTATAATTGTAAACGATTATCAATGTTCATTAAATACATTGAAGCGAAATTTCTTATTTGAAACATTGTACTATTTATTATTGAAAGGGTGATTAATTTTTAAAGATTTTTCCTTCTTTCGTCTTTTTTACAAAACTGACTTTTTACATTTGTGTTTGTATGTGTGTGTGTATGCGTCTGTATGTCTGTGCATTGTGATTTTAATAATAAACTTTATATTTAATCGATGATTTGTTCAAAGTTAAATATTAATTAGAGAATTATCTCTTTTTTTGTTTTGTTTAAATTATTAAATCTTATTTAAATGATTAATTACCATTCGATTTGTTAAAGTGTTCATCTTATGACCAAAGCATTTTGGGTTATTTCATGGACAACACAAGTGTGTGTGTGTAATTTTCGTCGAAGATTTTATTTGAAGTGTATGTATTGACTGTATAATCAATCGCCTGACATGAACCTGTCAGTTTTAGGTCAGTTAGGAGAGTAGTATGAGAAGCATAAATTATGATAAAAGTTTATGGAGAACATTCCTCCCCAAATAGACTACACTTTACCACTAAATTAATTCAAAAAATAATTGATAGCAAAGAAAGATACAAGTTTAGTGAAGGAGAACACAGGTGAGGGCAACCGAATTGAATTTATTTCAAATTACAGAGTTAATTGTTAAAATAGGAAAACCATATCGTAAATCGTTCATTTGCAAAATATCAATCCATCATATCGAAATGGACTGTTCCTGTTGCAAAACCTCAGTCCATTGTCTGTCATTTCACTGTTCATGCGTTTCATACAAATTCCATTGTGTTCCCACTCTTCATTTCTTGATCTTCCCCCATCTTCTGCTGCCAGACGTTACGTTCTTACTCGCGTCATATACTACTTATAAGTAGCGCGCACCACACAAACTACTCTGATGAAACTATAGAAGAATATGTTATCTACTTGTTTAAACATTTATGCACCACACAAATTGCTGAATTTGTGACGCCTAAACCGAAGCAGTTGGTTGTCTTAGGGAGGGGAGCCTTTGACCCGAAAATCTAATTCATAAAGGAACTGCAGTAAAGTCAGTCAGTCAGTCAGTTGCAACCTAGAACTTCGTACGCATGTACATAAGTTCAGGTTGCCATACCACATGAGCACAGAGACGCAAATGTCAAATCAAATCCCATAGTGTTAAAGATAGTAGAGGTATTAATGGTAATGAAGAAGACTGGGGTTCGAAGATATTATTCAAGAAGTATAATTCAGTGAGATAAGGTTAGAAAGACAAAGGTAGAGGAGCTGACGATTCCAGAAGATTAGGATTTGAGAGAGCTCAAAGAATGGATGCACCTGCGCCATTGCAAACGATTTTGAGCCATGTCGTTCAAGTTCTCTAACCATTGGTGAATTTCGTCTCGCGGATCCCAACCAGGTAGTCTACATCTACCAACATGACTCAGTCCACTAGTCAGTGACTTCATGGATTTGTGCCATGTTTTGGTCTAGCCGCCCCTAGCTTTCTTCCAATCTACTCCTACACTGCAAAACATAGCTCGTCGAGACAGTCGGTTGTTAGGCATACGCAGCACATGTCCCAACCACATCAACTGATGAAGTTTCACTACTTCATCTATTGATCTGCCATCCTTACCTCGTACTCGTTTCCTAACGACAGCATTATTTACTCGGCTATCCCACGATATACGAGCAATGCTTCTTAAATACCTATGATCGAAAACCAATAACCTACGAACATCTTCTACTCTTAACGGCCATGTTTCACAGCCATATAGGAGAACGGAGCGAACTGCTGCGCAGTACACCCGTTCTTTGGTTAAAGTCAGAAGATGTATCATACCATTGGTTTGAAATCAAGGTTTTCCAACTTCTCCAGATTAACCAAACAACCCGGTTAAACAGTTGAACATTCGCTTCTTGTTCTCTTGATTTCGTAAACAGTACCCCAATGACGAGAAGTTGGTGAATAAGATATCCTCCCTATCAGTGGCTATATCTGCGTGGTCAAATGAGAGAGCATTTCAATAGGAAGAGCGAACTGACCTCACTTTCATCCATATCACAGCATTTGGAATCGATGTGTCATACACGCTCACTTCTATTGAATATTATAAGATTCATGAAATTTATTAGGTTGAATCTTTTCATAAAATATTCTTAACAAGTTTGATTTTAAGTTATATATATTTATGCATAGATGATCATGTTAGTAGGCATGAATGTTGTATAAAGTGATGATAATGATCTCAATCTTTTGAGAAATAAAATAAAAAAAATAACCTCAACAGTTTTGCACAATTTCATGGATTAACTATTAAGGTCGCGTTAACGATCAATTTGGATAAAGAGAGAAAATGACATGATAAGAGTGAAAATATGTGAAAGATTAGAAAATACATGAAAAATATGAAGACAGTGGATGAAAAGTAATTAAAATAATACCAAGATAAAGTATCAATGATTGATTGACTGTGTGTGTGTGTGAAAAGCCTTGTATTAGAGTCATGATATGATGACAGCTTAATGCGACGCTTTTGCCCACATAGTTCAAGTTTGAAATGAACTGCTGCGACCTGCGCAAGAATATCATTAGTAAGATGGTCAGGACGTTCACACGTTCACACAACCACCGACTACCTCGATGCGCGATGATGGCTGATGTAGGAGAGGTTGGAAGGGAGCTAGAGGAGGCCAAATCAAGACTAGGCTAACTAATATGAAAAACTGTTTGAATGTTTTTGCTTGTCAAACGTAAATAAAAGTATGTTTCTAACTAGAATAACTAGTAATTTCGTAGTGAACGAGAACACAGGTGGGGCAACCGAATTGTATTTAACGAAAATTATAGAGTTACTCAGTAAAATCGGAAAACCATATCGTAAATCGTTAATTTGCAAAATATCAGTTCATCATATCGAACTGGACTGTTCCTGTTGCAAAACATCAACAATCCATTGTCACTATTCATGCGTTTCATACGAATTCCACTGTGTTCTAACTCTTCCTTTCTTGATGTTCCCCCATCTTCTGCTGCCAGACATTACGTTGACATTCACGTCATATACTACTTATAAGTAGCTCGCAGCACGATTTGAATTCTATAGGCAATATTTAATAATATAAATATTAATAATAATAATAGTTGCATAAGATCAACTTAGCTTGTTCCATCTGTTCATTTAATTAACATTAAAGAAAACCTAGTCATTTGACTCTCATTGTTATCATAGAAGTCAGAATAAAGTTCTTTAACTTTCGCTGAAGTGCACAAAGACAATGTTTTCGGGCAAATGCACACCTAGTTCAAGTTTTAAATGAACTGCTACCACCTCTGCAAGAAAATCATTTGTAAGATTGTTAGGATGTGTCACGTTCTCACAACCACCAACTACCTCGATGCGCGATGATGGTTGATGTAAGAGAGGTTGGAAGGGAGCTAGAGGAAGCCAAACCAAGACTAGGCTAACTAATATGAAAAACTGTTCAAATGTTTTTGCTGGTCAAGCGTAAATCAAAGCATGATTTTAACTAGAATAAATTATAATCTGACTTATATAGGCACAAAGACAATGTTTTCGGGCATATGTGTGGTAAAGAATGCCAATTATGACTTTTGGGTTTTAAAAGAGGGCATTTTTTAAGTATTTGACTTTTACTCAAGTAAAATTCCCGAAACACTTCTTAATCATTTTGCAAAACACTACTCGAAATAGACTATCGTGTATCTGCTGAAACCGACACACCAGATAACATGACTAAGGTTAAGCATTCGCGCTCATGACCGAAGGTCCTCGGTTCGATTCCTGCCAACAAGGTTCGTGGATGCGCACTGCTGATGAGTCTTATATCCCAGGACGAAACGGCCATTCAGTGCTTCCAGGTTTCTAATGATGGTCTAACAATGATCCATTCATGATGTCAATGTACAACAAAACTATAATGCCATACTAACACACTATTTTACCATATTCGAAGAGTAGACTCTTCACTGTAAGTTTAGAAAAATATGTTTTTGATTATCTGGTAAGGTCAATGGACAGAGGGTAAGCCAAACATATTTCACACCATTGAAAATAGTTTCTTCCTTTCAGTCATTAATTTCATTATTATTCGCCTTGTCGATAATCGATTGATGTCAGAACACCGTCATGATTTGAGACTCATCAGCAGATGATTTGAAAAAAGTATATGTTGAAAGTAAACTTTTTACTGTGCGTTTAGAAAAATACGTTTTTTAAATGATAGTAAAGCAGAGGAACAGAGGATAATTCACAGATATTTTACACTATTGAAAATATTATTCTCCCTTTTAATGATCACTTTTATTAAGATGTGGCCCTTTTAAATGGATACACTATGTCGTTCAGTTGCAGATTTTTTAAAAGTACAAAACATCTTAGAAACCATTCTTTATATCAGGTAACAGCTGATATTAGAAATATTCGTAAATATACTGAAGCTGTAAGAATAAATCGTGGTCTAAAATGTTCACTGATGATAAGTAGACATCTTCACCGAGATCATAAGAATGCAGTTTAGATTAGGGAGTTATTTACGAGTGTACTAAGCATTCAGATGTCACAAATATATGTATACCAGACCAAATAACTGCTTGTTTCCCATGCTTTTCAAGGTCATTAAATATCTCAAGGACAGTGTTCATTTAATGGTCTAACCAGATTCACAGAATCCCAGACAGACAGATACAACGCAGAACTTCGTACGTACGTACATCAGTTCAGGTTGCCATGCCCTATCAGTACAGAGACGCAACTCTCAGTTCAAATCCAAGAGTGATAGCAATAATATAATAAGTATTAGCAGTAACGGAGAAGATTAGAGAGCGAAGATATGATTCGAGAAGTATAATTCAGAAAGATAAATTTAGAAGGAGAAAGGTAGAGATTATGAGTAATGCAGAAGCTTAGAATTTCATAGGACACAAAGAGTGGATGGACCTGCGCCACTGCAAACGATTCTGAGCCATGTCGTTCAAGGTCTCTAACCATTGGCGACTTTCGTCTCACGGACCCCCACCAGGTAGCCTACATCTACCAACATGGCTCAGTCACAGAATACCAGAATGAGTCATATTCATTTAAACGTATAGTTGTATTTGAATAGATTGTTCAGTTTTAAATACTGACTGATTCACAGTCGTAATCCACTGGATAGGCGAAATGTTAGCTCAGTATTGAATAACATTTTTGACTGTATTGGCTTAGAATATGCAACAATACTAGAGAGAAGCAGTTTATCTTTGTTAGTAAGTATGGAATAATAAAATATTCAGTTTATAGCATGTTTATTTCAAATTGCCTCGAGATATGAGTCATAAAATTAATAATTATATATTATTTAAACAAATAATTGAACAAAGTAATTAGAATTTCAATTCATGGACCACCACATTTTCTGTATCATGTTTAAGCTGGGAACAGTGATGATGATGATGATGATGATGCTAACAGTTTGATAGTTTATAGTTCAATGCAAATTGAAGTGTTTCCTTCTAATCAGTTGGTAAATTTATGAAATTTTCCTGTTGAATTTACTTTCCAAGACATGAATTTCTTACAAGATTGAGTTCAATTCATCAATTGTAATTTGTTTATTTATTATTGTCAGTAACCAAGGTTACAAAAATAATTGTTGATTATGTAAATGAATAACATCATCATCATACCTGTTATATATATTGGTAGTGGAAAAGTCTCAACAGAATTAAAAATGATAAAACTTTGGGAAGTTTTCATGTTATTTAACACTTCATCAATATGCAAGTTAACACAGTGAAGAGACATTATACTATTTATCTATTTGTTCAGATAGAATTAGATTAGGAGAAATCAGTTTGAGCGAATTAGCCAAACTATAGTTTGTATATTCACCACGCTACATAATGTGATATTACAATAAATTACTTACTTACTTACTTACGCCTGTTACCCCCATTAGAGCATAGGCCGCCCACCAGTTTTCTCCAACCAACTCTGTCCTGGTCTTCCCTTTCCAGTCCTGTCCAATTCTTGTCAATTTCTCTCATATCTTTCTCTATTTCTCGGCGTAATGTGTTCCTTGGCCTTCCCACTTTTCCTTTTGCCTTGATGGTTCCAAGTGAGGGCTTGTCTTTTGACGCGGTTATAGGTGCTTTTCGTTATGTGTGTCCTATCCACTTTCACCGCTTCTTCCTGATTTCCTCCTCCACTGCAATCTGGTTTGTTCTCTCACACAGTACGTTGTTGCTGATAGTGTCTGGCCAACGAATCCGAAGTATTTTGCGTAGACAGCTGTTAATAAACACTTGTATCTTCTGGATGATGGTTTTGGTAGTTCTCCAAGTTTCCGCTCCATACAGTATAATTGTCTTGACATTTTTTTTATTGAAAATCCTGATTTTGGTTTTGGTTGAAAGTTGTTTGGAGCTCCAGATACTTTTCAACTGTAGGAATTCAGCCCTTGCTTTGCCTAACGTATGCATCGGATCCACCTTGGTTATCGATGATGCTGCCCAGATATGTGAAGGTGTTAACGTCCTCCAAGGCATCTCCATCGACAGTGATTTGGTTGGTGCATGTTGTGTTGCATCGGAGAATTTTGCGTTTTCCTTTGTTAAAAAGATAACAATAAATGACAAGGCTGATTCATATTTTACTTTCAGTTAACTGAGACCATAAGAACAAACAATCTTGGTACTAAGATTAATTTCTAAAAGAGAACAAAGGAAATACTCCACTTATCTCGTAGATACATGAAACAATCAGTAACAAACTACGTAGTCTGTTCATCAATCAAACTTGCATCCAATGTTTATGTACAGGTTTAAGATGATGCCAGTCATGATGTTAAGATGTTAATATTCATGAAATTTGTATGATTAATTGTGTTGTATCATAATGTGATTGAAAATGTAAAAATAATGTCATTTTAATTATGCGTATTGTTGAATTAATGATTTGGCAGGGTGTACATAACCAAACATTTAATAATTCATGTATGTATGTTGTATACCATTATTCTTTGTATTTAACAACCGTATAAGCATGAACGGTGTAAACTATTGTGAGGTATGTATATTCACTCGTTGGAAGCCAGGCAGATAGATAGACATCTCATGGCACCAGCTTGTAAATGACCGAACAGATATTTGCGCTTGTGATGTAATTCTGGTATTCATTGATATACTACTGTTGATAAGATTCCTAAAAATACTTTAAGTTATTATAGTCACTGACGCGAACGAAATAAAATTTTACTGTTCAAATCAGCAGTACGTATCTACGACTACCTGTCGCAAGAAACGAACCCAGAGCTGTCGGTTTCGTGCATGAAAGCTTAACCTCTAGACCACTGAGCCGGCATCCAACAGTGTCTAACTTCTGGTCAATCTCAGTTATTGCGCAACCTCATTCATTGTGTTCCGTAGGTGACTGCCTACACTTGACAGGGTCTTTTGTTATCATGAGATTTACCAGTGTTCCTGTTTTTATGTCTCTCAAAGAAACCTTTTTAGTAAGATTTATGTTTGGTATAAGTTCGGGTTAGGAAAAGGTAAAGAAGATTACCATATCTAGTGTTTCTTGATCAAAATAAGAAGATTTTCACCAGTTAATGTTTTACAAAAACGAACAATCTAGAGGTTAGGCGTTCGCGTCTGAGACTGAAGATCTCGGGTTTGATTCCTGCCGTTAGGGATCGTGGATGAGCACGGCTGATGAATCGCTTACTAGGACAAAACGGCCGTTCAGTGTTTCCAGGTCTCCAGTGGTGGTTTAACAATGACCATTTCATGTATTCATTCAAACTCAGCCATTTTCACTACTCTCTCTAATGAAAATAACGTAATCGCAAACCTATTTAGTATTCTAATTGAAAACGATTCAATTTCATTTATCGTATAATGACCGGCCAATTCTATGATGATACTTACTTTAAAAGCATGAAATAATTTTCAACAAACAATATTTAAAATTTCCGAAAATGTTTTATTATACAATAGTTTCTCTATTTTTCAATAGACTTCTTTATTTGTCAGTTCACTATGAAGAAGGTTGTATAGCTTGAGTAGAGCACATCATTGAAAAGGACATAAACATTAAATTAGAAAAGAACTTTCGAAACCTTTGGGTAGAATATTTTGTTCGATCAAATTTCAAGTTATGTTCTCTAACAAGTTTTTGATTCATGGACATGTGCTGGACAAGCTCCCACTTTAACCCACGTCAATATACAACTATTATTTTATTTGCTCTTGTGGAACAGGTTAATTTTGTTGCACAAGACAGGATCTTTCGAAACCGATCTTTGATGATTGATTACTCCATCTGGTTTTCAAAAAGATTACTTTGGTAAGCTGTCAGGTCTATTCTGGAACATCTAGTAAAAAATTCTTATCACTTCATTCCATGAACTAGGAGATTCTATCAAAGTTATCCATACAGTCAAACCAATCAAATAAAAAGGAATACAAGTGTGAGAATTATGTAACTTAAAGGCTCTAGCAGTCTGTCGATTAAAGCATAATCTCTATTCCTAATATCGATTATAATCATGTGGGTTATACTATACACAAATCAACTAGAATTATAAATATATTACTGGATTTTTACTCAATATTTTAAAGGTATCCAGCTGTTGTAGAAACTTAAAGAGAGTGAGTATGATTCTTCGTCAGACTGTTAGTTTGTACTGTTTAATGTAGTCTCCATCTAGAAAATACAATATTTGTTTAGTGTAACACTGAGTTTTCCAGTTTTTGATGTTAAGGACTGCACTCTACTTCAGGGCATAACATGTTGGGGCTTCAAGCATAAAGTCTAAACCTTAAGTCTCATTGTGAACATCAAAACTAGCATGAACAGATATTTGGCTGATGAATTCGAAAAGTATAGAAGAAAGACACAATCCAATTTTACTTCGAGTACAATTAGTTATAGATATTAAACGTGTGATGACAATGAACATTTGAACTACTGACTCATTTTAAGAAAAAAATATCATGTGAATAATTTAAATTTATTATTTCACATGAACACATTGAATACAGGTCAAACAAACATGAATCATTTAATTTACATGTTTACAATCATTGAATAGTTTATTGTTTTTTTCTGAATATCACAAGTGAATGCTACATTAATAGTCAGATGAAATGAAATAACATTTATCATAAGAATGAACTTTTATCCATAAAAATAAAAAGAAATTTTTGTACATTGTGATTTTTGCTTTTCATTCAATATGATTACTAGTCATTGTAATAGTTGTATGATATTTTCAAAAGTAATGAATAGTCGATGGAAGTGAAATGAAATTTTCACGAAACCCTATCTCTTCTGTCTATCGACCAATTAAATATGTAGTTCTAGTGAGAACCTACTTTCTGATGATGATAAACGGAGCTGTGTAGTGTCGTTTCATATGTCTGTATCGAACAGTGAAACAGAGATGTTTTGTTGGTGTTAGATTTTCAAATGAAGAAAAGTTTGCCAGACAATAATCACTGTCAGGAAATCAAGCTTTCCATTACATTATTAAGGATAATCATCACAAAGGAAAATATGTATACAAAATGAATAAGCATCATCAACGATGGACGAAGGTGTGTTCATTCGAAAGTCTTCTGTATAATAATGAGACAAGTTATTGACTGTGGATGTCAATCCTTCGGCCGTATTCACATGATAGTCAGTCAGTCAGATACAACGTAGAACTTCGTACGTAAGTACATCAATTCATGTTGCCATACCACATTAGCACAGAGATGTCACTGTCAATTCAAATCCAATAGTAATAGAGGTAGTAAAGGTATTAGAAGTAATCGGAGAGATTAGGATTAGAAGATATTATTCAAGAAGTATAATTCAGTGAGATAAGTTTAGAAAGTAAAAACTAGAGGTGTTGAAGAATCCAGAAGATTAGGATTTGAGAGAACACAAAGAATAAATGCACCGGCGCCATTGCGAACGATTTTGAGCCATGTCATTCAAGGTCTCTAACCATCGATTATTATCATCTCGCGGACCCCAACCAGGTAGTCGACAATTACCGACATGGCTCAGTCCACTCGTCAATGACTTCATGGATTGTTGCCATGTTTTGGTCTGGCCGCCTTTAACTTTCTTTCAACCTACTCCTGCCATTCTTACCTAGTACCCGATTCCTAATAACAGCGTTGCTCACTCGAGTGTCCCACGATATCCGAGCAATGCTTCGAAGACACCTATGATCGAAAACCAGTAACCTACGAATATCTTCTACTCTTACTGGCCATGTTTCACAGCCATAAAGTGAGACGGAGAGAACTACTGCACAGTACACTCGTCCTTTAGTCAGCAAACGGATATCTCGCCTACGCCATAAGTGACTCATGATAGATGAATAATCTTTTGTAACTAAACTGTTAGTAACTCATGACCATGATTTGCTACCCACTGTTTATGAGGAAAGCCCATCGTTTAATATATGATCAAATGAAATGCATCTGGACTTTTTTGTTATCTACAGCTTCAGCCTGTATTGTAATCGATTTCGTTTACGAAACGTAAATAAAACGATTCGTAGCACAGGACGTCTGCTATACTCGTCGTCGTGTATGTAGGGGCGCGAAAACTTCCTGGTTGATTTGAATTTTTTCCCAATGTTGACTTGATAAGTAGTTTTGAAACTTTTGCAGCATACACCATCCAGATGAGAGACGAAGCAAAGTTGCGGCATAACAGATAGTCAGCTGCAATATTATTTCTTCTGTACAGCGAATTAAGAGAAGGTAGCTTACTAGTTCTTAGAAATCATCGACATTGGCGGCAAGTATAAATGTAATCGTGAAAAAGCATGTCACTTTACCAATTAGTGACAGTGGATGCGTCTATAAAGGCTATGCCAGTAGCCTTGTGACTTGAGATATGTTCAACCCTTTTTGGATGGTTTTTAGCCCTTCTCCGCGATAGCATGTTTCCTAGCGACGTTGTCGGGAGTTTCATTAGTGACGACAGCCGTGCCATTAACCATGTTATTAAAACAAACCTCCCAACTACTTACAGTCGTTTATGTAGATTTTATATTATGCGGAATGTTATGAGTCGAGTAAGCTCAATATATTGACTGGTAATTACTTATTTAGAATGTATTAATCAGTACGTTCCAACTTTTCTACGTACACGATAGTCTTTAGTCCGTTAATATCCTCTTCTGATTCTATTTGTATGTCAGTGTTATTGTACAGGAAAATCTCATCTTTCCCCATTACCTAAAGAATAACTTATTTACAAAGAAAAACTGATTCAAGTGTTCAAGTTACATTCATGAACTTCGTAGAAGTCACTTATAGGATTATGAAAACGAATAGATTACATAGGAAATGCTCTGTTCTACGTTGTACATTTCATCTACATTTCTATGAAGTGTTTACTAGTTGAACATAGGACATTATTTTGTATGTTATAGTATCACAAATTCATAATGTACAGTTATTTTTGACATCATACGATTCTCGTTGACATTTGTGATCAGCTTTTACTCAGTATAACACTAATTTATTTAAGCATTACCTCTATTCTTTGTACTGAAATGATGTGATATATTTTCGGTATGATATGCAGCATTCGATTTGTTATAATTCTAGCATGGTACTCACCAAAAATCTCCATAATTCTATAACCGAAAATCATAAAATATGCTCGCTAGTAACTAGCTTCGTAAGGGAATTCTAGGAGTTCTAGTGTCGAGCTGTGAATGGTGAAGTTCAACCCTGTCGGGTATAGGTTCTTACCTACTGAGGACAGTGGATGAGTTGAGACAATATCAGGGATTAATTAAAGTGAGACAATAACGCCTTTGGATGCCGGCTCAGTTCTCAAGCGTTCCTTTACTTGACCGAAAGTCCTGGATTCGGTCCTCGTGAGCGGGAGTAGTAAATGCTTACTGCTGATTTCATCCCGCATTAGAACTAGACCGCCATCCAATGCTTCCAGGTTTTCGATGATGGTCTAACAATCATCGATTCATGATTTTAATGAAAAACAACGGTTTCCATAATTCAATAATGAGAATTATAAAGTTCCTTTTCAACTAGAGTCGTTGCGTTTTAGGAAGGATTAACTTATACTTGTACCAGTCTTTTGCGTTCCTACTTTGCGTCATACAAAGTATACTGGTTTCTTGTTTTCAAGTTTAAGTAATAAACGAGGAGGATATAACATTTGATAATTCATCTTGAACTTAATTATCAAAGTTCATGTGCCAATTGTTTAGTTCATAGGTCAATAGGCACAGATTTGTCATATTTGATGAAAGTTTTTATTCGAGAGTGATGTCTACTGTAGTAGATCCAGGATCAAACTTCACAACAGTACACTCATAGTTAACAGTTAAAGTTAACTCTGCTATGTTCGTGATTTTATAGCATTACAGCATGTTTTAATTATCTGATTAGTTAGTTAATTAGATTAACACTGTTTATATCGATAATAACTAATCATTTAATCTATTCATAAGATAAAAACTCAATCATCCTTTATCATTTATCTGTTATTATTCCTCTGAACAATTTATTTGTATATGATAAAATTCGCCTTATATTATATTTTTATTTACTGTTTATAACTATTGAAACAACTGTTTATAATTATTAAACAGTTTAAAAATGTGAATGGATATGTGTGAAATTGATTATCTGATATATTATTATTGAAATATTTAGTTAAGATCAGTTCAATTTTTAAAAAACTTCCTACGATTGATTGAAAACTGTAGGACAGACGTTAAGCAAAGAAAAAAAAAACCTAACTAGTACGAAATAACCTTTTCGTCTAAATTTGAGAGTCCTCAGTGGTATAGATTTAAGGATTTTGAAACTAGTCATTCACAATGTTACCGTCACTTTGTAAGAACATGTAAATAATGTTTAGATAGTTGATATTTAGAACTAATATACATGCTTATTTGGGTGTATTCATTTTACGAGTGATTGTTTTGTAGTTCGATTCTGTATGGTACATACAATAAAGAGTAGGTAATCTCGTTGTTCACCAAAGCACCTCTTCACTATTGTACGATTCTACTTTTTCCACTATTTCAAAACCTTTTATCGAATTAAAATGAAATGATCCCAGTGGATGATTGTAAAAGTTCCATTTTATGTACATTTGATATATTTATTCAATGACGACGTTAATTTCTTGATTTGTTTGGTGATGGATATCCAGTTTCAAATTATGTACTGGTTAGTTTGAATGTTTCACAGCCATTAACTAGTATAAATCATACGTGAATTAGACAAGTGAAATTATCTGACCACGAGATTCGGTCAAAAGGTCAAGTAGTACCTTTGAAAAGTATTAAAAAATATGCTAATTTGTCTTTTTTTTTTACAATGACACGTAATCCGAATCTTCTTATTCTTTTATAGGTCAGTACATTGTAACTTATTAATTGGCATAATCAAACATTTTAATGGTTTCACTCACTATACCATCTTTTCATAGGTACCTCACGTGCATCGAGTCACAATGAAACCAGTTAGGCTGCATTTGGTGTTTACGTCTTAGAGTGAAGAAAGTCACTAGAGTTAATTCGGTTGATCTACTCAGTAAACATGGTTTGTGATGTTTAGTTTACTAATAAAGCCTAGTCCAACTGAACTACTAACGATTTTAATTGGAAACAGTAAAATACACATAATTGTAATCGCAATTTATTGGTCTATTTGCATCTCGCACTATAGGTACCCTATTTTACGTACACTAGACTACTTGATGAGCTCTTGGATAATGTGAACTTTGTTTTCTGTTCATCTGTGCTTAACTGGCTGGCTCCCTTTCCAGTTAAACTAGTTGGTGAAGCTGGTTGGCTCTTTTGGAGGAGAGATACACTTTTAAGCATTGTCCAACTACCGGGCCTCAATAGTTGTTTCTACTGGTTTTGAGATTTTTTGCATCCTTACTTCCTGTCCGGTGATAGCTGACCATCTATGTACCACATAGCAGTAACTTACTATTCCCTTCTGAGTAAATAGCCTTTTACTGAATCTAACACAAGGACACTGATATTAGGCATCATTTGTTAATGACTTGGCTATCAGTGAAGATGTATTTCATTTTCATTGTGGAGGGTTTGACTGTGTTTTTGGTAGTTGAGGATTGTAAGAGTGAATATGTTGATCCAGTCATTCAATGGTTCTGTAAGTTTTTATGCAGTCTTCTTAGGGACATTTATACTCATTATCTGGTGCTGATCATTTCTGTTATGCGCGTACATTTCTTACCCAACTGTAGGTGCTACCTTGACGTGGTGGTCGGGCCTGATTATCGTGATGACCAGACCGAGTTAAATTGGCTGGAACATATGTTCCTTTATCTCCTACCATGCCAGCAGGCCGATTGGAAAACGGTAAGACTAAAAGCAGTAACTCAAAGTTTGAGGGCGAAGTCGTACTTCTGACTGCAGAGGGGTGTGACAGCAGTAAGGCGTTTCTCTAGCACAACCAGCATCTGCACGGAAGGAAGGGGTTAGAAAACGTCGGTCCTAAAAATGTCACAGTTCACCTTACCTCAGGGATTTCCGTTTCCGGCGGTTAGGTCACTTGGAGAGCGGAGCTAACGCTCCATAAAATTCCCATAAAAGGTCGTCGGCCTCAACGATTTGTCACTTGAGCTTTGCGATAACGCTCCCAGGTATTGCAGACCAATGCTAATGTGATTACACTTTCAGATTCATCAAGAAACACCCTTCCACGGTGTGAACAGCCGGGAAGTGACATCCACCATCACACCTGTAAAAGCACACAAGGCCAACTCGGTTACAATCAAATCCTATCCACACCTCCTAATAACTCTCTTGTCTCCACGACCACCCCTTCTTTCGATCGTTTATCATCTCGCACCACTGAAGCAGACGGCATGAGCTCACGAAACTTTATTCCTGGTGTCCTGAAACCCCGTTCTGAAATGCATATTAGAGCTTTTATGGTTCAAAACTTCCGTCAAATAGCGCAACATTCTTCATTAGCTAGGCCTCAGATTTCAGTGTTCTTTCATTTAGACTGTTCAGACTTCAGTTCACTTTACGTTACCTACAAATCGCCTTCTGTTCTCATTCTTTCCTTCTCGATCTTTTGCTGTCAGACGTTTGATTTCCGTTTGGTATCATATACTACTTATGTGGACATAAGTAGCGTACACCACACTAGTAGTAGTAATAGTAATAGTGTGGTGTGAGCTACTCATAAGTAGTATATGACGTGAGTGTCAGCGTAATGTCTGGCAGCAGAAGATGGGGGAAGATCAAGAAAGGAAGAGTGGCAACACAATGGAATTTGTATGAAACGCATGAATAGTGAAATGTCAATGACAATGGATTGATGTTTTGCAACAGGAACAGTCCAGTTCTATATGATGAACTGATACTTTGCAAATGAATGATTTACGATATGGTTTTCCGATTTTACTGAGTAACTCTGTAATTTCCGCTAAATACATTTCGGTTATCCTTACCTGTGTTCTCGTTCACTACAATAGTAGCGGATGACTGTAATGCTCAAGTAGGTAGACTAAGTGAAATGGAAAGACACCTGGGTGAATCTTAAGGTGTCATGGCTCAACGATCAGACAATGGCGACCGTCTGTTGCAGCTATGCTCAGATATCCGCCCATTTCTTGCAAACACTAACTTTAAGCATCAGGAAAAACGACTCTTGACCTGGTGACCCCTAAAGCCGACCCAACTAGACCACATTAATATCGGTCATCGGTGGAGAGGCTCCATTGAATACTGCCTCTCATTCGGGAGCACTTGTTTATATTCACACCATACTCTAGTGCGAGCACGTATTTGTCCACGCCTTATTGAACGTAGGAAAGATACCACAAGGAAACCTTTTAGGGATCTACTTAATG
This sequence comes from Schistosoma turkestanicum, assembly GCA_944470395.2. Lineage (NCBI taxonomy): Eukaryota > Metazoa > Platyhelminthes > Trematoda > Strigeidida > Schistosomatidae > Schistosoma > Schistosoma turkestanicum. Next base: position 9,389,225 of record OX103971.1, on the reverse strand, counting down.
ATAATAAAGCTATGAATATGTTTCAGGAACAACTAGAGAAACAGTTAGGCGGCTATATAAGTGATTCCAAACCCGAGGTCGTTTGTGATGATATCCAAAAAGCTTTAGAAGCAGCAGTGAAATCTGCTAGTAAGGCAAACCATAAGGTTAGGAGGAGGCATTGGATTTCAGTATCATCTGCCGAACTGATGGGTGCTCTAAAAGTTATCCCATCTGTCTCCAAGTATGACGTGGAGCGGAGTCATCTTAGGCGCAAGCAGATAAGAAGCCCACACAATGATTGCGAACAGTGGTGGGTAGAGAGAGAGGAGAAAAACGCAGCGGTGATAGGTGACAGTAGACATCCATTAAGGAAACTGGTATTAGAAATCCACATGTTCGCAAAACTATCTCAGAAAAGGAAGGTCTTATTATTCATTCTCAATCTAGGAGGTTGGATTGATGGGCATAACACTTCAGAGATCAGTTGAACTGGCCTACAGCCACACTTCGATTGCACATATTCTCCAGTCAACCTAAATGGCGAATCGAATTGGGTCGTCTGTCTCTTTACAAAGCTGAGAAAGCGATGGGAAATCTGAAGCAAGGGAGAGCAGCGAGTTTTGATGGGCTGACCCCTGAGAATTTTAAGGATGTTGTTCCAGCAGTTGGATTGACTGAGATCTTAGGTAGAACTTGCGAACTGGACGTTATCCCATCGGACTGGTCTCAGTCACTGATTGTTCCAGTCTACAAGAAAGAACAAAAGCCCTCTTGTGGCAGTCACAGGGGAGTAAGTCTAACTAATATAGTTTCTAAATTTTCAGCCACGATAATACTACGACGCCTAAATAGAGCTAGTGAAGTCCAGACTAGCGAAAACAAAGCAGGTTTTAGACCTGGACGTGGCTGTAAAAACCACATCTTCACACTACGACAGGTCCTGGAACACAGACACGCATTTAAGCGTCCAACAATCGTTGTTATTCTGGATCTCAAAGCGGCATTAGATCCTGTCGATCGTGAAGTTCTTTGTCGGTGTCTGTCGTTCAAAGGTGCATCAGAGGAGTACGTCAACCTTATCCAAGTTCTACAGGTCGAGCGAGAGCTTGTGGCAAACTGTCATCAGAATTAACCACTTCAAGTGGTATCCTTGAGGGATGTCCACATTCTTCATTCTTGTTTAACTTTTTCATTGACATGCTTTTGGAGATAGTACCATCTTTGTCTAACTTTTCAGGAGTAGACCTAGCAAGAAAAACGCTTGTTAACTTAGAATATGCCGATGACATAATTTTATTTGGCGAAGACACTGACGAAATGCAGTCTTCTGTCTACCACAAAGCAACAGTGCACGCACTTTCGGGATGCAATTTTCTGCGCTGAAATGCAAAATGTTGCATCGGCTTGTCTCGGCACCTCAACTATTGACAAGGAGTAAAGTAGTTGAGCTTGTTGGCCGCTTCACTTATCTGGTGAGTCTCACCAGTCCTGATGCCCTGGTGACTGACGAAATCTCAGCACGGATATGAAGGATCGATTGGCTTTTGCTAATCGGCGTCACTTACAAAGTAGGCAAGATATCTGTCTGCTAACCAGAGGACGAATGTCCGGGGCTGCACATCGCCCCGTCCTACTGTATGGATGCGAAACATGGCCAGTCAGAGATATTTTTAGGTTACTTGTTTTCGATCATAGGTATCTCTGAAGCATTACTAGTGTATCATGGGACTGTCGAGTGAGCAACGCTGTTGTTAGGAAGCAGCTACTAGGTAGGGATGGCAGATCAACAGATGAAGCTGAGACGCCATCAGTTTGGGTGGTTGGGACACGTGTCTCGAATGCTCAACCACCGATTGCCTCGACGAGGTAGATTGTGAGATCTCTGGGGGTGGTCAAACCAAAACATAGCATAAATCCGTCAAGCCACTGACAACTATACTGAGTCATTTCGGTAGGTGTAGGCTACCTGGTTGAAGTCCGCGAGAGACCTTGAATTACATGGCTTGAAACCGCTTCCAGTCACTAAAGAGTGGCCATTCTTTGTGTTTTCTCAATTCCCAAGATTCTGGATTATTCATCACTTTTATGCTTCTCTTCTTAAGTTTATTTCACTGCATTATACTTCTCGAATAACATATTCGGACCCCAATCTCCAGTTACTGTTAAAATTTCTACTGACTCTACCACTTTGGGATTTGAATTGCCGATTGCGTCTCTATGCTAATGTGGTATGGCAACCTGAATTGCTGAAGGTTCATACAAAATTCCACGTTGTAACTGACTGACTGTACACTTCTTTGGTAGTAGCGAACATCCGTTAACTTTCATTATTTATACACTTGTGGATTAAGTATCGCTTTACTATTAACTTCAGGTTGTATTCATTTGTGTTTGGAAGTTTCATCCTCGTTGGGATAGTTACCCATTCTGCATGTAGGTGATCGCTAATTTGGTTCAAATTATGCGTTAATTGTCTTATCCAGCTGGTCTCGTTTTACTGTTCATACAGTTCTTTACAGAGAGCCTCATTAGGTTATTTTGACTTTCATGTATTGTGGTCCATGGGTTTCGTCTGTTTTGTAACGGCCTTATTGATAAGTTGGAAAGTGACATTTTCTTATGTAACTGTTCACTTATGGGTTAACTTTTATTGCTGATGTCTAGCATCATTCAGTGAACGCTACTGAGGACCTTGTTCCTTACGCCTGTGAACTCAAATACATAAGTTACGATGGGGATTGTTGAAGAACCCACAACCCTGGATGTTACGTCCAGTTTTTTGCTCGTTGATCTTACGAAGCACGGTTGTCGAGCTATTTGTAATTCACAGTCCCCAAATGTTTAAGCCAAGAACGAAACTCCAAAGTAGATACCAAAGTTTATTCCAAATCACAAATTCGACCAAAATACTGTATTACAAATAGACGACCAATGTCTTTCTTCTAATTTATTAGCTCTTGGAGCAAAAAACTGCAAACGAACAACAAAGAGAAACGGGAGTCCAAAATGTCCGCAAATAATAATTCAAACAAGTTCACAAGTTAAGTAAAACAAATGTACCCAAAAACAGTGAAATTAATGATATTTATACAAGAAGGTTTTGATCAGCAAAATGTCTTCGTTTCTCCCGTAACACTGGATTTAGTTTGAGTACTGATCTCTGTAGATCTTGGTATTTTTCTAATTTTGGTTTATTCAATTCTAGCCTTAGGGATGTTTGCAATAACTGCATTATCTATGGATTCCTCGTTTCTGAATATTGATCCCAGGTAGTTGAATGTGGTCACTTCCACAAGTTTCTGGCTGTTGACACGCAATTCGAAGTTTTTAGATCATCTGTTCATGTGCACTGAAAATACATTTGACTGTTTGAATAGGTACCACACTGAATTTTAGTAACACTGACCATTTGGGATTCTGTGGGTTCGATTAGGAACTTTACCTCGTTCTTGGACATTTGCCTACTAAGTGCTGATAACCGAACAAATCGAACTTATTCTTCCGAAGCTTGCGACGAGACGAAATTCGTGAGCCTTGTGAATCCAGGTTCTCTGCCGTCGTCAGTAAGACTAGCTTTATTCAAATTCTATCGACTAGGCCGAGAAATGTACTAAATTTTTCAGAGCTCCTATTGATTTCGAGACTTTGGTGTCATCCACTTGTTCTAGTGATGTAGTACAGTTTTCCATTCCGATGAACAAAGTCGTTAATGACTCTGAGTTATTGTAATTTATGTTCTCCTAGCCAGCTACGTACCTTTCAGCTGGCTTGATGATGTCCAGAAGATATTTGCAGAATGATAAACCCCTTAGTAGACTTCGGTATTGCTATTGCAATGGTGTACGATAGATAGAACACTTTTTCAGTTCCAGGCACCTTCGATATTACATAAACTACGAATTATCACACAAGCATCCAGCAATACATCTGTTACCCACCTTTTATGGTACATGCTTTACTACTGCCACGGAAACTTTCATCGAGACTAAAATATCCGTATACTTGAACTTACCTATCGTCTTCACAGCCATCGAGATTACTATACAAACATTTATGCTGAAAATATTCATGTAACTAAATATTCTCTTAAAGTAAATATGTTATCAGTTTTAAAATTTTGATCTCTGTAAACTGTCATGTCTCATGTAACATAGTGTTATTTGAAAACAATTTTAATTAGTACTATTATTATGGTTTAGCTAAATTTACGCCCTGGAAATTCAGTATGGGTACACTGATCATGGCGCGTCACTTTAGGGCTTATTTGATAAATGACGCTCTTTCGAATCGCCACATACCTAAAGAATTCGCTGTGTCACCTGAAAAACTATTTCCACTTCCAGTTAATATTCAGTACGCTTTTTATGTCATACTTTTTCCGCTTTACTAGACTGCATTGATCTCCACTTTTTAAACATTGTGTTAATTTACATTTTAGAAATATATTAAGTTTATCAAGTCATATAACCTACTGGTGCTCACTGTGACCAAGCTAGGATTATGTGTTCGACAGTTTTGGATTTAACTTAGGGTTTCATCTATAGGTCGTTTTCTTCCATACATCATTCTGGCAAATGCCATTCTTTGTTGAACTAATGAGTCGACAAACTTGTATTGGTCCTGCAAACATCGTTCACTGAACATTTTACAATCTATTTTCTTATCTATTAAATTAACAATTATCTATCAAATTAACAAAGGGCAGATTCTTACATACTAGACCAGAAAACCTACTTAGAGACTAACTCACGTCGTGACTAGCTAATTATAAAATATCTGAAGACACTTTTTTTACCATCGCCTTCCGTGACAGCGATAATCTCCATCCATTTCCAGTGTAGTTGGATGGAGATATGTTTGCCTATCTCCTCCATTACAGATATTGAGTTACGTTCCTGACTCACACCCATCAACAACAGGGCGTTTCTGTAAGCTAACAAACTGTCTACAAAGTCAGTCGCATACTTTGGTTTGTCGTTAACCTGTTGATGGTTACCTTTAACAGCTTCAAACGCTCTACTCGAGACCGAAAATTATCTTCAAAATCTTTACCATAAAATTCTTCTTTCCTCAATATATGCCTCTGTTGTCAGTAAAGCTGAGCTTGTGATTGCCCTTGAAACTGTCTGGTACATTGCCTGGCATAATACATTAATTATATTTCGCATAACAGTTCGTCAGCCACAAGTTTAACTTCAACCTTTCAATAAACTCAGTACAATTTGCAGGATCATCAATAAAATATTTAGGTACATATTCAGACAGTTCAGAAAATGACTAACTTGAATAGCTCCTAGGATCCAGATTAACAATTACCTAAATCTAAACACAAATATCATCAATCATAAATGAATTAACACCATTAAAACTGCCACATTTGGAACGATTGCAGTTCAGTGATGTTTTACAGTGGTTCGCAGAGAAGTTGCAAAGTAGGGATTAAAACGAATTTGGATCCAAAACTGAGATTAGGTTTGTCTACTACCGAGAACCTTAAATTCACGTAATCCATAAATATTTAAAACCAGTTGGACTGACATTAAGTATAAACTGTTATCCTTTGTCTATATTGTTAATGAAATACTGTGTAACTAACTGTTATCAACTGCCAAAACTAGAGATCATGAGAGAACTGATTTGGCAACCATTCATACGATATTCTTACCATAAATAATTAGTCCTTTCGCCTTTCAGATTTGAACTGGAGATAACATGGACCATACCCCTTTTCTACAAGTTTGAGTCAGATTCCAGAGACCATTTAAACTAGGTATCTACACTTTCAAAGTACTACTCAAACCTAGTGGCAGCTGACGGCGTGATAAATATCCGACTTACTACTGGTTCAGTACTACGAAAACTCAGATGGCTGCGCCCAGGAAAGTCACCAGGATGTGAAAACATTCGCTTTATAATTTTGAAACATTTTTCTGAAGTCACTTAAACTCCTAAGTGAATGAAACTAAGCTGCTCTCTCCAGTCCTTAGAGAAGGAGATGGAAAAGATGAAGCCTGCTTCAGACTAATCGTATTACTACCAATACCATCGAAAGAGTGGATTGATGAGCACAACTTTCTCTACGAAGCTCTACACGGCTTTAGGAAAGGCACGTCATTCACATCCAGTTTTCTCATGGTATGGGACAGCTGGTACCGGAAAATACCACTTCACAGTAACCCACGTTCTCCTAACTGCGAAGGTTGCGGAAGAGGAACTCAATGACCACAACCTTGGCTTAGAAACTACCTAGAGAATAGGGAGATTAATGCCAAGGTAAATAAAGTGCATGTGGTTAGGTGAGTTCCACAGCAGACTTTCTTAGGTCTGTTCCTCTTCCTGATATTATTTGATAATATGTTATACAAAGTTAGCTCAGCGGCATCGATCTGCGCAGACGATTCAAAGATCTAGAAGTCCATAGGAAGTAAACAGGATTCAAGTAAACTTCAAAAAATCCTCCTATCTACTTAGGACTGGGCTGCGAGATGTTACGGGACAGTAAACTTACTTCCTCAATGGAAGACCACTCCCTAATACCATCTGTATGATAACCATAGACTACCTGACCGCAGCTTAAAACTGCGAAGAGGATGAAGCCATTGCAAACCCAGCTCTTCAATTCATGCAAAGGGCAACTTTGTGCAAAAATAAGCAACTGTATGGTTGACATGGTTAGAGAATACACCATACGAGGTCGGAATTCATCCCTTGTAATTATTTACGCTATTACTGGAGAATCACAGGTGGTCTGATAATGGCATACAACATATCCAGTGGTCCAAACCACCCCAAGAGGAGCATCTTGCCAAAGCACCACGAACCTCAGAGTAACCCCGAGAAAAATTTCTGTCAAAGAGTAATATCCATGGTATGCTTCCCCTCTCTGATCAAGGGCTTCCTCTATTTGGAATGCTTTCTTGGCCAAAGTGCCCACATGAATCATATTTATCAGCTTGAAGAGGATACTTGAGAAACGGTTTGTCATCTGTTTGAACCAGCCTTGTCGGATGCATGTTTCGTTGCTTAGTTCTGAAATTTTATTCATATTAGCATTAGAATTTTATCCATATTACTCTCCACATTGCAACTAACTGACCTCCAGTCTGGTAACATGATAGCGGCTGTTATCCGATAACCCTACAACCCTGCGACAAACGTGCTCATTCAAATCACGGAACAAACAAACTCACAGACACCTGCCAACTGACTAGAATTAGTGTGGTCAAGTGGCCGGACCTCCATTTATTGGACACTTCCAAACGCCTGGAACGGTACTGAAAGCACAAGGATCGAGCGCAAAGAAATCAATCAGTTTACGATAGCTCGGGTAAAAGATATTGGATATTGTTCCAAGGTCATTCTGTGTCCTTGTTTGTGAGTAAAAATTAGGGACATTAATAATGGTCAGAATTTATTTCTTTAATTCTATATTTTTATGATTGTTACAAAAATTTATACTTATCTAGTTGTTTCCCTTATTTAAACGCAAGTTTTGGTACAAAGGATTACCAAGAAATACACGCACTACAAGTTTTTCCTAACTAGAGTTGTTATTTGACACGTTGCTGACATATATAATGAATTGCGAACAGTTTTAGAGATGAATGCTTTAACATCGAGACTAAAATTAAGGTCTACCAGACTGATGGCTGTGGCGATAGTCATCCCGGTAACCAACCGATTTGTACTGACGGCAACAATTCTGTTTTTAGATCCATGTCCTCACGATGAAACCATCATCCAAACCTGATGTACAACACTGATTAAAACTGGGGTCTTCTGGCAGAGTAGGCTATATTTTCACTGGGTCCAGTAGTGAACTGGAGTAGATAATCTAACTGTATGGCATTGGGGTAAATGCTGATCAGACAATTTATCAGAGGAATAAGAAGTCGGTATGTGGTTAATGAAAATGGTGGACTCACGACCTTACAACAAGTGTCTCAAACGCTTTACTGTCAAATAAGTAGCTATTGGTTCTCGATTTTATGTACTGTAATGTATTTGTTTGAGGCCTAACAGATCCAATATCCAATATCTTTTTCACGAGCTAGCGTAAACCAATTTGATTGGTTAGGATCTTATATTGTTTCTTATCTGTTGTTGTAAAACTGCTCCGATCTCAGTTTATGGAACTTTAGCATACAAAATAAGGTGCATTTCCGTAAGAGCATTCAGATCTGACAACATTATGGCAAGGTTGATTTAGTATCAGAGATTTTACCAAATTAAGCTTTGGAGTTCGTGCCTCGAACTCCTAAGGAAATGCTTCGGTACCAGCCCACCATGGAAAAAAGTTGGAGCACTAGCAAGTCACCATGAACGTGGCTCATTGAGAGAACTACGAAGTTTTTTGAGGTTATGTAGCTTTTATTGGTACTTAACTGTGCTTCACGGTGGACCACCTTCAAACCCTAGTCTTCTTCATTACCATTAATGCCTCTACTATCTCTATCACTATGGGATTTGATTTGACATTTGCGTCTCTGTGCTAATGTGGTATGGCAATCTGAACTTATGTACATACGTACGAAGTTCTACGTTACAACTGACTGACTGTGGACCATGTGGTTTAGGAAAAGAGCTTATATAGATCCGATAATACAGCATAGCTTGATGAAAATACCTTGTGAATTCCAAATAAACCGGATAAGTTGAACCTGTCAACAATGGTGAGCATATAAAAAAAGAACAAATACTTGATGATTTCATTTTACGATAAAGCCAACAGTTTACTGATCTATATGGAATCTATCTTTTTTATTTGCTATTTTTATGCTGTTGGTGGTATTATTTCAATAGGTTGTTTATCTGGACGCATTGACTAAAATTACCAGATATGTAAAGATACGATTTCTGAACCTTTTTCGAGAAATTACATCCACAAGACGAGGAAGTAATGTTGGGAGTCTCACTAAAATGGTGGCTACTTTCTCGCTACCCTTAATCCTATAAATGCCTTCAGTCGGAAATGAGTTGTTTTCGTATCTTTCATCACTTAGGTTTATATAACCTGTTAAGTCTACTCTGTCATTCAAAGCTGTAAGTAAACATCTTAAATCATGAGTAATAAAGATAACAGAATATCGTAAAAAGGTGTATTACAGTTGTTAATGACATAAAATCTTATAAAACTAACTTTTTGATTAATCTGTTGTATGTGGAGACCCCGATAGGATTCAGACCTTTAGCTTTGAAAATGATGTCACAATTGAACTATTCTCAACGTAACTAAATAACTAGACTGGTTAGTGTATATCAAACAAACAACTTGCAATGTTGCTTTCATTCGTAATCCTTTTCTTTTTCATTTGTAAAAACTAGTTTCTTCGCAAAAGAAAATTTTACCTGATTGGATAGCTAACTGAGATGTCATTTCATTATTACTCATATGGAATTCGTTGTGCACACTGGCTATTAGCTCGAATCAGTCTTTTTCAATCAGTTTGTATGTTATTATGGTTAGGTGAACGGGCTTATCATGAAACAGAGCCACCTATACATCCATGGATGGTATATGCGTATGTGAGTTAACTGGATATCCTTTTCATATAAAATAGAATATAATTTTAATTTAAATCTGAATTAGAATTCTATGTCTAATGGAGACTGCTGACTATTTGTCGTAGCTGTAGGGTGTAATATCACATCTAGTGTACTTTTGGTAATGTTTTGGGAGAATAACAAGTCGATCGTGATTAGGGACAATTCTTAAGTGCTTGTTTTAACTTTTGTTGATTAAACCTAATGTTGAAAATAAAAATGACTTGATAATTAAAATTTTAAAGATCTTATTAAGACAGTAGACACAATACTATTTAGAGCACTTTTAATCATACATTTTTGTTCAGCTTTTAGTACTCATAACCACTACCAATTCGAACATAGACATACGTTTTACTGTTTAGATCGTGAGATTAGAGAACTTTTTACATATAAAAAGTTTTTGTTAAATGATCCATGAATTTTCTTCAAAGGAATAATCATTTTGCTAACTAGGTTTTTAAAAAATGTGTAAAACTGCTGGTAGGCGGGTTTTTAATCTCAAGAGATGGTTCTATAGTTGAAACTATTCAACTTATAATCAACTTATAATCTCATATTCGAACCTCATCATATCTACTTCTGTTTCGGTATCCAGTTTGTATCATTAGCCAACATACAAACCATGTAGTTTAGAGTTTAGTAAATAAACATAAGCTTTGTAAGTGATTCACATTATAAACTAAATTTGTAGTAAACAATATTCTCTGTCATCAGTGAAAATCGAATTAACTTGATTAGTTGTCTTTTTTAAATTGCTTGGTGGATAAATATTTCACGCTGAACCTTTTTTCTAACGATAGTTTGTCCGAAAACTGAATATTATGACATCACATATCACATTTCTAAGCCATCCTTAGTTAAAGTCTCAGTATTTAAAACGTCAACCCTAACGCTATCGTCTTAACCATTAAATTTTTTCAAAATGTCCCCACTGACTAGTTCTGTATCTTATTTAAGGTTTTTTTAATTTTGAAATTAATGTCATACTCCTCAAATCTTATAGCCACCAAACCTTACCAGTTGTAACGTTAGTGAAAAACTCAAATGATGGAATTCATACCATAACAGCATGTCTTATTCTATCAGTCAGGTAATTATTTATAGTCCAACAAAAGAAAACCACGAAAGATAAGGTTACGATTGTCAAGTTTTTTAAGCTTTAAAAATTAGTTATCTCATGTATGTAGAGTTAACATACATAAACAAAACTTTCACACTGTTCAATAAGAGAATTAACTCAGTTATTTTGATTCACTAAGCACTCGTCAAATAGGGTAGTGAAGATAATTTTTTCTCAGTCTTCAATGTATGACTTTTAGTACTATGTGTTAAGTAATTTACTTTAGTTTAAGCGGCCAAGTTGTATGATTAATCTTCACAGAAAGCGTATATCAGATCCGATTATACAAAGTTATACTTCTTTACGAAATTAAATTAACGTAACAACACTACGTCACATAGCCTCAAAGTGTAGGGTTCGTCACTTAGTATGCTTGAGGCTATTACGAGTTTACCTTAGTCGATAAACGCGAACGAGACTTTTACCCGCGTCCAGGCAGGCTACGTTGAATCCCTAAAGCGAGTAAAAAGACTTTGTAAGCGTAGAAAGTATATTCTACAAACACCCAGCAATCACAGTACCGTCAGGCATACAACTCGTTTATTTATACAACATAGAAACGTCCTTGGGACAGTTAAGAAAATAGCACACTAAAATACACAGCAGCCAATCACAGCCATGAATTTTCCTGGTGGGAATTGAAATCTCAAGGTCAACTGATCAGCCCATGCTGGCGAACGTGAAAACCAAAATAAGGCATTTAACAAGCGAATTTTGGCGATCTAACATCCCCAACACAAAGAAACTATCTTAATCTATATAAATAATTTCCTATAACTTTATAACTTTCATTGATTACTCGACTGTTACAGGTTTTTTTTAAATATGCATCCGTTTCATTATAATACAAATTATCCCTAAGTAAAGACCAGCAATTAAATGATTCTATTTTATATCATTCAAACTAACCACTGAATATTTCTTTAATTAAGATGATATCTTTATACTATTTTTTCCCACTTTATTTCATAGATTGGTTCTGGCTTGATCGCATCAACTGGAATTACCAGTCGTTTCTTAACACGTTTATCATTGACTATAATTCTCCTAAGTCAGCTGTACATAGCATATGTGTTTTGTTTAGAAAAACGTCTAGGCTATTCAAAATGTATACGTGCTCGAATTGGTTTGAGGTGTTTGACTGCAATTGGTGTGTATTTCCGTTTGCTCGGATTGAATGCTTATAATGATCGTGATGATAAATTAAAACAGACAGAGTTGCATAATAATGATCATCACATTGATCAACTACACAAAATCAAGTCAAATACGACAAGTGTTTATGCTTTCGGTTTAACTATAATGTCTGTATCATTATGTTTATTAAGTATATTCTGTATACCTGTAGAATTATTCCAATTAGATAAAGATGTTCAATTGACAGAAATCAGTTCTACAGTAATTCTATCAATGGATAGTTGTTTGTCAAAATTGTTAAGTGTAATTTTGGGTATATGTTTGTTCACATCTAGTATCATCTATTCCATTCCTGTGATAATACATGATCGATTTTTCCCGAACAATACATTTTCTTACAAAAATTATTTATTCCGATTTGCGGATTATCTTATAGGATTTTCTTTTTTACTCATATCTTTAATTCGTGATTGTAATTTTAACTATTGGCATATTAAAGGATGTGAATTTTGGTTGGAAATATATGTACTTCTAGAGAATGCTACAATTCTCCTAGGTATTTTCGTGATAAATAATTTGCTTACTAGCAACGATGTGAGTAGTATAGATGAGAAGAGTTCGAAAACATTGAAGGCGAATTGTAAACCATTCAAAAGTCAATAGATGTTGTGTGTAAATAAGAGAGTTTTTTCAGTCTATTGCTTATACTACTTCAGTTCTGTTTTTTATCTTATTCGAGGAATTTGTTCATTTTTAAATGATAAATTTTCTTGTGAAAGAAAAAAGCACTAAATTAAATCATAGACAATATTCTGTAAAATATGATGAATATTCGTTTGGATTTCTTTGCTACAAAAAAGCTAATGGGTATCATTAATTTTGAAACTTTAATAAATCGTAACTTACTAATTTGCTGATAAATCATCTATCAAAGAAGAATGAATTATTTGAACTGGAAAATCGCAATATAGTTTGCAGAGAATGGTTCTGTTAAAAAATAATAGAATATTGGGGATTATTATACTACTTAATTAATGGGTAAAAAACTTTTTGTTGAGTTAAAATACTTAACAGTTAACCTATGATTGTCATAATAATGGATAATATCTTCTTCATTACGAAGTTTCTTATCTTAACGTATTTCAACGAATACTTTGCCATACTGTGTAAGAATATTATGTTCTCTAATAATCCGAATGGAGCTAAAATCTGGTGAACATGATGTATTTATGTTATATATCTCGAACAACATGGTCACACATATATACCAATCAAGGCACTTTTTATGGAAATTATTGTATCAACAAGAAGAATTGTGTCGTAACTTTGAATTTGCCATTTTATAGTCTAAGGTAGTACGACAATTTCCCACTCTTTCTTTACTATGTTAATTTTTCCATTCTCTTATTTATAATTATCGCTGTTATTTAAGTTTCGTACAAAGTACCTTAAAAAGTATATGTGTGATCAGATTATTCGAAATGTATAGTGCAAATACACCACTTCATCAGTTGAGGTGGTTGGGACATGTGTTGCGTATGCCTAACCACAGACTGCCTCGACGAGCTTTGTTTTGTAGTGTAGGAGTAGGTTGGAAGAAAGCTAGTAGCGGCCAAAACAAAACATGGCAGAAATCCATGAAATCATTGACGAATGGACTTAGCCATGTCGGTAATTGTCGACTACCTGGTTGGGGTCCGCGAGATGATAATAATCGATTGCTAGAGACCTTGAATGACATGGCTCAAAATTGTTCGCAATGGCGCCGGTGCATTTATTCTTTGTGTTCTCTCAAATCCTAATCTTCTGGTTTCTTCAACTTTGTAAACTTTTCTCACTGAATCATACTTCTTGAATAATATCTTCTAATCCTAACCTCTCCGATTACTTCTAATACCTTTACTACCTCTTCTACTATTGGATTTGAATTGACAATTACATCTCTGTGCTGATGTGGTATGGCGACATGAACTGATGTACTTACGTACGAAGTTCTACGTCGCATCTGACTGACTGACCTCTATCAGGCTCAACTCCTGTACCATCATATCGCAAATTACGTTGTTATCATAACTATATCTTTACTTTGGAAGGAAACTTCGAACTGGAATAATAACTTGAGGACAAGAAGTTATAGTCTATTGTATGTGTACATTTTGATATATATAGGTCAGTATGATTATTTGGCCTTAATTTTAAACAAGTCACGTTTAAATGCTATGTACAATGGTTAAACATATTGATTTAGATTAAAATGTTTAGGCTGATGGACACTAGTCATTCTGTATAGATTGATCACTACGTAGTAACCAATGATATGCTTGTCCGATCCTTAATATGGATTGGGAACGTCTCAAACTGCAAAGCTTGATGACCCGAGTTCGGACTCACTGTTGGGCGTCGGCTTCGAAGTTATTGGTACGCTTTGCCGACGATTACTAACTAGTCCAGAATCCTTAGTCGAGGATTCCCTGTAGAATTCCTCCGACCACCAAACATCAGATTCTTGTTCTTCACTTCATTTTAGCTGATAATTTACCAACGAACCCGTCAAATAGCAAGTAATAACTAGGAAGAAAGATGTTCATAAAACGAGCATTGTGTTTGTTTTTTACTTCAAAATACATACCAATCTCATCCATCTTGGGACAGATGTTGAAGGGTTTCACTCCATCAAGTAAAACAACTTTAAACGAAGTATTATCATTAAAGCACACTCATAACAAAATTAAGATATACGGGGAGGTGGTGAGCTATTTCGAAGTAACCAGTTCACAACAAGCGTTGATCTTTGTTCGAGTAAAAAGCCTCTTGCTGTGCATTTCATTGGTAGACACTGGTATGGAACTCGACGTCCAGTAGCCGAATACAGTTTTTGGATCAAGTGATATAACCACATATAGGCGTCTACTATCATACTTATATTCAGAAAGCTGACGAAGTATGAATATTTAGTCTGTACATCAATATTGAAAATTATAAATAGCTTGATTTCCCTGATCTAACCGTTCTAGGGTTCCAGCTATCGACGCCCGACCAGAGGTCTGGTTCGCGGCACTAGAGGCTCAGTTCGAGATCCACTGCATCACAAACTAGCGGCAAATGTACGCCTACGCCCTGGAATCTCTAACTGGGGATCATGTAGCCGCTGTCCGTGAGGCTGTCCTCATTTACGATGTGTCAGACGTCTAAAATCGTCTCATGCAGGCGGTTTTGCAACCTTTCCTCCCATGGAGGGAGGAGTGACTGAGGACACTGTTAGCACATCATCCCCTGGGTGATGCTAAACCGAACCACCACCTCACGCGCCTGCAATCCCTGGCAGGACAGACAGCAGCTGACTCCGATATAGTCAAAGAATTGTGGCTCGAATCGTTATCAGCATATGTACAGCTTGTTAGTCATTTCCATAACTAATTGTAGTTATGCCATAACTAACCAATCAGATTGTGGTTTAAGCGCCCACCACGCTATCTGGTCTGATGTGTCTGTAAACCTTCTTTGTTGTAAATGACCTACTAATTGAAGAACGTTATTATCGTATTATATTGATGTGACTCATGCTTTTATTCATTTTCCAAAGACACGCTATATTGGTCGGTATGTTTACTCGTTTCCCTTTACAACTGTAATTTCCTTATTTATTGTACTAATCTAATTGTTTTTATGTTTAGAAACAGATAAAGTTTAAAGCAGAAGTTGATCTTGTTATAACTATAGCTTTCCCATTGACTCTGTGCTCGCCAATATTGCGTTTACCGTTCAAGAATTAAATCTGTAGGACAAATTAAATCCTACACAGCTTACGGTCGCCGCTCTGCCCCAAGACATGCCACTTAGCCAGGTTGCCATCGTGGCAGACAGAGTTATTGCGCTAACTGGCAACCGAGACAACTATACAGTTGCGTCCACGTCACATACCGACGTGGATCTCGATGCCAATCATATTAAGGCTTAAAGGGATAGGAATTTCTGTACCCCACGTCCTCGTAGCCGGAGCATCGTTGAATGAGACTTGCTGTTACCAAGCGGTACGACAGAAACTTGGGCACCTGTGTCGATGAGGTACCTAGCGTTAGTGCCGGTGTCATGCACGTACAATAGGCGGCTAACTTGAAGTGAGTGGCCGACAAATACGGTCGCATTTACTCGCCAGTTCTGGAGTTTTCCGCCCTATATGGGCAGGGTGCTCGACAACGACGGGCGCCAGGCCTAAAAGTCTGACGGAACAAACACCAGCCGGTACTCGCTTCCGAAGCCGTCTTTTTGTGTGGCTTGGAAGATGCCTGGTGAGGGCGAATACTTGTTGCTTTTTTTGATCGCGAGCGGGCTCATGGGGTTCAGGAACAGTGGAACGATCTCGGAAATTGAGACGGCTGTTGATACCGTCAACTTCAGTCAACCTTGGCGGAAGCTGGCCTGATCACCCACGCTCTTGTCCATGCAATCACTCGATATTCTGGTTAAAAATATATCTGGCATGCGGATGGTTTCGCACTAAGTCGTACTGGCTACTTCACTCAATCTGGTTTCCGCCCTACGTCTGCAGCTTCTTCTGATACGAGCCCCTACAAACACAATTTTCTGACTCTGGATGTGGCATGCCAACTCGAGAGCCAAACTTGGCATGTAGTTATTGGCACGGCAGCGGTAAAACTCCTCGTTGACAACTTGAGCTTCATTGGTGGCTTCCTGTTCGTCAACCCTTCTGCCCTACAAACGAACGTTCGCCAAAAACCCCCCGAACGCAGCTGCTATGTATCGAAAGTGTAAACCCTTTCTAGGGGGTTCTGTGGTAGAACTATTTTATGAAGAAAACATAATTGCTGGCATACAAATACTTATTGAACATGTATGACAATAACTATTTTATTGTACACCTTTTGTTTATCTGGACTAAAAGCCATAACTCGAGCGCCAGCCTTCACAATCTCGTGGTCGTTCTTGTTTATTTCGTCGTCTGGCTGTACACGTGATATCACGCTACTTCTAATCAATAACAACTTCCTTTCTGATTCCGATTCTTTTGGGAGTTTTTACTTGGTAACCACTTCCCACACACTACTAAGTATTGAAACTTCATCAGTTGAGGTCATTGAAACATGTGTTACGAATGCTCAACCACCGACTGTCTCGTCGAGCTATGTTTTGCGATGTAGGAATAGGTTGGACGAAAGCTAGCGGCGGCCAAATCAAAACATGGCAGAAACCCATGAAGTCACTAAAAACCGGACTGAGTCATGTTGGTAGATGTAGGCTACCTGGTTGGGGTCCGCGAGATGTTAGTAACCTCGCGACTTCTGAGGGAACTCGGTTTTCATCACGAGAATGAAGACCTCACTCCCACGACATAGATAAAATGGTTTGAAATGGGTTTTCTGGTCAGAGTTGTCTTAGCGAGTTTGTTTTTACGGGATAGGGCCTCCAACCCTCCCTTGTCCGGGCTTGGGTGCGCCAGTAACCCCAGAGGGGCTCCAGGCGGAGTTATGATTGGTAGTGACGTGGTACATTTATACTGATGTTTGAGTTGATTTTGAAGATTGTGAGGTTGAACATTATTCGTTTTCATGCTTGAAGTTATTATTCCTGGAGAAAAAATGTCAAATGATTGAACCCTAAGCAAACACTGACCGTTATATATTGTTTGGTCTCGCAACACTAGTTATCCTTCCAATGACTGGAAACTGTATCCCCTTTGACGATGAGGCATTTAGTTACTTTCCTTCGATGCTTAAATAACAAGTAACAACTTTGTACTTATAAGTTATATTAAAAATTAGAGGACATTAATGACGATTCACTACATATAATCAATAAGTAAGTTAGTCGAATTCAAAAAAGATAATATGAACGAAATGATTATAGAGCTTATGCAGTCCTTGTATCCGGTTTCTTGTCTTTATATTGATTGAAATAGATCAGCATTTTCTTAATCTCTGCAATAGCCAAACCAGGATTCAATCCCTAAAGAAAGATTAAGATTACTGTAGATTATGATATCGTTTTTATAAGGAAAGTATACGAATAAACATGAACATATGTGTACAACTTAAAAGCATTCGCATTAATTACAATTTTACGACTAACATTTACCGAACAAGCATCGGAATTTACCTTACAACAGTCTATATATATATATATGGTAGTAATACGCATCTATGGATGTATACGAAGGCAATATAACTAATGGGTTATGCAAGTCTAGAGAAGCCAGTGTATCTCACTGCCGCAATGATATTCGTTATTTTAAATATAGCATGATCTTTATTGTATCTGTCAAAGACTGATTGCAGAAGTATTACCTTTCAATTCACACAACGTCCTCCGAAGCTAGTCGATCGTGTCAAATAAATGACAGTAGTCCTTCGTATGCTGCCGTCATTGTCCTTGTAGCGACCTGGTGTGTCAATAATGTTATTGCCAGATGCTAGCGCCGTCCATGGCTTACACCACCAGTCTATCGGTCCTTCTGCTCTTTAAGTATAACTAATCTAAGAAATATCTGTTTTGAAAACTTTGTTGAGTGATTTCTTGACGAAAACACTGACGAGTTTAGAATATGTGATTGTTTATTTATTTTATTTACTCTTAAAAGCATCAATATAAGGTATCCGGATGAGCGGAAAAAAAACGAAGCATTACGAAATTATTTTCAAAATTGCATATCTCGGTCGTCTTGCATTAAGGAAATGAAAAGTCATTGTCTCTTGATTTCCTTATTTTTGAACGAATCAGTTAGAAAACTACATTTCAACAATATTATGGCAAAAATCAAGTGATTATTGGGAAAGTTCAAAGAGGCTATTTACATTAGGATCAATCTGTTGTTAAATATTGTTTTGAGTATTACAAAACATGCACATAATTTGAAATCGTAATTTTAATAAAATAAAACTGAATACATGGAGGCAATATTATAAAAACATTTACTTTTCGGGGGGGTTAGGGTCACAAAAATGTAACCGTTTCGAAGTCTTAGAAAATTTTTATAAATAGAGTTTTGGATGTAAATGCTAAGCATATTCGAGAATCAATCCACTTACTTTTGGACAAGTTTCTGTACAATTCATAATAGTGTGGCATCGATAAACTGACCACTTGTTTTGGAATTCAGCCAAACGTTCATAGGTGTAATCATCACGTGAATCAGCTAACCATCTGTAAAGGATATATTGAAAATGTACAACAATTTCAAGTGAAAAAAAAACTACAGTCACATGAATAAGCGCGCTTAATGACCCTATAGAAATGAAGATGTTAAGTCCAGTAGTGAGTTTATCTTGCAAAATATTAACAATATAGTTCAACAGACTGAAACTATACAGGTAATTGATCACGATGTAATAATGACGGATTATTTTGTTAGGGAACATACAACCAGAAAGGATTCTTTCAGTTGAAGAAGTTTGTCTCACTGATCGGTCAGTTGGTCACAGTCTAGAAACTATCACCTCACTTATATAAAGTAAAAAGAAGTTACATTAGGACCACCACTGGTTTTTATTTTGTACCATGTATGATGACACAACCAGGGAGTCGTGAAGTATCAACAGATACCAGCATTCTTTCATGCTAAGATATAATGTCATATACACCGACCATTCTGATTTTTTCCAACTGGTTCCAGCGTTGGTAAACAATGCAAGGTGTGGAATTCACTGCGACAACATTTGTGGTACATATCCAAGTCACCAAAGTCGGTGTTTCGAGATTGTGACACCATCATTGTCACTGTGTCTGGGGACATGTAGCTGCACTTATGCATTAAAAACATGGTGTTGTCATTGAACTTCAGCGATCCTTCAGATACAACGACGATCAAACACAGAGAGATGCTCAACTAGGAGAGACCAGGTTTCAAAACCATAGAGCGAATCTGATCTTATCGACAGATGGTAGGCCCGGCCTTTAACAGTCAAACTAACATCACGAAGGTGCCAAAGATGACCCAGATTGTCGTAAGCTTCTTTGGTTTCACTACACGTGAATTAGTTTCATCACTCACACCACCACCAGTACTTACACAGTTATACAAATACAAGAACTTCACTATTAATTATATCTTTTTAAGTGTAGATTTAGAGTCCTGTCAGTCCTGTAAAATTGCTTTGCAAATAGAAGGTAAAATCCTATGCCACACACATGGACACTGACTTCCAACTAATTAAGTGTGGATTATGTTCTTTGAGTATCAAAACACAGAAGGACAAGATCATCCGCATTTCCAGGGTCGAAAAGTTTTTCTTTAGGTGACAGATCCACACCGCCATTATCTACAGCCATAAGAACTGTTTTCAGAACAAATTCGATGGCTAAATTGAAGAGGAATGGCGAGATTGGACAACCCTCCCTAACCTTACTATGAAATAATGGAGAGGTGGTTGTATGCCGTCACTCTGTCCAACGTGTTTGTATATACGGCCTTCAAGATTTCGATGAACTCAGGCATATCCTTTTTTAATAAACAATCCCAGAGAACAATCCTGTCCAACGAATCGAAGGAGGCCCTGATGTCAAGAAACACAACGAGTTTTGGCCGGCGATAAGTGTGGCGTTGTTCTGGCACTCGGTGGATGACGAATATATGATCAATACATCCTCGACTGGAACGAAAACCAATCTGATCCTCGCAAATAAATCTTCATCGGGCTTTGAACAATCTAAGAAGTATGACGAAAGGCAATAACTGAGGTGGTCAGTAGCAGATTTATATCTCGTTAGTTACTGCACAAAGAAGACTGCCAACCCACTCCACAATCTTAGAACGGTCTCTAACTGCCAAACTTCCGTAAACAACTCAGTCGGTCTGATAGTCAGGAGTCATTACCATCTTTATAAAGGGCCGGGGGTAAGAAGAGCAACTGGTGCAGGAATTTACTTTTGTTATCCATGTTTTCAGCCATATGATTTAAGTTGATTTCTCTAAGCCCCGACCGAAGCTGCTACCTTGACGTGGTGGTCGGGCTTGCCTATCGCGATGACCCAACCGAGCTATACTGGCTGGAACACATGTTCCTGCAGGTCCTACCATGCCAGGCAGGTCGATTGGAGAACGATGAGACTAAAAGCAGCTACCCAAGGTCTGAGGGCGAAGTCGTACTGCTGACTGCAGAGGGGTGTGACAGCAGTAAGGTGTTTCCCTCGGACAACCAGCATCTGCAGCGATGCTGCCTTCTCACAAGGAAGGAAGGGTTAGAAAAGGTCGGCCCTAAAAATGTCACACTCCCCCTAACTCACGGATTTCCGTCTCCCTGGGTAAGGGTGCCCACTAAGGGCCTTTAAGAACGGAGCTAATCCTCAAACAACGTTTCATAAAAAGGCCGTGCGTGACCGGCCTCAAGCAGTTGTCCCTTGGACTCTGCGGTCACGCACCAACACTAATCCATCTTCCTTTTCAGGTCCCTCAAGAAACAACCTTCCACGGTGTGGGCATCCGGGAAGTGACAACCGCCCTCATACCCGTACCAGCACGCGAGACCAAATTGGTCAAAATCAAATCCTTCCTACACCCCCTAATGTCTCTCTTATCTCTACGACTAACTCTACTCACACTCCCTTTTCTCACTGCACCGCTAATGCAGACGAAGTGAGATCACGAAACGTCGTTCCTGGTCTCTTGAAACCCCGTTCTAGACTACATATTGGAGCTTTTAATGTACGGACATTGTGTCAAATAGGGCAACAGGCATCATTAGCTAGGACTTTAGAATCTCGTGCCATCGATGTATGCTGCGTCTCGGAAACGCGCATACAGGATCCTAGTAAAGTCATTAACCTGATTTCACCTTGTCAAAACGTAGAAGCAGCTCGATTTACTCTTCGTGTATCCGGTAGCCCTGATGCTGCTTCCAGGGGTCTTGCTGGGGTAGGCATAGCGTTGAGTCCTAGGGCAGAATTATCTCTCCTAGACTGGATCCCAGTAGATAGTCGTTTGTGCGCTGTCCGACTAAACGGGACAGTAAGGACTCGTAAGGATAGGGACACTCGCCGTTGCCTCTTCGTCATATCTGCCTATGCCCCCACTGACTGCAGTGCAGACGAGGTTAAAGATGAGTTTTACAGAAAGCTTTCGGACCTCCTCCAAAAAGCTAGGCGCTCTGATATAGTAATAATGGCTGGTGACTTTAATGCTCAAGTAGGTAGACTAGGTGAAAAGGAAAGACATCTTGGTGGATGTTATGGTGTAGCGACTGAGAGAACAGACAATGGAGACCGTCTGTTGCAACTATGCTCAGATAACCGCCTATTCTTAGCGAACACCAACTTTAGGCATAAGGAAAAGCATCTGCTGACCTGGCGACCTCCAAAGTCGTCTCAACGTTGGACTCAACTAGATCACATCGCCATCAGTCACCGATGGAGGGGTTCGATAGAAGACTGTCGCTCGTTCTGGGGCACATGTTTGGATTCAGATCATGCTCTAGTGCGAGCTCGTATCTGTTTAAGGCTCACTGGGCGTAGGAAAGACACCGTAAGAAAGCCTCTCAGGGTTTTACTTAATGATAATCAAACCAAGAAAATATTTCAGGAGGAACTAGAAAGAGAGTTATGCAACGATGTAAGTGATTCCCATCCAGAAGCAGGTTGGTATGATATCAAAAAGGCTGTGGAAACAGCAGTGATATCTGCTAGTAAGGTAAACCATAAGGCTAGGATGAAGCCGTGGATATCAGTCGCATCCACCGAACTGATGGATGCACGAAAACGCATCCCACCTGACTCTGAGCATGATGAAGAGCGTAGTCAGCTTAGGCGTAGACTTATAAAAAGTCTGCGTAACGACCGCGAACAGTGGTGGGTGGCGAAAGCAAAAGCGATGGAAAAGGCAGCGGCGATCGGCAACAGTAGACAACTTTTCCGCCTTATTAAAGAAACTGGTATTAAGAACCCGAATGTGAGTGAGACTATCTCGGAAAAGGATGGTCTTATTATCCATTCTCAATCCAGGAGACTGGATCGATGGGCAGAACACTTTAGGGATCAGTTCAACTGGCCACGAGCCACTCTTCGGTTACCCACGATCTCCAGTCATCCTGAATGGCAAATCGACCTAAGTCCCCCTAGTCTTAATGACGTTGAGAAAGCGTTAGGAAATCTGAAACGAGGACGAGCTGCAGGTCCTGATAGACTGACCCCTGAGATATTTAAGGATGGTGGTCCAGTTTTAGAAGCTAGGTTGACTGAGATCTTAGGTAGAATCTGGGAACTGAACGCAATCCCATCCGACTGGTCTCAATCGCTGATTGTCCCAATCTATAAGAAAGGACAAAAGTCTTCTTGTGACAATCACAGGGGAATAAGTCTAACTAATATAGTATCTAAAATACTGGCCTCAATAATACTTCGACGCTTAACGAAAGCTCGTGAAGAGCAGACTCGAGAAAACCAGTCTGGTTTTCGACCTGGACGTGGTTGTATAGACCACGTCTTCACACTCAGACAGGTCCTGGAACATAGACACACATTTAGGCGTCCTACAATAGTTGTTTTCCTAGACCTTAAGGCGGCATTTGACTCAGTGGATCGTAAGGTTCTGTGGCAGTGTCTGTCATTGAAAGGTGTACCACAGAAGTACATTAACCTTATACAAGCTCTTTACTCGAACACCACTGGTCGAGTGAGGGCTTATGGCGAACTGTCAACGGAATTCTCTACATCAAGTGGTGTCCGTCAGGGATGTCCACTTTCTCCATTCTTGTTTAATTTTATCATAGACATGCTCCTAGACATAACATTATCCTCGTCTGAATTTTCAGGAGTAGACCTTCTACCAGGTGGCTCGCTGATTGACTTAGAATATGCCGATGACATTGTCCTACTTGGTGAAGACGCTGACAAAATGCAGAGTCTTCTGTCTACCCTAAGCAACAATGCAAGCATGTTCGGGTTGCGATTTTCCCCCTCGAAATGCAAAATGTTGCTTCAAGACTGGGTTGCATCGGCACCTGAACTAATGATAGGGAGTGAAGTAGTCGAACGTGTAGACCGCTTCACTTATCTTGGGAGTCTCATCAGTGCCGATGGCCTGGTGACTGACGAAATCTCAGCACGGATACAGAAAGCTCGATTGGCTTTTGCCAACCTGCGTCACTTATGGCGTAGGCGAGATATCCGTTTGCTGACTAAAGGACGAGTGTACTGCGCAGTAGTTCGCTCCGTCTTACTTTATGGCTGTGAAACATGGCCAGTGAGAGTAGAAGATATTCGTAGGTTAATGGTTTTCGATCATAGGTGTCTTCGAAGCATTGCTCGTATATCGTGGGACACCCGAGTGAGCAACGCTGTTATTAGGAATCGGGTGCTAGGTAAGAATGGCAGATCAATCGACGAAGTATTGAAACTTCACCAGTTGAGGTGGTTGGGACATGTGTTGCGTATGCCCAACCACCGGCTGCCTCGTCGAGCCTTGTTTTGTAGTGTAGGAATAGATTGGAAGAAAGTTAGAGGCGGCCAAACCAAAACATGGCAGAAATCCATGAAGTCATTGACTAGTGGACTGAGCCATGTTGGTAATTGTCGACTACCTGGTTGGGGTCCGCGAGATGATAATAATCGATGGTTAGAGACCTTGAATGACATGGCTCAAAATCGTTCGCAATGGCGCCGGTGCATTTATTCTCTGTGTTCTCTCAAATGCTAATCTTCTGGATTCTTCAACACCTCTAGTTTCGACTCTCTAAACTTATCTCACTGAATCATACTTCTTGAATAATATCTTCTAATCCTAACCTCTCCGATTATTTCTTATTCCCTTACTACCTCTTCTACTATTGGATTTGAATTGACGATTACTTCTCTGTGCTGATGTGGTATGGCAACATGAACTGATGTACTTATGTACAAAGTTCTACGTTGCATCTGACTGACTGACTGACTGATTTCTCTAAGTAATTCAAACCTATGAGTGGAACATTTAGCCAATTTGAACTTGAAAGCTAGAAAGCTCTTTAACAACTGCCATGATTCATTGCGAACGTGTTATAACATTTTCCGAATAAGAAAAGAAGTAAAATATTCACTTTCTAAAACAAAATATTATCTAGAAATGTATGTAACTCTTTCATGAAACATCATTTAGTGATTAGATTGGTAAAATCTTCGTACTTACCTGTAAGCTTGAAGAAGAACAGCGGGACCTAAATATTTATCACCATTCCACCAGTAAGATGGACATGAAGTGGAACAACAAGCACACAGAATACATTCATAAAGCCCGTCTAGCTTTGCTCTGTCTTCTACTGACTGATAATAGGTTTGCTTTCCGATATCTTCTTCAGTCACATTTTTTTTCTTTAAATAAGGTTCAATAAAACGGTACTGTGCGTAGAAATTGTTCATATCTGGAATTAGATCCTTAATTACATACATATGAGGTAACGGATAAATTTTAGTTGGTTTCTGAATATCTTGATCTATTTCCCTAGAAACAGAATGAAGCAAATACACAAAGTATTAATAATTTTACATTAACTATATGAACTAAGGTATTAACAATATAAAGTGAGTACAAAATTACCATATACATGCAAGATGATTACGACCCCCTATATTCATTGCACACGAACCACATATCCCCTCACGGCAAGAACGTCGAAATGTTAGAGTAGAATCTTGTTCATTCTTTATCTTAATTAAAGCATCCAAAACCATTGGTCCACAATCGTTAAGATCGACTTGATAACTTTGCATAGTGGGTTTCATACCAGGAATATCTGGGTTCTGTTTTAAAGAAAAAATTGAGAAGTGTTTAGAAAATCAACCATGAAGATTTTGAAGTGAAAAAGATGTGAAATTAAATTTGATAAAGTCAGATTCACAATGTGGTTCAATAATTCACAAACATAAGTAGTGGCAAATAGCTCCCTCTCAAATACTTTTACAAACATTCAACAACGATGCTTACTTTGTTATTTTTTATGGAGTAATTATAACTGAGGGCACTCAATTACGGATTACGGACATCAGTCAGTCAGCTAAAACGCAGAACTTAGTACGTAGGGTACATCAGTTCAAGTTGCCTTTTGCCACATTGGCACAAAGAGATCGAATGGTCAATTCAAATCCCATAGAGGTAGTAGAAGTATTAGCAGTAATGAAAAAGACGAATGATCAAAGATATCCTTTGAGAAGTATATCCCAGAAGAGTCAATTTTAAAAATAAGAGAGAAAAACAGTCATGTAGAATTCAGAAGATTAGAATTTGAGAGAAAACAACGAGTGGATGCATCTGGGCCATTGTAAACGATTTTGAGCCATGTTATTCAAGGTTTCTAACCACTGGTTACTATCATCTTGCGGACCCCAACCAAGTAGTCTACACTTCCAACCTGGCTTAGTCCAGTTGTCCGTGACTTCATGGACTTGTGCCACGTCTCAGTCTGGCTGCCTTTAGCTTTCTTTCAGCCTACTTTTACACCAGACATCATCGCTCGCGGAGGCAGTCTGTGGTTGGGTATTCTAACACATGTCCAAACTGATGAAGTTACGTTCAATTCCCAGATTCTACCTAAGATCTCAGCCAATTTAACTGCTAAAACTGGACCACCATCCTTAAAAATCTCATGGGTTAGCCTACCGGGGCCCTCTGATCTCCCTCGCTTCAGATTTCCTATAGCATTTCCAACTTTAATACCAATATGCCAATCAGGTCGACTGGGGATCGTGGGTAACCGAAGTGTGGCTGAAGACACGTTTAACTCGTCCCTAAAGTGTTCTGCCCATCAATCCAGTCTCTTGGATTGACAGTGAATAATAATCCCATCCTTTTCCGTGATAGCTCCACTAACAGTCGGATTCCTAACTCCAGTTTCCTTGATAAGTCTGAATACATGTCTACTGTTACCCATCGCCGCTGCCTTTCCCCCCTCTTTCTCTACCCACCACCGTTCGCAATCATTGCGTGGGCTTACTATCAGCTTGCGCCTAAGCTGACTCCACTCCTCATCATGCTCAGAGCCAGATGGGATGACTTTTCGAGCATCCATCAGTTCAGTAGATGCTACTGAAATTCAGTGCCTCCTCCTAACCTTATGGTTTGACTTACTAGCAGATATCACTGCTGTTTCTACAGCTTTATGGATATCATCTCGAGCAACCTCGGGTTGGGAATCACTTACATGGCCGCCACCTATTGGGATCCAGTCAAAGAGAAATGGTTCTGCCCCAGGACTCAATGCAATACCTACACTCACGAGGTCACGGGAGGAAGCAGTAGGACTTCCAGATACACGAAGCATTATTCGAGAAAGGTCCTTTATCTTGACTAAGTGAGGTCGAAAGTTTGGATCTACTTGGATCCTGTGTGCGCGTTTCCGAGACGCAGCATACATCGATGGCACGAGATTCTTGTGTCCCAGCTAAGGAAGCACGTCGTCCTATTTGGCACAAGATCCGGATATTAAAAGTTCCAACATATACTTTAGAATGGGGTTTAAGGAGACTAGGAATAACTCGAATCGGTTGCATCAGCGGGTTATTAAGAGGTATATGAGGGATTTGACTATGACCAATCCGATCTCATGTGGTATTGCGGGTATGAACGCGGATGTCACTCCTCGGCTGCTTACACGGTAGGTGTTTCTTGAGAGACCTGAAAATAAAATTGGATTAGTGTTGGTCTTATAGACCTGAGAGCGTGACCGCAGAGCCTGAGACAATTGCTTGAGGCAGGTTGCACAATGTCTAATTGAGTTTTCACAGTGTTAGCTCCGCTCTTAAAAAGACCTTACCGCCAGATACGAAAATCCATGGGGTAAGATGAGGTGAAATTTCCAGGGTTGACCTTTTCTAAGCCATTCCTTTCGATGTGAGAAGGCAGAATCGCCTTACTGCTGTCACACCCCACCACAGTCAGCAGTACAACTTCGCCCTCAGACCTTCATTTGCTGCTTCTAGTCTTATCGTTTTCCAATCCACCTGCCTGGCATGATAGGACCTTAAGGAACATGTATTCTAACCAATATAGCTCGATAGGGTCATCACGATAAGCAAGCCCAATCAACATGTCAAGGAAGCAGCAACGGTCTAGGGACTGTGGTCATACCTCGGCACAGCGATGCGTGACGCTTCTCCTCCTCTAAACAGCCATTTTAGAAGTCTACATTTATACACACCCTTCTCCTAACGATTTCCATCTTTCTGGTTGTTTGTGTTTGAGGCGTCAGATTTAATGTACCTAGAGTACTCTTGGGCAAAAAAATACAACACAGATACACTTGTCAAAGTTCTGCTGTTAAATCATACAATAAAACGATAATCAGAACAGAATGGGAATCTTTAATAAAACGATACAAATAGCGGAATAAGACGAAGTATCAGCTTCCAGGTACTAGGTATTTCATTAAAAGCAAGAACATTTATAACAGTAATGAGTTTCATATTAACCGTTCTTAATCAGGAGCATTTCACAATAAATTGATACAACTTACCCATCTGTAAATGGAAAAGGTTTTCATACGCGGACCTTGTTCCGCTGCAGTTGAAGCAAAACGAACCTAAAGTTCAAAAACAAAAAATACTTTACAGAGAGGCTGGATGATGTTAGACACCTTGATACGGACTTATAACATTCATGATTGTTAGGATGCAGAGAATCGTTGTCGAGTAATTGAAATACATTAAGACACAAATTGTACGCGTACAAAAAGAGATACACTCAATACATTATTCAAGACGAATGTTTGAAGGCGGAAAAGTACATTGAGTTTTATGTAAAATATAAATTCATATTTAGTATGATCAGCGCTTCAGTGAGACAAACAAACTGATTTTAAGTTTTAAGGATTAGAAAAGACTTACAACTCCTGATATTAGCTTGGATAAATGTAGAACAGATGCTTTAAAATTATCGTTTGGTACTCCACAATGAGCAAGTCAGTCTTGAGACTAGTTCTGTTTTATTAAAGCAGTGATTTATAAAATGATAGTTGTGAGCCGTAGGACCTTGAAGAATATAAAACTACTAGGACTTCAAGTAGCGTATTCGGGTCAGGGTTCGTAACAAAAACCTACGAACAAAGAGTTGAGAAAAGCGTAACCATAACTGCAATATGAATTGAAAACAGGACTATACTGTATTCCAATCACCTTCAAGTATATTTTGAATAATAAACAGACTACAGTAGGCCTAGAGGCAGTTTGCTGTAGCTACTTTAAGATCATGCAATATTACCAAGTCAACATTTTTTCGACGCTAACAAGCATGAGGATTAGCGCTTGCACACATAATAAAGTGTGCTGCAACAGCTATATGCATTATCTTGAGTTTCGTGTTCATCTAACTGGTAACAAGTTCAGTCCGACAGAATAAATAGGAAAGCGGTGCATAATATAATTAAAATAACTAATATTAGGCTTGTTCTGAATAACCAGTGTTTTTCAACATGAATTCATATCAAAATTAAAATGACTGACTTACGAGATTGAAGGATGATATCGAAGAAACCATAGACTTCCACATGATGAACAACAACTAATAAAGTGCTATATATATATTTAAAAGAAAAGCCGTTGGGACTTTAGGATAGTTAAGATGTATGCAACGAAAAACGTGAAACAGGAACAACAACTACAGCATAAATCGGAACAGCCAAGGTCACATACGTAACCCGCCTTTCAATATCCAAAATCATTTTCACTAGCTAGTGTAAACCGATTGATTTCTTTGCGCTCGATTCTTGTTCTTTAGGTAAGGTCACAGGTGTTCGGTAATGTCCAATGGATGGAGGTCTAGCCACTTGATCACACTAATTCTAGTCAGTTGGCAGTTGGTTGTGAGTTTGTATGTCTCGGCATTTGAATGAAAACGTTTGTTTCAGTGCAGTAGGGTTTCTGGATACCAGCAGCTATCACATTACCAGACCGGAGATCAGTTAGTTACAATTTGGAAAGTAATAAGGATAATAAGGATGTAGAATCCTTTTTGGATGCTTTGTTTTTTGGAAAATCCCTCCATGCTCGAAAAGCCTGGAACGGTTATTTGGATTCGAGTAAACAGAGGTTAATGAATTCAGTAAATATGAATAAGGCCAAGGCAGGATTGGCTGGACGGAATAAAGCCTATGTTCGGAACCCTTCACTTAGGGTAAATTATATAACGGGACCTAGAGTTGATTCTAGGACAAGTGATGGCGGTACTGTAAAGGCTAAGAAGCCTAGGAAACAACATGACGCTACTATTGTTAAGAAGCCTAAACATCATTCTCTTTCGGATGCTATGACTAGCAATGGAAATAGTATCTATCAGAATCTTAGTAGTGACAGCGATAATAAGGAGACAGAAAGTGTGAGCAGTCCACTTATAGTGACTAGTCGATCAACTTCATCGAACGAGCCTTCTAGTGTTTCGACGTCATCGGACCTTGTCGCGAATGTTAAGTTGATTGAGGATACACAAGGTTGTGTAACTGTAAGTGTTCCTACTTCGGTTGACTGTCAGTCAAGTGATGATGAGAAGGAAGCGTCTGATGGTAACAGTCAGTCTACAGTGTTGCATGATAACGATGCTATTGATGTGCATACGTCTTGTGTCTCTGAAACGGAACATGAAGAACAACAAGTGAGTTTATCGGCTTTGGATTGTGACACTAATGCTGTTCTTTCATGTAGCGAGATGAGTTATACAACAATGGAAGAGTCTCACTCTACGGATGCTAGTGCAGACCGAAACGACGCAACTTGTCTGACACAATGGAATCATGATGACATTGATAATAATCTGGATGTCACTGATGTGACAAATGAGTTACCGACGATGACGAATGCTGATCAAACCTCCTCTGTATCAGCAGATGGAGAGATAAATATTGGTCCCTTGTTATGCTATTTGGAGTCTTCGGGAGACGAGGAGATATCAAAATTGGAGATCCCACCCTTGCATATTATCTATGGGTCAAGAACTTCTGTTGATAAGTCAGCATCACTGACTTCATTGTATCTGCCGATCGGAGCAAGTGGTGGTGGAATGACGACTCATCCCCATGATATGGAATGTAGTTGCCGGATAGGATATGACCAGCTTTACGACGTGTTGTACATGTTCGTGTGGGTTAATTGGGTAAGGTTTATACTACCGTTAGGTCATGTTACGATAGATAGGGGAATCAAGGGCCTGATGGGAAGGTATAGGTACCTAGTTAGCTTGATAGGTCATATCCATGTTGGAGGGCGGGTAGGCGTACTGCTGTAAGTCCTACACGTTATTCCGGTGTGGATTAGGGGATGAGTGGGAACCCTAAATTGAAGTGTCATTAACGCTTGTCTTTTTTGCATGGAGGGATTTTGCGGGCCCGTGTAGAATTCTTTTTGGATATTTTGTTTTTTGGAAAATCCCTCCATGTTTATATATTTTTGTTATGACACGACGGACCTTTTTTTGTTGAAATTTCGGTATTTTATTTGATTCCAATTTGAGATTTTATCATTGTATATTGTTATTCTTTCTATATTTTGTACTTATATTGAAGTTTTTATGTTTGCTTCTGAACTGTATACATGTTGTTTGAATTTGAACTTTAATATGGGTACAGCCATATTTGGATTGATACTGTGGCGGTTGGATTTAACATCAATTATTCCTTTTAAATTCGGATACTCCTCAGAGTAATTGGACTTGGAAGGTGCATCAAAAGTCAGGTATTGATTTGTATTTCCATTTTTTAATATAATATAGACCGCTTTCTCCTAGAATTATTGTGTTTTGACATTGAGTTGGGGGATGGCGCGTGCGACTTGCACTTACTGGAAACAAATTGAACTGCTACGGTAGAAAATCCATCTACAAAGGATACAATTCCAATGGTAATATGAATAAAATTTCAGAACTGAGTAATATATAGATGATTTAGTTTATTAATTGGTAATGAAGATTGGGAGGGAGGATTGAAGTGTAAGCACGGGAGAGGAGACAGAGATAATAGGTGAGATAGATTAACTAAGTGACCTGAGGAGATGGCAATGGGAACAACTAGCAGGTCTCAAGATATGCATCATGAACAGCTTGTCCAGGAGGGAGATGATAATCCGTATGTGAGTACGTGATTATCAAGTCTCTTCTTAAAGCTGTCTACTGAGGGGGCTGTGGTCACCTCGACTGGGAGAGCACTCCAAGTTGCGACTACTTGCAGTGAGAAAAGGCGTGCACTGTTACGGGAGAAACGAAGACATTTTGCTGATTAAAACCTTCATGTATAAATATAATTAATTTCACTGTTTTTTGGGTATATTTGTTTTACTTAACTTATGAACTTGTTTGAATTATTATTTGCGGACATATTGGACTCCCGTTTCTCTTTGTTGTTCGTTGCAGTTTTTTGCTCCAAGAGATAATAAATTAGAAGAACGACATTGGTCGTCTATTTGTAATAAATTATTTTGGTGGAATTTGTGATTTGGAATAAACTTTGGTATCTACTTTGGAGTTTCGTTCTTGGTATAGAAATTTGGGACCTTGAATTACCAATAGACGACAACAGTGCTTCGTAAGATCGACGAGCAGAAAACTGGACGTAACATGCACGACCCTGAGTATTCGCTCTTTGATGTGCAATATTTCGAGGATTGCCTCGAGGGGAGTGGTGGTGATGCATCGGTAAGATGCTCACGTTGGGATCGTTTTGCGTGCTTAATATGTTGTACGCCATAATCAGATAACCTCTGATTCTTTTGTAACTCAATGGAAATAATCTCAAGTGCTGGAGTCTATCTTCATAAGGCTTATTTTTCAACCCTATCACCCATTTGGTTGCTCGTCTCTGCACTCGATTCGAGAGATTTATGTCTCTTTTGAGCAGACGGGGGTGCGATGACATTGTGAACCTCCAGGTGTGGGCACGCGTATGTCTGAAATAATGTTAATAATAATTCTGGGGTGAGAGCACCAAGTTGTCCTCGCATAAAGTGAAGAGTCGCATTTGCCTTGGCTGCGTCCCCTATATAGTTTGAGCTGGTGCGGAGGCTTTCTGTGGTTATCAAACTGAGATCGCACTCTGAGGGGAAATTAGGGAGGGGACTTCCATTGAAGGTGTAGATCGTTTGCGCCATGTGGGGCAGAATATACATGACGTGGCACTTCGGTTGGTTGAGTTTTAAACCGTTTCTCACTGCCCATTGCTCAATAGATGTAAGGTCCTTTTGAAGCTGAGTCGAATCCTCTTCGCTTCTAATGGACCTCCGTATCTTCTCATCGGCTGCGTACATCAATGCCGGTGAGCTTACTGAGCCTAAAAGGTCGTTAATAAATATCAGGGGGAGAAGTGAACCTAAGATGGTCCCCTGTGAAACTCCCGATGTGGATATTCGCCGGCTCGCGTGCACTCTATTTACCTTGGCACGAAACTTTCTATTCTCAAGGTAGTTTCTGAGCCAAGATACGAGTGGGTCAGCGAAGGCCATTCGCACAACGTTTGCAATTAGGCGTGCGTGGGGTACCGTGTTGAAGGCTTTTGCAAAGTCGAGAAATATTACGTGCACCGGTATTTTACAGTCCAAGCAGGATTTCGAACTGTCCCATGCTATGAGAAGATTTGATGTACACGACCTGCCTTTTCGAAACCCGTGTTGAGCTTCATTGAGTATTTTATTCTAATCCGTGTACTCCATCATTTGTTCGTCCACCAGCCCTTCCATAACCTTTGATAATATTGGTAGTAGTGCGACTGGTCTGTAACAGGCCGGGTCCTTCCTATCTCCACCTTTGAAGGTTGGAGAGAGAGTAGCTTTTTTCCATTCAGCTGGGAATCGTTGTGACTTCAGTGAATGCCTGAACAGGTCACATATCGGTGAACAGAGGGCTTCTGCATATTTTTGCAAGACCAAGGGGCGAATTTTGTCACAACCTGGTGACTTACCTGGGCGTAGGTATTTTAGTTTCCCTAGTACTAAGTCAGGAGTGATACGGATGTTCCCTAAGCCGTCAGCTAGCAATGGATTAGCGTAGTACTCTGAACATGTGTGCGCTTAGTTTAACTGCTCAGTAAAGTTATTGTTGAAGATCTCGGCTATCTCTAGGTTGGTGAGGTCTTACCCGTTTGGTCCTTTGAGAGAACACAACCCTTGATTAGTAGGTTTCCGTTTGGACATGAACCTAAACAGATGCTTCGGCTTTGCCTGTATTTTGGCAGCTAGCTTCACCTGAAATTGTCTCCTGTCACTTCGAACTTTGGTATTGCATCTGTTTCTCAATGCCAAGTAAGAACTGCGATCGGAATCCTTTAATTAGACTTTCCACTTGTGTCAGGCTCTCTTCTTCACCTGTTGCAAGCGTTCATTGCCGCGCCTAACCCAGGTTCTTCTATTCCCGTGTGTGTGGTGTAACTGAGGTACATTGTCTACGACAGCGTTTCGGATGATATCTCTCACTGCATGCCAGTGATCATCTACTGTCAGCCTCCACCACTTCCTTGGCCATGGGTGATGTAGAGGGACCTCCCTCATACGCGTATTGTTCACACTAGTGTAGCAAAGATAGGGCTCGTTTTTGTCCTGTGTGAGTGTTTCGTTTATGACCATGTTAAACAAGACTGTGCCATGGTAACTACAACCCACTGGTGTAGGGACGTGAACATCCTCAACTAGGAGCTGGTCATTTGTTAACAGATAATCCAGGTTTGAGGATCTTCCCTCTTTAGTAAATCTAGCGGCACTGCATACGTGTTCAGTCAGCCAAGAGCTTCCAATGGCTGCTCCAAGTCGCCTTTGGAACCAACCAGTGGGAGTTATACTGTGATTGCTGAGATTTAAAGATGGGGTATTGAAATCTCCAGCTATGAGTATTTGATCTAACCCCAGCGGTGGCAGTTGCACTGTTACCTCAATCAGTTTGTTTTTCTGGCCTTAGTCTCTTACCTTCACCACTCTTTGGATATCAGACCGAGATCGTACTATGAGTAAACATAAGGCAGCGGATTCCCAAATAGGGCGTTAGTTGTTTGCGTCACAATATATTTAAGATCCTTTTTCAAGCTCAGTCGAATCCACTTTATTTCTTATGAACCTCGAGACCACTGCATCGTCTGCGTAAATCAGTCCCGCTCGTCTCATTTCGTCTAACAGGCTATTATTGAATATTTAGAAGGACAGTGGACTGTGAAACTCCTGATGTTGAAACTAACCAGACCGCATGCACTCTATCTGCTTTGGCAAAACACCTTCCGTTCTCAAGGTGCCAAGTCAGGAGTGGTCAGTGAAGCCCATTCTAACATTTGCTAATAAATGTATTAGTCCTTCCACTACCTTCGATAATATTGATGGTAATGTTTCATGGTGTGCGATGCTCCTGGGGCACACTGTTTAGTACAGCATTCTGGATGATATCTCCTACTGTCTGTCGATGACTATCCACTGTTAGCCCCCACCATCCCCGTGGCCATAAGGAACGTTGAAGGTGCTCTCTAATGCGCGTGTAATCTGCCTTAAATTAGCAAAGGAAGGACTCGTTTCGCCCGCCGGCATATTTCGTTTTTGACCGTGTTAAACCTGACTACCTACTTTCATAAAGAATCATCATTACCCAAACACTTGACTGAAGCTTCACCTGTTGACGCATTGAAAAGCAAGGAAATGAGATCATGACTGCTAGGACTAACACAGGCAATCCAGCCTCCTGTCATCTTCAAACATAGTCAGTTGAATCAAGATCTTAAAGTGATGCCAGACGAAATGGAAAACGAGTAATAAATGACGATCAATCTTCAGCGTCACACCATTCTAGTTTATTACGGATGTGGATGTAGGATTCAAACTGAGGTTTGGATTGAATAACTGTCCGGGTAATTTAGATACTCGTCTTGCTCAGTTTAAATCCAAAACAAGTGATTGGGGTAAATAACGCTTCCAATATTAATCATCATTATAAATATACATCACTACCTAAACGATATTACCGATTAGTTATTCCTTCAACGATTGCACAATTAATCAGTCAATCAGAAAAATAAAAGTTATTCTATCCCTCCTGGATGGATCAGATTCGTTTGACCGATGATATTCGGTTACTAAATAACACAGAGTGTTTCCAATTCTGGAAGAGTGCTCCAATTCACAATCGAAATGCACAATTCCAGTCAGTGCAACCGCTTCAATCAACAAAGGAACAAACCACTATGGCTGCCGCCATGACTAAGTATCAGCTTAAACAATATAATGCAGTTCAGAAAGAAACATAAACTCACTAAAGGCAAAAAAAATCGAAACTGTAATAGAATAAAAATTTTATCACGTCAAAATGGAATTGAACAGATTAACAAAATGTAGAACTGAAGGACGTATTAAAAATGTATACTTGGAGGGATTTTCACAAACAAAGCCTTCAAAATGGATTTTACAAAATACCGTCCCGAAGTCCCTGAAGTCCATCAAACATCAAATTTGCCACACACCACCTGACCGTTCCGTATACACCATTCTCTAGCCGATCATCATATTTGAAAATCTACCCAACACTATTTTGCTGACATTGTGGAAACTGAGGTCATCTACAGGATTTGAGTATATATGAACATAATTGCAGCCGTCAGTGATAATTAGTTGGTTACCGGGATGACTAATGCTACTGACATTAATCCGGCAGACCCCAATCCTAGTTTCGACGTCGAAACATCCATCTTCAAAATCGTCCACTATTCATAAAGTCTGTCAGTAACGTGTCAAATAAAAACTAATGGTTGCAAAAAATTCCTTGTTCTGACCTTTGACAAACACTCAACATGGTTAGGGTTAGGGTTAGGCACGCACTAGCTGCTTGGAAACATTACTTTAGGTTGAGTT
The DNA here is from genome assembly GCA_944470395.2 of Schistosoma turkestanicum. Classification (NCBI taxonomy): domain Eukaryota; kingdom Metazoa; phylum Platyhelminthes; class Trematoda; order Strigeidida; family Schistosomatidae; genus Schistosoma; species Schistosoma turkestanicum. Next base: position 9,352,678 of record OX103971.1, on the reverse strand, counting down.
TCACTTATGTGAGTCATAGAACCCGCAACATCTACTCGTTGAAGTGACCATTATACTGAAAATCCTTTGACGGCTGTGGCATTATGGTTTGTAATTGCTTACAGGCCATAGACTATTATTACTCTTTTGTTCCTGGACACAGAGTAGCGATATAGTGTTGACAGTATACTGGTAGCTATTACCGTGTGCATCGGTACATACTTGCTTTAATTTTCAGGCCCCAATATTAGGACTGTCTAATTAATTCGTCTAGTTCGGCCTGGAGATCAAAATAGTCAGTCTCAATACTTATTTCTCCCCATGAACGTGCATCGTCTATAAACAGCAGTGCAGACGAACTAAGCAGTTTCGGTGATTAATTGACATCAATAACTGCCAAATTCATTGGGAATAGAGCATACGAGTGGCTACGCTACCCTTTGGATACTATCGGATACCTAGAACCGCGCCAATACAACAAAAAGCGAGCCCAAAGAAATCAATCGGTTAACTCTACTTTAAGTGTTGGACAGCTTTAAGAAGAGACTTGATAAACATGTACTCACATACGGATTATCAGCTCTCTCTTGGATGAGCTGTACCTGACGCACGTCTTGAAACTTGCTCAGAACACTAACTAAATCCATCTCGCTCATAATCCATATATCACTTGTAGTGTGCCGATTTACTGAGTATTCTTAAGCTCGGTTTATAAATCAGAAGATGAACTCCAAGTATCGTATACGTTTATTGTAGCATACCACAATAAGGATAGCAGAGGAGCGAATTGGAGAAGGCTAAGAGCCAACTCAAAGAGATAGAGTATGACTAAGAATATATAGTCGGGCATAAATAAGACAGACATATGACAAGCGAAATAGGTATGCACACACATGAATAAAAGCGACGAATGATTGACAAGGTCAAATGACAAGCGATACAAATCATGTGAGTTCATGGGAATATTACGAGATTAACATTAAAGTGAAAAGGATGAGTAAGTGCGTAAGCGCAAGCAATGCTCAGTCGTACAAGCTCATACAAAGCAGATAATAAAAAATAACAATGGTACATATGAGTTGTTGCTATACAAATGGCTTGGTTAAATAAATAAATCGAAAGGGCTTAACCAAGTTAGATGTAAGAGAACTGGAATATATGTGGAGGCACTACACACTGACCCCGTTTACACTCCGTTCCTCCCGCACAATCTTCAATAACAATTAATAAACTGAATTATCCATTTATTAACTTAGTTCTGAAATCTTTATCTTAATGGCTTAAGGATTCTTCTCCCAGATGATGGGAAACAAGCTACTCTCTCTCCAACCTTCAAAGGTGGAGATAGGAAGGACCCGGCCTGTTACAGACCAGTCGCACTACTACCAATATTATCAAAGGTTATGGAAGGGCTGGTGGACGAACAAATGATGGAGTACACGGATTAGAATAAAATACTCAATGAAGCTCAACACGGGTTTCGAAAAGGCAGGTCGTGTACATCAAATCTTCTCATAGCATGGGACAGTTCGAAATCCTGCTTGGACTGTAAAATACCGGTGCACGTAATATTTCTCGACTTTGCAAAAGCCTTCAACACGGTACCCCACGCACGCCTAATTGCAAACGTTGTGCGAATGGCCTTCGCTGACCCACTCGTATCTTGGCTCAGAAACTACCTTGAGAATAGAAAGTTTCGTGCCAAGGTAAATAGAGTGCACGCGAGCCGGCGAATATCCACATCGGGAGTTTCACAGGGGACCATCTTAGGTTCACTTCTCCCCCTGATATTTATTAACGACCTTTTAGGCTCAGTAAGCTCACCGGCATTGATGTACGCAGCCGATGAGAAGATACGGAGGTCCATTAGAAGCGAAGAGGATTCGACTCAGCTTCAAAAGGACCTTACATCTATTGAGCAATGGGCAGTGAGAAACGGTTTAAAACTCAACCAACCGAAGTGCCACGTCATGTATATTCTGCCCCACATGGCGCAAACGATCTACACCTTCAATGGAAGTCCCCTCCCTAATTTCCCCTCAGAGTGCGATCTCAGTTTGATAACCACAGAAAGCCTCCGCACCAGCTCAAACTATATAGGGGACGCAGCCAAGGCAAATGCGACTCTTCACTTTATGCGAGGACAACTTGGTGCTCTCACCCCAGAATTATTATTAACATTATTTCAGACATACGCGTGCCCACACCTGGAGGTTCACAATGTCATCGCACCCCCGTCTGCTCAAAAGAGACATAAATCTCTCGAATCGAGTGCAGAGACGAGCAACCAAATGGGTGATAGGGTTGAAAAATAAGCCTTATGAAGATAGACTCCAGCACTTGAGATTATTTCCATTGAGTTACAGAAGAATCAGAGGTTATCTGATTATGGCGTACAACATATTAAGCACGCAAAACGATCCCAACGTGAGCATCTTACCGATGCATCACCACCACTCCCCTCGAGGCAATCCTCGAAATATTGCACATCAAAGAGCGAATACTCAGGGTCGTGCACGCCTTTTCTCACTGCAAGTAGTCGCAACTTGGAGTGCTCTCCCAGTCGAGGTGACCACAGCCCCCTCAGTAGACAGCTTTAAGAAGAGACTTGATAATCACGTACTCACATACGGATTATCATCTCCCTCCTGGACAAGCTGTTCATGATGCATATCTTGAGACCTGCTAGTTGTTCCCATTGCCATCTCCTCAGGTCACTTAGTTAATCTATCTCACCTATTATCTCTGTCTCCTCTCCCGTGCTTACACTTCAATCCTCCCTCCCAATCTTCATTACCAATTAATAAACTAAATCATCTATATATTACTCAGTTCTGAAATTTTATTCATATTACCATTGGAATTGTATCCTTATTATCCTTATTACTCTCCAAATTGTAACTAACTGATCTCCGGTCTGGTAATGTGATAGCTGCTGGTATCCAGAAACCCTACTGCACTGAAACAAACGTTTTCATTCAAATGCCGAGACATACAAACTCACAACCAACTGCCAACTGACTAGAATTAGTGTGATCAAGTGGCTAGACCTCCATCCATTGGACATTACCGAACACCTGTGACCTTACCTAAAGAACAAGAATCGAGCGCAAAGAAATCAATCGGTTTACACTAGCTAGTGAAAAAGATATTGTATGCATTGAATGACCTAGCGCGCGTGAATTAACGTTGTTTTCGCAAACGGTGATTTAAGTTTAATCATTTTGCTTGAAGGTTAGAATTTCGTTCGAATTGGTCTTTTTATACGTCCTCATTACTTAGGATTTTATGTATTTTGTCCATGTCTTCACCCTTAAATATGTTCATAAAGACTGGCTATGCTGATGAGTGTTTACAGGCAAACTGCTTCTTTCTTTTGCGTAAGGAATGAACTGTCATTATTATAACAAATGCTCCCACATTATGTGTACCCAACTAAAAACCTGCCTCTTACGATGGTGTTCTAAGCTTAACTCCCACTCGTTATGTATATTTTATTGTTTGAGTAAGACACTGATCTTGGAAGCGTGGATTTTCTGGCGTTGGGCAGTAAGACTAGTGACGGTAGTTGCACTGGTGAGTTGAGCACCTACAGTGAGGAATGTGTCAGTCTTGTAAATACAGTTACGTGAGAATTCAAACATCCGATTACGAATCATGTGAATGATAAATTTCTTTTGAAACAAACAGAGTGAAATATCACTAGATTTTAATGGTCAAGACTCCGTATTCAAAGGCCCAGACAAAACCGTTACCACTGTGTAGGCCAGGGAGATCTGTGAGTAACAAATAGCTTTGAGTGGAAGTCATGAAAAATAAACAACGGAATGTCGTTAGAGTAGTGCCAGTTTCCACAGTAGTTTCGAAACAAATGACTGGTCACAATGACATCTGTCACGGAGTAGTAGAGAGCGAAAGCTCTGAATGCAAAATCTGTCTTCACATCTGTGCATTTTGGTGACTAATATTTGAACTAGACTTCCGTCGGCAACTGTAACAGGAGTCGTTCAAATTCGCTACTGACAATACCAACATGCGTTATAATAATAATATTAATAATAATAATAACAATAATGATAATAATAAAATTTACCGTCAAATAACAATGTCACAAGCATGCCAATTTAAAAGCAAGGTCACAATATTAAGAATATTAGAAAGTCATCAGTCTCGTTCATTACAAACTTCAATCGTCTGTGTCTCATATCGGACTGTTGGTTTATTGACTGCTCGTTATCACTGAGAAAAAATGGATGTGTGGATTCTGAAATGTAGTATTAGGTTACAAAATGTTTGCAGTTCAGCTGAACCCAATCGACAAAGTAGTAATCGAAATTAACATGCGTCATCCATCCCAGCAAAACGAAATATGAAGAGATTCTTATGCTGTTTAAACGATATGTCAAATATAACATTTGAGTCCTGGTCATCGTTGAGCTAGGCAATCATGTCTAACATATTATCGTTAAGTGGTGCAGCACTAGGAGTAGATGTACTGAATGATGGTGTTGTAGTACGCTTTGACTTAGTCCCGAAAGCACCAGTTTAGTCTGCGGCTTGATTAATAACTCTGACTTGGTAGGATTAATTTTGCGCCAACCGTGTTGTTACTTGATAAATCTGTGCACTGTGCTTATAATTTTCCACATCGATTTCAATGCTGTAGACGAGTTTAACACTATTCTCTTATTTTTCTTATCACATTTGCATAAGTAAGAACGTCAGTTTGGTAGTTGAAGCTTTTTGATGCTGATGTAGTATAAATGACCCAAATATACTAAGTTTGTGGATTACATATAAGTAAAAAAATCGCTAGAAAATTTATTTGAGTGAAGCTTGTGGAGTTTTTCAGCATCTTCAGTTTTCAGGACTTCACTGTGTGCGTACTGTGCATGAAGTTATAAACTTAGGAAGAAAAAATTGCAGAAAAGTAGAAGCTTATCAGGATCACCTTCGTTACTTGAATTAAAGTAGCAAAAGTGATGAGCATTAGATAAAACCACCCATCTGACCTCCACAGAAAGCAGTTCTTCATAAGAATGCAATTCGATAGTAAATTGCAGTTATGCACGCTTAGCTTTGAACCAAAATTATTTTGAGGACAAATGTTATCATGCGGCTACTTAAACTCTAAATGAATAATTAGAGATCAGTGAGATCGACCACCAGGCCATGGTCAGCATCCTGGTACATTAGCTTTCCATTTATGTTTCTAAGCTCTACATCCCAACTGCTAAGACGTTTAGTGTTCATTGCCTGAAATAACTATAGAAATAGTTCAGTGAACACTCGTGATATCCACACTTAATTTAGTGATAACCAAATTCTGCAGTTATTTGTTTATGAACCAGAAGAGCTTTGTTTTGTAGTGTAGGAGTAGGCTGGAAGAAAGTTAGGGGCGGCCAAACCAAAACATGGCAGAAATCCATGAAGTCATTGACGAGTGGACTGAGCCATGTCGGTAACTGTCGACTACCTGGTTGGGGTCCGCGAGATGATAATAATCGATGGTTAGAGACCTTGAATGACATGGCTCAAAATTGTTCGCAATGGCGCCGGTGCATTTATTCTTTGTGTTCTCTCAAATGCTAATCTTCTGGATTCTTCAACTCCTCTAGTTTTGACTTTCTAAACCTTTCTCATTGAATCATACTTCTTGAATAATATCTTCTAATTCTAACCTCTCCGATTACTTCTAATACCTTTACTACCTCTTCTACTATTGGATTTGAATTGACAATTACATCTCTGTGCTGATGTGGTATGGCGACATGAACTGATGTACTTACGTACGAAGTTCTACGTTGCAACTGACTGACTGACTGACTGAGACCTTGAGCCACAACATTCTAACTGTGAGAGGTCGCGATACTGCTCCGTTACCTGAAGTTCACTGATCTATAGCAAATATCCATCGTTAGTTTTAACATATATGGTGAATGTAATATCGTGTTTATAATACTGCATGTATGTTATTCACTGTTATGGTATTGCTAATAATTATTTTCTAATAATTCAAATCAGTTCGGTTTTAAATAGACTTTATCTTAATATTGTTTCATTTGCATTTATTCCTGCTTTTAGAATAATCTAACATGCCTCTTCCACCAGCCCTTCTTGCTCGACTTCAAAAACGTGGTATTGTTTCCGCTGATCCACAAGAGGAAGGTAGGTTTAATTATAGTTATTAATTAGAATTTAGCTGTGGAGGAAGTTTTTGCAGAGAATTATGATGAAGAAAGTGAACCAGTATTGCCAGTATCTTTTGATCAACCGTTTAACGTTAAGAAATGTTACACAGTCAGTCCTGTTCCTATCATTGAGAATGGAGTTTTAATTCATGAATGTGCTGAATGCCCTAATCAAACTAACCCATATCATATATGTTCACCGTACTGTTATGAACGGTACGGACGAAGAAAGTTCAACACTGATCTAACAAATATTCGTCTCAAAAGCAGAATGCTGCGTCGTTATCCACTTCCAAGCCATTGGATTGAAGTTGGTGATCCAGTGACTGGAAGGTAAGTTCAATACTTATTATCTAGTTTGTATTAGTTTTAAAATATGCTGTCCGTAAGATTTGAAGAATTTGGTTTCTATCCTACCGTTAATCGAAAGTAAATATCGTCAAAGGGCCTCGATCTGGGATAGAAAAAATGTTTTGATGCCTCCTGATTTTCACTAGTCTTTCAACTGATCTCTAATATGATGATAAAAATCGCCGTCCATATCTTTGGTTATTAAAATGCTCGGATTTCTTTTCAGACATAGTTCTTCGATGGATAGATTTTATTATTGTTAAACTTAGGACATTTCTATTATCTTTATTACAATGTGATGTATCATATGATTTCAGTAAGTTATAATGGTCTATAATTAACAATTATTATGTTGTTAGAGATATCTCCATTTCACCTAACAGACTTCAGTAAACACGACATGTAATGGACTGAAATAATCATTGTATCACTCTATAGAGTTTTGCATGTTTATACTAACATGGTTAGCATAACAGCATAACTAACTGGAAAGGATTAAGAAATAAATTTGCAACTATAAACGTTTATGGTTAATGGGTTGGTTCTCTTTCACACTAATACATTGTTGTAAATTCTCTAAATGCAACCGCATTCACAAAAGGTCATGTAAATCAATTGAATTCATTTTTATTGATTCATTATTTGTAATTCTGTCTTTTCTTATTGATCATAAAATGTTTCTTCTTTACAGATTTTATTACTGGAACACTAAAACAGATGATGTATGCTGGTTGTCTCCATTACATCCACGTGCTAAGATCAGTCAGCCTGGTAGTATTGTTCGAGCGAATACGTTGCGTGAACGTGACGCAGCTAGGGCTGCAGCTGAAGCTGCCACTGCCGCAGTTTTCGCCGCAGAACGAAAAGATTCACGGCGTAGATCTAGTGATTCTGAAAGTAATCGATCAAGTAGCGGAAGTGAAGATAATGATTCTGATCAACTAGAAGAATCCAAACGATCTAGACGTGAACTATCTAAATCTCCTGAACATGATACAAATAGAGTATTATTGTTTAAACAACGAAATAATTCATCTCGTTGGCAAGATGCCGAGTTAGAAAATACTCACCAACGGAATATATCTAATGAATATAATGAATTCATTCAATCAACTAATGAACATGAAATTGTAACACAAAAATTATCTGATATGGCTAATAATTTGAACGACTATAATCAATTAGAGAATGAAGATGAAGAATCACCCGATGGAATTCCTTTATCTGACGTCTATTATAACAACAACAACAATAACAACATTCATAATCAGAGTGCTGAAGAAATGGATTCTGACTTGAAAAACCCCACGAATGAGCATCGACCACCACCACCACCACCACCACCACCACCACCACCACCACCACCACCACCACCATTACCAATTAATCTCATGTATCCTCCTCCTCCGACCCAATGGATTCAACTACCTAGACCGCCTTTATTATTTTCACCACAAGTGAATAATCACTCGGATGATCGCACTCGTGTTACTACTACTACTACTACTACTACTGCATCCAGTTGGGATCGACTAGCAGATACATCTGATAATAATAATAATAGTAATAATAATCGTTTTAGATATAGGGATAGAGATAGAAAACGTAAGTGGAACTATACAGTATTAAATATAATTATTTTATTATTACCCCAAAAGAAGTAGTAGACTTGATCTAAGTAATATCAGTTGTCCAGTAATTTTCCAATCAAAAATCACAAGGTTTATTATTATAAGCGTATTTCATTTTGGCATATTGTGAAAAAATCAATAAATTGGAAACAGTAGGTTCACAATTGTAGCAATCATCATAATGATATTAGTGGATGAGATTCAGTTAATGAAAACAAGTTAACCTGTTGAACATCCAGCATCTAGTAGTGCAATGCTTTAGGTGTAGTAAAGATAAACATTGACATTCCCATTTCTATATTCAATACAAAGAAGCATTTCTTCACTATTAGCTTTTCCTCAAGGCTCTCTGTCACACATATATATATATATATATATATATATATATATATATATATATATATATATATATATATATATATACTCTTTCATACTCTCGCTTTCGTGTAATCACTTTCGAGCTGTATCACTCAGTGTGTTATGATGGGTGATGTCCGAGATCTAAACGTGAAATGTTCTAACCCCCGAAACTGGGTACTTGAATTAGAAAGCAAGAGTGGAAGAGGGTCTATTTGGCTATTGAATAATATCAATACTCATATATATCTCTCTTCTGGAAAATGAACCCATTCCCTGATCAGTGATATGCTTTCCTGCTTCAAGACATTCCTCATCTTCATCAAATGGCCACTTCTGATTGGTTCTTTATATTAGTCTCTATTCGCTCATTTTTTATCAGATGATTAGGAACTAAGAAACATAAAGCTCCATAATATACAGTGAACTGATGTTATGTTATGCATTAAGTCCTAATATACTTCAGCACCCATCGATATAATGATCTATCAATAAAGAAAATGATTGTACTACGCAGTAGTTTGCTGTATATTGATTTAATTTTGTGGAGCATAACTTAAAAAAGCGATCGGAAATGCATCCGAAGCATTGTTTGAGTATGCTGAAACTACTGAGTGAGTAATGGTGTTGAGAAAGCTAAGGGCATTAGGTGTAGATATGAGATTTCAAACCTTCGCTGACTAACTAGATCCGAATGTGTTACTTATCCTTAAACCATTGGTCACATTAATCTACTGTCCGAAATCCAACGAGGATCTTTATAATCGGTCGGAGTATTTCTCCCGAACTGTTCCTTGTCTTTGGATCGCCGATGACTGTATAGCCTTTATTTCACTGCTTTGTTGATGTAAACCAAAGCCCGTTTGAAGTAGAAATATAAGACATTAAGGTTCAGTGTAAGTGCTTATTTTTTCTGTTAAAGGACCCGTAATGTATCTGTTATGCCTTTTCACCAACTAATAAGTACATGACCTTTTTGTAACGAATGAACATACAACAAGGACGGAAGACTCGACTACTCTATGCTCAAACGACGGCTAATGACCATTAGTCAAAGAATTTCCTCGTTATTCTATTTTATATATTCCTTTAAACACACACGAAACCAGATCACATTACATATGAATGAGACAATAAGTAGCTGTGAGCAAAGGAGACTGCGAATAGAAAACTAGCAACAGATTAGGAATGAAGTTAATAAGTTATTCAAGAGCTCATGATACAAGGAATATTTATAGATGATATTCTAGTTACTTGGTAATAATACAATTAGACTATATACAACAATAGTCCATAAACTGGATTCTTAAGTTACTATTCACTTTAGTCTTTATCTGGATATAACGGAATCCTCAAATATTTACCATGTAATTCGGATTTTCTATTCGAATTTCAAAGTTTTCAATCCATACAGTTTGACCAAAGCTTTGGTCAGAAACTATCCAATCGAGATTACAGAGCGTCACCAATTTAACACAGAAAATGTCGAATTAGGATATTAGCAGTGACCGACATATAATTATTCACATTGTTGTCTATCATAATATATTTTTTTCTTATGACCCTTCTACACACTTGAAGGTCGTGCAGCAACTCTTGGACCTTTAGACCCAATGGACCCAGCGTCTTATGGTGATATACCACGTGGAACATGGAGTTCAGGTTTAGAAGGAGTTACTGGAGCACCATCGGCTAAGACAGGTGTCGACAGTACTGCATCTGGACCATTATTTCAACAACGTCCATACCCTAATCCTGGTGATGTTTTACGCGCTAATGCTGCAGCTAAAGTTCATGAAGAGGAAAAACAAGATCAATCTAGCAATTGAAGTTTTTACTTCCAAAGTTATTTTGTACATTCATTACTTTGTTTTTCTTCTTCAATAAAAATATACAATAATAAAAAGCACCAAATAGTTTCATGATTTCTCGATGAAGTTTAGACAATTTGTATGTAAATAGTTATTCAAGAGTATAGAATATCAAAACGAACAATTGTTCCTGATCACTTTATCGGGATTATTGTGTTACAATGGAGAAAATGTCTAATTATCCTATGCGGATTTTGTTAGGTATTAATTTGATTAGTGAGATATCATTATTGTCTTTTCATTGTCTAAAATATTGACTACAAACTACCGACTCAGCATTCATCGTAGAAACTAAATTATACGACTCGATTTCACAATGGATTTACATTTCTTAGTAAACTAGTGAAAATCTGCAACCATGAGGATGCAGATAATTTATTTATGATATTTTAGCCTTTGTTTATCTCTACCGCGCCCCCTCACCCGAAATCGAACTTAGTTTGATAGTTTAATGACAAATTATAAATACCTGATTTCCACTGATGACCCATTTACTGCTACTACCACTGTGGTGCGCTCTACTTATAAGTAGTATATGACGCGAGTGTAAACGTAATGTCTGACAACAGAAGATGGGGGAAGATCAAGAAAGGAAGATTGGGAACACAATGGAATTTGTATGAAACGCATGAATAGTGAAATGTCAGACAATGGATTGATGATGGATTGAAGATTTGCAAATTAACCGTTTACGATATGGTTTTCCTCTTTTACTGAGTAACTCTGCAATTTGCGATAAATACAATTCGGTTGCCCTCACCTGTGTTCTCCTTCAATACACCACTACTAAGTAAGATTAATTAACTGTCAACATATTATACAAGAATATATATATATATGTATTATGTGTATGCATATTTGCATCATCATTTCAAAAGAAAATTGATGAACAAGGTGTTTAAATAAAATAAAAATGAAAGTAATGGACATTGAACAATACCTACATATACATATATATGTATATATACTAACCAAAGGTAATGTAACATATACGTGTACAAGATGCAATAAAATGCATATTACATAAAATAGACCATTGATGATGAAGAAATTAATTCATGATAAAACAAAGAGATACAAACAAAGATTTCAGCTATTTGTACACACCTTCATGTTTGTTTTTTTTGAGTGTAAAAATGTTTAGTACACATATGCAGTTGTTTCCAATCCTCAAACCAAATAAAATAATCTATTTAGATGGATAACAGTGAGTGCAAACGATAACTAAAGAGATACACATAGTTACTTACTTATTAAGCAATATAAATGTGAACTAGTTACTTGTATATATTAGTAGTAATAATTAGATTGTGACAGACAGTAGGGCAATTGGATTAATAGGAAAAAGCTTTAACTAATTTAAATAGAGAAAATACACTAACAGTTAGAAATTGATAATACATTCAACCTTTTTTTTTGCAAGATTGAATGACGACGATACAGTGGAGGAAATAACTTAAATTGAAATAGAATCAACACCACTGAACATGTGTGTATGAGTTGACTTGAACAAACAGAAATGCTAATAAGAAGTTAACAATGCTTTGCTTGTAAGTAACAGGGTTCCAGGCAAAAACATTAAAAATAAATGGAATGTTGTAATAATAATAAATTCCAAAGAAATGGAGAATAAAATAATTGAAATTTCAAGAGAAAAAAACAATTGAATACATTTTTTCAAAAGGAAAAAAAAGCAATTAAATGTGCAATTTGTTTTCAAAGCTTCAACATCACCAACATAGCAGAAATTGAATTGAACAAACAAACAAAGAAGAGAAAAGCAAATGTTCAACTAAAAAAAAATTTAACAACAATCATGGAATTGTCTGATGCGTCAAAATAAATTAGCACAGAATATAATTCAATATTCACTATTTGTAGGACAGTTAGTTGTATGTTTATTCCATAAAGTGCCATGAGATCGTCGAACGACCGTGTAGTAGTCCCCAGGGTTAAACAGCTTTATACAATTTGATACCTTGAAAATGTGATGAAGGAAAAAATATGAATGACAGATTATAAGGATTATGAATATCATTCATTGTTATCTGTGAAGAAATGTATGTTTGCATAATTGGTTGCACTTTAATAACTAACTACAAATGGACGTATATACACACACACACGTCTGAAGGTATGTGGCATGATTTAAGTCAATTGATATTATCGAGCACAGACTTTATTACATTTTTATTTTGATGTCTCGAATGATAGTGTTTAGGATTTTATTTATGCTGAAGAGCAGAACACCACGGTGACCGCATAGGTTAGATGGAAGAAGTTTATCATTTTCAGTTAGAGTTTTGGAGATTTGTGTTTTTACACATTTAAAATTATCAGTCAATCGTTGTTAGAGTTCTAGTGAGAAGACGTGACCAATGGAGTTCAAACCTGTCGGGTGTAGGCAGTTACTACCAAAGACGAATAGGTGAGGTCGTGCAAAATCCCTAGATCAGTCAGAGTTAGACATTAACACCGTTGGATCCCGGCCCAGTGGTCCGATGGTTAGGCGTTCACGCACAATACAGAAGGTCGAGCGCAAGACCGAAGGTCCTGGGTTCGAGTCGTGGATGTGCACTGCTGATGAGTCCCATACCAAGACGAAACGGCCGTCCAGTGCTTCCAGGTTTTTTAATAGTGGTCTAACAATGATTGATTGATTTCAAAAGTTTATCGTTCTCTTGGTAACTTGTGTTGGATCATTAATGTGTAAGGATGTGTGTTAACTTAAACAGATGTGCTGTACACACGGCATTATTGATCTATATGATATAAAACGGACCTTGTAGCAGCTACCTTCAATACTGTACACAAGCAAATAATGCTATTAAGATGAGAGTACCACAGCAATGATGGGAATAGTGATACTATCAGTGTTAGTGTAAAAGATCAAGGGGATAAAAGATATGATTAGAGAAAATAGAATGGCTTCACACTATAGAATATATGGTCTAGTCTTAAAGCACAGGACTGAAGAAAATTCCATGAAGAATTCATCAACGTCACTACTACGACCGGTTTTAAGTCATGTCACCCGTAAAGTATCTAACCATTTGGTCGAGATAAGATTGTGAACCTTAACCAAATTGTTTGCATCTATCAATACGGTTCATAGAATGTGATGCCATGTCTTGGTCTGGTCAATACTAGCTTGCTTTAAATCTGCCCCTTACACTGGTGAATAGAATATCACGTGTTGAGAGAAGCGATGGTTGAACGAGTGTCAACGCTCATGATGAAAACTTGATAATGGAAGGCAATGGATTAATTGACTGAAGTGTAAATCACTCATGAAATAGATTTTTTTCCCCAGTTGTTTATGATATGTTATTACGTCCTGTAAAGTAATTATATGACTTAATCAATTCATATTATGCTGGGTATGTATGCATCATTAGCCTACAAACAGAACTGATTGGAGAATTCCGGTCGATCTATCGGCTCTACGTGGATTAACAGGCTAACTTACTTATGTTTAGTTGTATCAAATACTGTTATGCTCGTCTCTAGGTATGCTTAAACTATTAGGAGTTCACCTTAGTCGAATAACGAGAACAAAACAAGGAACCAGCGTCCAGGTTGGCTACTGTGATCCCTTGACGAAATCGAATCAGTAAGAAGTTTTGATATAGCGTAATAACTGTATTCTACAAACACCTGGCCAGCACACAATGAATCCAAGCACTCAAATTGCGTTTATTTATACTCCTTGGGACAGTCACAAAAATAGCACACTAAAATAACACAGTAACCAATCACAGCCAAGGATTTTCCTGGTGGGAAATGTGATCTCAAGGTCAGCTGATCGGTCCATGAAATAAATCCAAGATAAGGATATTTATCGAGCGAGTTCTAGGGATCCAACATCCCCAACAAATACAAGTTATCCAAGGGATTCCGCAGCTTTAACAAAACTATTCTTACTGAAATCATGAATCACTCATTAGAAACCTGGAAGCACTGGATGGCCATTTCGTCCTGGTATGGGACTCATCGGCAGTGCGCATACGCGACTCTGGCTACTCACAGGATTCGAATCCAGGAATTCGGGTACTGAGCGCGAACGGCTAACCTGATTTCAGTAATAAACAACAATCTCCATACAACTTATCTACTTATCTAAATGGTAAATATTTTTCAGTGACAACAACAGTAACTACATCAAATAAAAATAATGAATAAATATGATTAAAATAAAAAAAACATATTTACAATCCATAATTTCATTTTTTGCCAATTGAACTTCTTTACGCAGTTCAATAATAATTTCACGACGTAAATTATCCAATTCTGATCGAGTAAATGATAAATCAGAATTGATTATATTTGATGGTGTAGAACAATGATTAGGTGTATTATTATTTACGCTTCGGCTGAAGACAAAGAAAGAACATTAGAAAAAAAAAGTTAATAAATTGACACAGGATTATTGTTAATTTAATATGAATACCGTGATCTCTTAAAGATTTTTTTTAGTTTCAAACAAGCAGCAACGATTACAGAGACAAATAAGTAAGTTAAAAGAAGTGATTTAAAAACTTTGAAATTTGAATAAAATGGATTCTGACATTAATAATTGAAACATATTTATCATGAATCGAATGTAGCTGGACGATCTAAGCTTGGCAGATGCTCTAGCCATTCTATCCCAAGTACAACAAAAAATGCAGGAGAAGACGACCACTGTAGCAGTAGCCTGTGCAGCAGTATGTCTCAACATACACAAGAGAAAAAGCGACGTCATCTGATACAGTACAAAAAAATATAAATGTAAAAACCAAATAACACTTGATGGAGAAGCATTGGAAGATGTGAAAACCTTTACACACTTGGGAAGAATCATTTATGAGCAAGGAGGATCTGATGCAGATGTGAAGGCATGGATTGGCAAAGCGAAGACAACATTTCTACAATTGAAGACCATGTACACCTCAAAACGACTGTCGACAAACACCAAAGTCAGGATTTTCAACACAGATGTTAAGACAGTTCTACTATTGTATGGGACGGAAACTTGGAGAACTATGAATGCCATCAACCAGAAGATACAACAACAAAGAACTGTGGGAGAGAACAAACCAAATGCCAGCAGAGGAAGAAATCAAGAAGAAGAGCTGGAAGTGTGTAGGACAAACATTGGGGAAAATACCCGACTGCGTCATAAGACAAATCCCCGAGGACAAAGGAAAAGAGGAAGACCAAAGAACACGTTACGTCGAGAATTTGAGTGGGACATGAGAAGAATGAATAACAATTGGGCAGAACTAAAAAAGAAGGCCCTTGACAGAGTAGGTTGGAAAATGCTAGCCGGCGGCCTATGCTCGGAAGGGGGGGGTAACAGACGTAAGCTATCACGAAAATGGGATTGATCTACAAAAAAGGGAGTTAAATTACTTTACTTGATGTTCGTAAACTCTTACACTATACGACCAACGTCATGTTGTTCATTCTTTAGCATTATTCATTAAATCCTATCGATCGAGTTGTGATGTGGTCAGTAAATTCGATTAAGGGGGTATAAGAGAAGAATCGATAGTGAGGACAGAAGAAATAGTAGGAAGTGACAGAGGGACTTCTCGGTGAACAACATGATCTCGGGTATTAGTAGAGGTATGAAGACTCTTCTTACTCTCCGGTCACCCGAACTTTGGAAGGATCTTTCTCTTGAGGGGAAATGAAAAGGGAACTAAGTGGTGATCTTAAGGACTCAGGAACTTTACTGCAGATTCCAAGGGACAACTGCTTAGAGCAGGTGGGATAATTTCTAAGTAAGTTTTCGATATGTTGGCTCCGTACATCAAAACTCCTACGCCACAGACAGGAATTCATGGGATAAGTGGGAAAGTGACGTTTTTAAGGTCAACCATTTCAAATTTCCTACCTCCTTTGACGGAAGGCAGCACCGCTAGAGATACTCGTAGTTTGAGAGAAACATCTTACTGATGTTACGCTCCGGTATAGTTAGCAGTGTAACCTCCCCCTCGGATCTTAAGTACGTGCTTTTACTCTTGCCATTCTCTAGCACACCTGCCTAGTATGGTAAAGTCTAAAGGGTTAAGTATTGCAGCCAACATAACTCGATCGGGTCATTGTGATAGGCAAGCCTAACCATTACGTCAAGGTACCAGCAACGATCGGGACAAAAAAAGCACCATTTCTACAGCACCGTTTCACAGTGAAATAAAAATGATTTGTTTTGTCAAGAGTGAAGTGGATAATGCTAAACGCATCAAATACTCAACTCTTTCTGTAGCAAACTGTAGGTAACGCATAACTCCGCCTGGAGCCCTTCTGGGGCTACTGACAGTTCCAAGCCCAGCTAAAGGAAAAGGGTAGGGTATGGGGTTAACAACCCCGTCTCATAGGAAAATAACTCGCTAAAAAACCCTAAACAGGAAAAATCAATTCAAACCATTTAAACTCTGCCATGAGAGTTAGAAGATCTTCATTCATGACGTCTCATGATGATGAAAGCCGAGTTCCTTTGGAAGTCATGAGGCCGATGACACTTCTGAAGACCAGAGCAACCATTGTTTTAGGTAACAGGCGTAAGTAAGCAATGCACCTAAACTTGATAAACCTTTTGCATAGTTTCAAGAACATAAATCTTCCACAGTTTCATATGAACGAATCTATACGTGAATGTTTCTTTTGGATCTGTATAAGATTTTACTGGGCACAAATCGGTTGTAGTTACTTTCAAAATCAATAAAGGTCATATTCCCCTATATTATGTATATATATATATATATATTCATTTACAAAAAAGCATCTACATATTTATTCATTGTACCATTGAACAACTTACCTATTTAATGATGAGTCTACTGATGAATTATTAGTCAATGAACCACCGGTATTCTTTTCAGAATTCACACAGGAAGATGCAGATAACTAGAATGTAGGCAAGATATTAAAAGTAAAAAAGGTTTATTAGCTAAACATTCAAGTAGACAACGGGTAGATTTGCAAAGTTCTAGTATCAAACCAAGATACATTTACATTGGTTCAACTACATCTGCAGTAAAACAACAAGAAGCACTAGTAACGTGAACTATCTATAAGATCAGTGAGTAAACACCGAATTCATAGCAATAATGAACAAGTTACAAAATAAAATAAAAAAAAATAACTAAACCGTTATTAGTCACATAAACAATTTAAAACCTGGTAAGTTTTCATCGGTTCCAATCGTCGCATTTTGAATATCAGACTATAAGAACAATGCAAGCATCTTCCGGGTTGTGATTCTCCCCCTTGAAATGGAAAACGATGTTTCAGAATCGTCTTGCGCCGGTAACCTGAACTAGCGACAGGGGATGGGCCTTTCGATGACTTCATTTATCTTATGAGTCTCATCAGTTCTGATGGCCTGATGTCTAACGAAATCTCGGCACGGATATAAAAGGCTCGATTGGCTTTTACCAGCTTCCGTGACATTGGAGAGAGGTTCGTCTGCTTAACAAACGATGAGTTTACTGTGCAGCAGTTCGTTCTATCCAACTTTACGGGTGTGGGACATGACCAGCAAGAGTAGGGGATATTTGTAGGTTGCTAGGATTTGATCATAGGTTGTAGTGGAACGCTTCTACGAAGAAAATGAGATTTTTGAAATGTAAACATTATTGTACTCGTTTTGTTTAACTGTACCAAAAACACTTCTACTCCTTCTTGCGCGCAACATTCTCTTCGCGTTGCCGCCATCTTTCTCTATTTGCTGCTCCCCATGTAATGCCAACGTTCTCCTTCAATAAACAACTGAACTATGGATTTATTTTGTTTTGCTTTTCGTGACGCGACCGTATGGAACATTTAGTGGTGAGCATAGTCAATCTGTTATCTGGATTCGCTCACAACAAGGTATCTTCAAAACATTGCTCGTATATCCTTGGACAATCGAGTAAAAGCAATGCTGTTTTTAGGAGACGGGTACTAGGTAAGGTTGACAGACCAATAGATGAAGTAATGAATCTTCATCAGTTAAGGTGATCAGGACATGTGTGACGCATACCTAACCACCGACTCCCTCAACGAACCATGTTAGTAGATGTAGACTACCTGGTTAGGGTCCGTGAAATAAGAGTAATTATTTTACTTAAATATTATACTTCTCGAATTATATCTTCGATTGTAAATTGTACTGGTTACCGTTAACGCTGCTACTACTACCTCTAGTACAATGGGATTTCAACTAACAATCTATCTCTCTGTGCTAATATGGTATGGTAATTTGAAGTGAGGTACGTACGTACTAAATTCCACATTGTTGTTGAATGACTGAGAAAAACAATAATTAATAATAATAATAACTCATTTTATAAAATCAAACAGACAAATTACTTACTTCTAAATGATGATCTTTTTTACTAAGACTACATTCTTGTTCTCCTTCAGCGGCATCGATCAATTGTCGTCTAGCTTGTATACGACGTTGAATTTCAGCTAGCATGGAAGATTTTTGATCAATAGAATTTTTTCTTAATTGCTGTGCTGAATCGGTACGTTTCATTGTGCTGTTCTTGTTGCTACTGTCTAATTGAGTAACTGATGACAATATGGGCGGGGGTGGAGGCGGCGGCGGTGGTGGAGGTTTTGCAGTTGAAATCATCTAAAAGAGAGAGAGGGAGAGATAAATTTACATGAAATAAAAAAACAATCAGTAATATGATCAGTGTAAACTGGAATGCCAATTAGGCTAAAACGTGACATCAATTCATGCAGTCAGCAATGACTGTTAAAGTTGCGTTAGAGTACATATAGGTTACCATTGCGAACGCCTAACCTATGGACCACTGGGCCGGCATCCAACGGCGTAGGCAGTAACTATCGAAGACAAATGAGTGAGGTCGCGCAAAATCCCTATATTGATCAGAGTTCATTCAGTCAGTTGCAACGTAGAACTTCGTACGTATGTACATAAGTTCAGGCTGCATACCACATTAGCACAAAGATGCAGATGTCAAATCAAATCCCATAGTGATAAAGATAGAAGAGGTATTAGCGGTAATGAAAAAGACTAGGGTTTGAAGATATTATTCAAGAAGTATAATTCAGTGAGATAAGGTTAGAAAGACAAAGGTAGATGTGCTGACGAATCCAGAAGATTAGGATTTGAGAGAGCTCAAAGAATGGATGCACTTGCGCCATTGCAAACGATTTTGAGCCATGTCGTTCAAGGTCTCTAACAATTGATGACTTTCGTCTTGCGGACCCCAACCAGGTAGCCTACATCTACCAACATGACTCAGTCCAGTTGTCTGTGATTTCATGGATTTGTGCCATGTTTTGGTTTGGCCACCCCTAGCTTTCTTCCAACCTACTCCTACACCACAAAACAGCTCGTTGAGGCAGTCGGTGGTTAGGCATACGTAACACATGTCCTAGCCACCTCAACTGATGAAGTTTCACTACTTCATCTATTGATCTGCCATCCTTACCTATTACTCGTTTCCTAACGACAGCCGGGAAATGACAACCGCCCTCATACCCGTAACAGCACGCGAGATCGAATTGGTCAAAATCAAGTCCTTCCTACACCCACTAATATTGATTAGAGTTAGACATCAACACCGTTGGATGCCGGTCCAGCGGTCCAGTGGTTAGGCGTTTGCGCGCAAACCGAAGGTCCTGGATCGAGTCCTGCGAGTTGCAGGAGTCATGGATGCGCACTGCCACTGATGAGTTCCATACTGAAACGAAATGGCCATCCAGTGGTTCTAGGTTTCTAATGGTGGTCTAATAATAATTTACTAATGATTTCAACGTGTAAACTGGAATGCCAGTCAGGCCAGAACGTGACATCAATTCATGCAGTCATCATTGACTGTTAGTTTAAGCAGTGTTAGGGTAGATATAAACTATCATCATACTTGAGGCTAGCTAGCATGATAATTAAGGTCAGTTGGTGAAGATGTCAAGTGATATAGTCATAACAGAGCACATGTATTTACTTTTCCTACCCATTTAGAGTTACAGTATTCTTTACTGTCATATTATTTCGATCACTTTAAGTATTCATCTTTTGAATATTTAGTCTGGCTGTTATGATGTTGTGGTATGGCGATCCTACTGAACACATATACATATCTGCTCATCAAAGAACTTTGAGTGAAATGAAACAACTGTGAAATCTAGAAAATGTTAACATGATATAAATTTTGTTTCAAACAAATTTCGGGTGCAGACATACAATCAATCACTTATTAATTGTCAGCCTGTAGTGTTGTAATTTTTATTCTGGCATTGAAGCAAGCAAACAAGGGTAAATGTATTTCAACTAAAATTAGGTTTTATCATTGATTTCGGCTTCAACTCATGGCTGATATTTTTAGTCGAAGAAGTGTATCCACTAGTCAAGATGACAGGCCATATAAACAAAATGGTATACAACTATTAGAGAAATAATGATGTTGGAAGGCATTGAAATTTGTGTACTGAGCTGAGATATGCTTAATATTGTGCCAAAAAACGATGATAAAAATCATTCTCTAAATATAAAATTTATTGTACACAGGAAATAACCTGATGTAACCAATAGTGAGAGAGCTTGAATGACATGGCTTAAAATCGTTTGCAATGGTGCACGTGTATTCACTCTTTGTGCTCTCTCAAGTTCTAATCGGAATTCTTCATCAGCTCTATCTTTTTCTTTTTAAATTTATTTCACTAGATTATACTGTTTGAACAATATCTTCAAAGCCTAATCTCCATAATGGCCAATATCTGTACTACCTCAACCTACTATGGGGTTTGAATTGACTATTGCGTCTCTGTGTTTATGTGGTATGGTAACTTGAACTAATGTACGTATGTACGAAGTTCTTCGCTGTAACTGTCTGACTGACTGACAAAGTAAACAGTAACACTTTCTTTTTATATATATTGACTGCACAAAACTTTCAAATTAACAATGAGAAATTACTTTTGGTCATCAATGATGGTATTGAGCGTATCAGGTGTTGTGTGTCAATTTATGTAGGCGAATTGACACTTTCTTCAAATAATTTATCCTAAAAACCCTTAGTGCTTAAAACAGAACATCATTTTGAGGGAACTATAACCTATGGACAGAATAGTCAGATGAGATCTCTAAGGTTTTCGAACTTAATACATTTATATACACTTGATTACAGAGCATTTTTTTATGGTATAGTTGATGTTAGTCCGTGGCGACAAACTCTAACTCTAAAACCCCCTAATACTTACACCTTCAACACTTTGAACCCTAACCAAGAACTGTATTAAAATATGTAAACATTTATCAGCATATTAGTTGCTTCTTTTATTTTTTTCCACAAGCTTATTTATTATTTATTAAATCTAGTTTCGTGATTATCTAAACAACTGATCGATAACTGATTGTATTTGATTTCATCGCATTACCAATACTATACTGTACTACTATACTATACTACTGACAATTATACCCAACAAGAACATTAATGATTCATCAGGTTAGTTGATTTCAATAACAATAGAAATTTCTATGTGATTAAATAAGACAGGAATAGATAAATGTAAAATGAATAATAATTATATTACCGGATTACTATTATTATTAACAACAGTAGAAGTTGAAGAATGAACACTGGTTTCGGTTGAATGATCATCACCAGGAGGATTGCGTTTACTGCGATTACGTGCAGCAATCGCTTCTTGTAGCATAGCAGCTAAACCAGATGATTCAGATTGTTTAGTTAATTCTTCATCGTTATTATTAGCTGGAATTGAAGATGTTATTGTTGATGGTGAATTTGAACTGTTTGTATTCATTGTATTAATAATAATAGTTGAATGATCAATTGGTTCATGAGAAACTGCCAAGAATGATAATGAGTGCAAAAAAAAGAAAATCAATGTTATGATTGTGTTAAGTTAATACAAAAATGATAATCTTTGAAATGATGAATCAGTTCATTGTTTTAGATCATCAAGCGAAACTTGGAAGCAATGGATGGCGGTTTCGTCCTAGTATGGGACTCATCATCCAAAAATCCCAGCTGGCTGGAATCGAACCCAGGGTCTTCGGCCTGGCGCCACTGAACGCCTCATCTCTAGACGACTAATTTTAATCGATTAACTTTCAGGCTTCTAATGGATGTCTAACAATGAACTGATTCATCATTTTAATGAAACTCAATAATCCCCATCACTCTGTAATGAAAAAGACACAAATGATAATGTTTACTCATTAATACCACATTTTATTTCATGCTATCGTGTTGAGTTAGTGCTTTATATCTTTTGAAAATTGTTATTGTTTTCAGGAGAACCAGACACTGTCCACATGCTAACACTACAACCTGAATAGTACAACTGAATCCTGCTGCGCAACCACACCGGTAACTGATACCTTGGTAGACAATGCACACTGTTTATGTATACCAATAAGTATAGTAATTATTTCCGATCTAGGATCAAATCAATCTATATGCACAACAGTTATAGGTTAATTTGAACCATCCCACTAACATGACTGTCAAATTAATTATAATCAGCAATGGTGATATATGCATTACAGCATCCCAATGACAATGACCTTCAGGAATGTTGCAACACAGCCACCAATAGTATGAATGAAATCGGTCATCCTGTGAACCAAATTTGCATATGGACTATTATTGAAACGCGTCTAAGTAATGCCAAACCATCCACAATGTTCATAATGAACCTCTGGTCTCTTAGGAAACAAACCTTCAGCTCTGTATATAGCAATATAGCTTATGGTATAAAAGCCATATGACATAGGGCAGTAAGAGATGCAGCTTATATGGTTATGAAAACATTAACTGGAAATGATATTTTGTTAAGTTAAATTAAATTAAAACTTTATGAATGAAAAAATTCAAATTATTATCACTCATAATAACACTGACCTTGAGAATTCAAACCTAACCAGTTGTTGTTGTTGTTGATGATAGATTCTCCAGTTAAAGGTGGATTCTTTAAATGTTGACTACCAAGACGATGTATTGTTCCTAAATAATTACCAATCATTGTTGGACCATTACCAATACTGCTTCCACTACTACTAGTACTTGCATAACTGGCTAAACTTCCTGAACCAGCATAACCATAACCATAACCATAGCCAGCCGATGATGATGAGGCCGAAGAAGGAGCTGCAGATGTTCCAGGACCTGTAGCATAACCTAAACTAATGGATGATGCTGAAGATAATTGACGACGATGTGTTTCAAGTGTATTCACATCTTTATTACTACCACAATTATTATTATCATCACTAGTGATCAGTTTATTGATTTCATTCGATTGATTAACATGATCTGGATAATTATAATTTATCAGTTCATTAGGTTTTGGTTGTTTTCTGAAATAAACCAGAAATAAAAAATAGGAAATATCTTTCGACAATATTAAGTGTATCATCATCATCAATCAATCAATCATACTGAAGTGAACTGCTCGATGTTTATTGCTTACTATAGTTTGTCATAGTGTGGTGCGAGCTACTTATAAGTAGTATATGACGTGAGTGTCAACGTAATGTCTGGCAGCAGAAGATGGGGGGAAGATCAAGAAAGGAAGAGTTAGAAAACAATGGAATTTGTATGAAACGCATGAATAGTAGTGACAATGGATTGATATTTTGCAACAGGAACAGTCCAGTTCGATATGATGAACTGATATTTTGCAAATGAACGATTTACGATATGGTTTTCCGATTTTACTGAGTAACTCTGTAATTTTTCGTTAAATACAATTCGGTTGCCCCACCTGTGTTCTCGTTCACTACAATAGTACCAGGAATATTTATATCAATATCACAATAGTTAGTGATTGTGGGGAGAGAAAAGCACAAGCTGTATCAAAAATCAATTTTTACAAGAAAAAAAAATTACTGATTTGATAAGAGTAAACGTGTGTATGCATATACTTTAATTCAGTGGTAAACTCAGAAAAAAAAACCCGTAATCGGATTAGAAAATCATTTCAATTCATTAGTAGTTATTTACATGTGATTAATATAAAATAATTTTTATTGAACATTGAAGATATTTAAAATTAATTGATTGCGTCTGTGATGATATGATAATAGTCTACAGTGTAATAAACAAATAGAAGGATTTGATAGTGATCAGGTTGATTTCGTGTGCTGTTATGGGTGGTATGAGGTAGGATGTAAATTTCCGGTTGCCCATACTATGGAGGGATATTTCTTGAGGAACCTAAAAAGGGAGTTGGATTAATATTGGTCTTGGAAACCTGAAAGGCATGACCTCAGAGCTCAAGGGACAACTGCATGAGGTCGGTCACGCACAGCTTATTTATATAAACGTGTTAGCTGCGCTCTTTAAAATACTTTACTGCCAGAGATGGAAATCCGTGAGGCAAAGTGTGAAATTTTTTAGGGTCGACCTTTCCTAGCCCTTCTCTTCCAATGTGAGCAGGCGGCACAACTGCGGATGCTGGCTGTCCGGAGGAAACAACGGCTCAATGTTGTTACACCCCTCTAAAGTTAGCAGTAAGACCTTGGCCTTAGACCCTGAGTGAGTGCTTTCAATCTTACTGTTCGCTAATCGACTTACCTGGTATGGTAGGACCTAAAAGAACATATGTTTTAGCCAATATAGCTCAGTTCGGTCATCAAGATAGAAAAACCCAACCATCAAATTAAGGTAGCAGCTAGGGTTGGGTGATAATAATCAAATGAAGTTGGAAAATGTGATTGTGTGACTTAACATGTTAAACTATTTTCAAATCGACCAAATCTTCACAAACTTGGTATTCATTTTAAAAATTAATTTTGATAAGGATTCCTTGAAATGTCTGTAACAACTTCATGAACTATGACGTCAACCTGATTTATGGTAAGATGCTTATTTAGCCGATGACATCAGATGATAATTGTTTCTCATGATATAAACTGACGGAAAGTTTGTAATTGAAATCTCATTGGATTCCAGTTTGAATAGTCCAAATATGTTTTTTGAACGAACTACAGGAATCAATGGTTCGAACTTATTTAGATCTTGTGTATTGTGTCTTAAACTAGATCAAATTGTTATTTAGTGCTCTGTAGCTGGTAAATTAACGTTTTGGTCAATGTCACTTAGAGCATAAAATTCATTGAACGGAAAATATGTACACATGTGTAATTGATGTCTTTTTTTCACATTGATAATTTATTTTGATTTAAAATGTTTCAGAAAATTGTTGATTTCGCCATTTAGAAAAAGGTATACATGGTTCTAACACAATTAAATAGAATTAGTAGCAGCTGTCAGTTTAAAAAAATATAACTGAAGCTCTCTCTATATATATATACACTTCAAATCGAGTATGAACATGTATTATTTTTTTAGTGAAGAAAAATCAGTGCGCACTGTTTTGAGACAGGCAATCAAGTAACAATCAATATAGAATGATTTACTTTTAAAAATAGAATTAAAGTGTAAGGATAATGGTCATAGTGATGAATACACATTAACATAGAATTCAATATATATAACAATGAAATTCAGTAGTTATGTACATAATTATGAATTATGGACTTTGAGTTACATTTTTCGACTGAGTACTGCTACTATGACTGTTCAACTGTTCAAATTAAACTGCGATGGAATAAAATTCCAAAGGTTTCAATTACTAACTCCACCTGGAGTCCTTCTGAGGTTAATGCCGGCTCCAAGCCCGGATAAAGGAGGAGGGAGGGTTGGTCATTTCTACAATCAGAGAATATATCTGGAACTCAAGACAGCTGTCAACCAACGATACTAGAGTCAAACTTTCCAGTTCAAACAAAGTAAAGATTTGGAGATGGATAGGACATACATTGATGAAATCACTTAAAATGCATCATGAAGAAAGCCCTAACTTGGAATGCTCAAGTCCAAAGGAAAAGGGGTAGACCGAGAAACACACTGCGCTGGGGCAGACATCGAAAGAATGAATACCACTCGGGAATTGGAAAGGAAAGACTAGGACAACGTTAGTTGTATATAATCCCGGTCGGCATTCTATGTTCTACGTGGCGTCGTCATAAACGTAAGTATGGTATTAGTGAGAAACAAAATTTACCACATAAAAATTACAGGTATTAAATTGGGTTTTATTTAATTTACGGTAAGTCTCTTTGATAAATCCGGAAAATGAAATGAAGGTTATAATTAGAACTGTGCAATATATTTGCGCAATACATTTCGAACAATCTGTTCACATATAAAACTTATCAAGACACTATACATATATGAATGAAATACTAAGGTCAATTCGATAGCTTAGAAGGTAAAAAGAAACGAAGTAAACAATGTGTAAACCACACTAGGCAATAAATCAATATTATCAAGGTAAGGTTAAGGGTAAGGACAAATTGTTAATGAATATATAAAAGGAGATTTCAGTTTCATATAACCAGGAATTGAATAAACAACCTTAGTGCACACCATTGAACACAGGTTGTATAACACTAACAAAGACTGACTTGATATCACTGTGATAACTGATCGTGACCAATTGTTTCATGATGAAGAGAAGCATTTGTCTATCCTGTGACAGATTATTTGACCATTAAAATTCACAAGCTTTTTTAGCTCTATATTCAAGTAGAAGTGAAATCATATATACATTGAAAAAAAACCCAAACAAACAAACTTGCCTTTGAACTTACTGTGATCTAAAAGCTATAATTGCACTATTTTGTATGAAATATGAAAGATATCAAATTGATGTGAAACTAAAACTGAAGAGACAGTGTGCAGTAGACATTTTTACAGAAAACAATTGATAAGGATTGAATTTTCATTCATCTCTCTAACTGTCACTGATACCACAAAGATATATTTTGCTTTGTTGAGAGTTGATAAGTTTATTAATCTCAAGATTTATTTGGTTGAAATCTAAATTACTTAGTCCCACACACATCTCTATCACTGTTATGTTTATACACGGAGTATTCAAACAATTTGGTCAATCACGTAAACCACAGTAGTGACTCTGAGTAATCGATAAATCAGGAAGTGTTCGTGTACAATACGTTGAGATGTACATGTATTGTGTGTTTGAGTTAGGGTATAGATATTATTCAACTCCTTAAACCAAAAATGGGTACTGCAAGTTATGAAGTTGTATCATTATCAGTGAGTGCGATAATGCAGGACTGCATACAAAAGATGTGACTCACTGGTTACGATTAATTTATAATCATTTGCGCAGTGAAAGAATTACTATCTTTGATAGTTGCTGCCTACACCCGACAGGGTTCAACTCCATTAGTCATGTCTTTTCAACTAGAACTCCGAGAATTTCCTCACGAAGCTAGTCACTAGTGAGCACTGTTACGATATTTTCGGGCAGAGTTTTGGAGGTTTTGTGTTTTTACACATTTGAAATGATCAATCAATGATTGTTAGACCAACATTAAAAAACCTGGAAGCACTGGACGGCCGTTTCGTCCTGGTATGGGATTCATCAGCAGTGCGCATCGACGACTCCTGCACCTCGCAGGATTCGAACCCGGGACCTTCGGTATTGTGCGCGAACGACTAACTATCGGACCATTGGGCCGGCATCCAACGGTGTTAATTGATGTCTAAGTCTGATTGATCTACGGATGTTTGCGCGAACTCATCCATTTGTCTTTGGTAGTTACTGTTGCCAAATAATTGATTGATGATTTCAAATGTGTAAAAACACAAACCTCCAAAACTCTGCCCAGAAATAATTCTGACAGTTTCCTTCAGTTGATTACCTATTATCAATCGATTTGTAATTCAACTATTAAAACATAACATTTTGATGTGTTGTCCAGGTCCATAGTTCCATACCTATCATATCAAGCCCTGACTAGGTCAAGACATAAATCTTGCAATGATAATTGATCGCATAGAGACTAGAGACAATTGATTTGAAAGCAAGTCATAGACAAGTATAAATAAATCTACGTACAGTGTGACCTTAAGAATTGATATGAAGTCACATTAAAAGGATTATGAACAAAAAACGGTAAATAATAAGTAAGACAAACTAACTCTTAGGGGGGTAAATTGAATGTGAACAAAAACAAGAATTTGTAGGATGCGAAAAAAAGAAACTGAAAAGAAATAAACTAAGTCAGTAAAAGTAGTTAGTTAGGTTTCGGGAGTTTTCTTTTTTTTTGTTTTCAAAACACTTTTTCCAATGATGATAAATAAATCTTCAAATAATTTGACATAATCTGATTTTTAGTGTATTTTATTGAGCGTTTTTCGTGTACTGAAAAGAAATAACTATAATTTATTAGTGTGAATTAGGATTCGAATGAACATCATGGAAGAGTAGAGAAGTAAAGCATGAAAGCTGTAAACTAATGGTATTATAGAGATGAACTATTTTCCTACAAAGAGAGAGGGAGAGAGAAGCTCCGCCTGTAGGCCTTCTAGGGTTACTGCCGATCCGTAGCCCGGAGAAAGGAGGAAGGGGTTGGGCATGGGGTAGGCGACCTCATCATATAGAAATCCAACTCTCTCAGAAAAACGTTAACTAGGAAAAATAATTCGCTGGTCGGTGGCCTAGGCTCCACCATTAGGAGTAACAGGTGTAAGTATGTAAGTAATATATATATATATATATATATATATATATATATATAGACTTATATAATGTAATGCTTTATAATTAATAGTGTATTTATTTGAAGAATAATAAAACAATACAAAATTGTATTGTTCAATCTTGAATAAAACTGAATTAAAGAAATTCAATGAATAATGTGTAAAATAAAACAAAAATTGGCGCCAACAACAACAACAACAACAACTCGAAAAAAAAACAAAAAAAATACAATAGAATACAAAAACAACCGGTAATAGTGAGTAAGCAAATGAGTCATGTCAATGAGTAAAATAATCTGCTTTACAATCCAATAGAATGAAAGCAAAAGTAGTTTTTTAAAAATAAAAACTGTAACGAATGAGATTAACTAAAAAACTTACAAATGTTTTTTCTATGAACACTTGAACGAGACTCACTTTGGCTTAATTACATTTTAAAGCAAGTAGTTTTTGCCAAGAGTAGTAGTTGAACTGATTAATTTCCTAATGGAATTAATTCTTTATATATTATTATTATTAACAACTAAACAGATGGGTAATTGAACATAGGAAATACTTAGTTGAATAATTGGAAAAATGATGAATATTCAAGGTGTTATATATATATACATTGTGTTAAATAAAATGTGCTAACTTAGTGATTAGCTTCGTGAGGAAGTTCCCGGAGTTCTAGTGAGAAGACGTGACCAGTGGAGTTAAACCCGGTCGTGTAGTCAGAAACTACCAAAGACAAATGGATGAGGTCGCACAAAATCCCTATATTGATCAGAGTTAGACATTAACACCGTCGGATGCCGGCTCAGTGGTCTAGAGGTCAGGCGTTCGAATCCTGCGAGGTGCAGGAGTCGTGGATGCGTGCGAAGTTCTTCGCTATAAATGACTGCTGACTGACAAAGTAAACAGTAACACTCTCTTTTTATATATATATATTGACTGCATAAAACTTTCAAATTACATTCGGTCACCAATGATGGTGTTGAATGTATCAAGTGTTGTATATCAATTTCTGTAGGCGAATTAACACTTTCCTCAAATTATTTACCCTAAAAACCCTTAGTACTTAAAACAGAACTTCTCTTTGAGGGAATTATAACCTATGAAAGGAACAGTCGGATGATAATCTTTTGGATTTTCGAGCTCCATGTATTCATACACTTGACTACAGAACATTTTTTTTCATAGTATAGTTGATGTTAGTCTATGACGACAAACTCTAACTCTAAAACCCCCTAATCCTTACACCTTCAACACTTTGGACCCTAACCAAAGAAAAATAAAATATAGGCCGACTGGGAAAAAAAAATCTATTCTATTCCTTATGAAGGTTTAAGGACATGGTTGATCTACAAGCAAAAGTAACTTGTAGAAGACTTAAATAGATTCTCATTGATTATGCTCATAAACTATCTCCCCATTCAGAATAATTGGCCAGGAATTGGCAGAAAGTTAGTCACAGTTGCGATAATCTCAATCACCTCAAAATTCAACAAACAACACACATATAAACTAATAATGTGCTTTAAAAACTTACGGTAAATTAGTTTTATTATTCTCTATTTGTCCATTGGCATTGATTTCACCAGTGTCACCATTGATTTGTTGGATAATTATGCTACAACCTTTAGTTGTCGTTGTTGTCATCGTCGTTGTATTAGAAGTCATTATTGTAGTTGTAGTTGTATGATTGTTGGATGAATCCAATGTATTAGAAATAAACGGTTGTGCATATTCACATGACTGTGAATTTATGTTTATATTTTCAACATCCAATGCATTTTTACTGTCCTGGACATAATGTTATTTATTTATTGATAAAAATTAAAAATATAGAATTATGAAAACAATTAAATCATTTATGGACAATGAAAATTAATTTTAGAGAGGGAGACAGAGAGAGTGAGAGAGTTGCTTAAAATGTCTGGGTTACAAGTGACAGTGATAATATTCAACCTATGTACGATATCATGCATCGTCGGTTCACTCTGTGCATGAATGTTGCTTTAGGCTATGTAGTGGCGTATTCATGGAAGATATATATTCAGACAGTTAGCTTCAGCTGATCGAAATGAAATCCCTAATGATCATTTATAAAAAACACCGCCCGCCACCCCCCACAAAATGCACTTTTACTGGATATTTGAAAAAAAAAGAATGGACAATCAATCACATGGAATGTGTGTGTGATGCGGAGAGGTGAGACAAAATAAAATATTAGAGGTACATCAAGTGCATGCGCTCAGCTGTCTCATCTCAAGGTCAAATGGCACGTAAAAAAAAATTTAAACGAGAAACGCTATTGGAGGAATTTGGCTAGACAGCTAGCTTGTCAAGGTGTCAAATCTGCATGTCCTATTCTAGTTCAAATAAAATTAAACTATGCGCATACTACTGATTGTGTGTATTGTAATTCAAGTTGGCAATTACACTTATCAATTTACTCCAACCTTTTCACGTGCCTTGTGGGTTTGATGTATCGTGTGAATTTGTATGTTATAATCAAAATCGGACTGCACAATACAACAGATAATTCTGGACATCAAAGGCATTTTAAAAAAATACCTTGGTAAATATAATCGAGAATGGATTTTAAATGAAGTCAATGGACTAAGAAAACTTGGTCAATTTAGAAGTTCAACAAATGTAACCGATCTAAAGATAAGGTGATGATGTAATAGTAATTGGTTCATTACAAAATCTGTTACGTAAGAATACGAATTGGATAAGTTCAAAAATTAAGCAATCAAAAACATTGATGGGTATTCATTTTTACACAGTGGATTCCATGATGATGATGTTGACTGTTATGATGAAAGCTCAATGATTTATAATTGGCAAAGTTTTCTTTGCTAAAAGGAATAACATGTTATTAGTGGCTTTGTTTTGTGAAATAATTTAAATTAAACCTTCAAACTTTTATAAATACAGATGATTGTGAACAGTGATAAGGATAGGAAATAAATGTTAGAAAACTAACACAAACATACAATGTAAGTCGGTACTATTTTCTGTATACAAAAAAATATATAGATTCACGACTTGATCAAATGTGAATAAATCATATGGAAAAGGAGAAACTTGTAGATCATGTCGTAAACATGTTATACCTTAATAATAAAAATTTTCAATTGGAGTTGTGGAGATCAGTGTCTTTACGCGTTGGAATCATCAATCAATCAATCAATCATTGTAAGACCACCGAAGGTGCTGGGTTTGAATCCTGTGGGTGCAAAACTTGTGAGTGGGCACTGTGCTGATGAGTCCCATGCCAAGATGAGACGGCCGTCCAGTGCTTCCAGATTTCTAAAGGTAGTCTAACAGTGATTGATTGATGATTCCTACGTGTAATAATTTTTCAACTACTTTATAAACATTCCCATCAAAACTAACAACCTGAATGAATCTATACTGTTTTATCATTCTCTTAATCACTGAAGTTCCTTATACTATAACAACAATAACAGAAGAGTGAAATAAATTTTGAATTTAGAATAATTTCTGTACTTTTAAATTGCCTATTTCAGTTATTTTTATTTGAAATTATAATCTTCCCCGGTTGATTCAACAATAATTATCTCGTTAATTTTCTTGTTTGTCATTAGTGATGTTCAAGCACCACACAATGAAAAGTGATACAGATTACTTCCAGATTGTAGACTGTTTATGATGATAGATGAAGGATGAATAATAATTACAGTTGAAATCAAATATATTTCTTATCATCAAATGATAGAGTCAAGCTTCCATAATATCGTGAAGATCTAATCTAGTTATATTGGCTGGTACACTAATTTATTAAAGTTGGTTAACAAACATGTACTACCCGACTGTACAAGATATGTGACTAGATTAGAAAATGTTATTCCCAGAAAAAGCTGAACGCAAGCTATAAAGAGTACGAGGCTAAAACATCTAAAAATACTCACAAAAGAAAGTTATTTTTTTTAAGGCTCTATACTCAAATCCTTCAAGTTGCTAAAGACCACTACTAATAAATAACCTAGTTTTATTTTCAGCTGGCCAGGGAGCGATAACCAACTTCAGAAGATTGGCAGTATTCAAATTCATAATCATATTCTTTGTATTTCCAATATCAACTGTCATAGTTTGTAAGAGGAGCAAAAGTAGATTGTATCAAGAAAAAAAAGTTTATCAATATTACCAGGTAATAATAAGCCTCACAGTAATGCAAGCAACATACATTTTATTGTAAACAATAAATTAGTGATTGCCTTAAAATCAACAATTAATTAACAAACAATGCAAAAATACCCGCAGCTTACTTTGAACTATTATTTTGTTTAAATCAAACAATCAAACGTATCAATAAGACTATTGTATTGAAGTTCAGTTGAAAAAGTTATCAATAAATCAGAAAAATTAAGACACATAACAGAGGTGATCAACTGTAAATCGATTTTTGAAAAAAATATCATAATATAATTAGAGAAGTTAGTGGTTCAGTGACTTGATGATGAAGAAGCTTTGAAAGATGTAGAAGAAACCTTTACATATCTGGGCAGCATCATTGATGAACAAGGTGGATTTGATGCCAGTGTAAAGACACGGAGTAGCAAAGCAAGGGCAGCATTTCTTCAACTGAAGAACATCTAGAACTAACTCAAAACAACTATCGACTAACACCAAAGTCACGATTTTCAATATGAGAGTCAAAACAGTTATGTTGTATGGAGTGGAAAGTTGAAGAACTGCGAAAGCCATTACCCACTAGATACATGTGTTTATTAAAAGTTGTCTATG
Organism: Schistosoma turkestanicum; assembly: GCA_944470395.2. NCBI lineage: Eukaryota > Metazoa > Platyhelminthes > Trematoda > Strigeidida > Schistosomatidae > Schistosoma > Schistosoma turkestanicum. The sequence goes on along the minus strand of OX103971.1, from coordinate 9,318,989 downwards.
CAAAATACTTTGAATCCGTTGGACAGACACTATCAGCAACAACCTACTATGAGAGCGAACAAACCAGATTGCAGCTGAGTAAGAAATTACGAGGAAGCTCTGTAGGTGGAATTAGGTGAGGAAAGTGCACAACTGCGTCACAAGGCAAACTCTAGCTTCGAATTCTCAAGGCCAAAGAAAAAGAAGACCAAAGAACACACTACGCTGAGAAATGGAAGCAGATATGAAATTATCGGTTACCATTGTCTCGTGGACCCCAATTAGGTAGTGTACATGTACTAACATGGATCATCAGTCCAGTAGTCAACGAATACATAGATTCGTGACATGTTTTGGTCTGACAGCTCCTAGCTTTCTTCTAGCCTTTCTTTACATCAGTCAACATCACTCGTCGAGGCAGTCGATCGTTGGGCATACGTAATACATATTCCCAACCACTTTAATGTAATATCTGAAGCATAATATATGATCATTGATTTCCATGGTCAATTTAGTACGGATCAGTGACCGTCCTTTTGAGAAATATCGTTTAGGAATTTTCACATCATTATTTTTTTGTATGACAGTCGCACTGAAATGTTCGTATGCCTTTTTTTCTAACAGTTTTTAAACAGATGATTATGTCAGTCACTGGGATTTTAATAATTGAAACAGATCTAGTCAGTATCAAATGAGGTACAATGCACTCGGGTTTTCAGTTTTCGTGTTTTAAAAAAATAAAGTCAGTGAATGATAGTTTGTGGGGGGATTGCTTTACAATGCGGAATTATTATGATTGAAAAAAGTTGTTCGTCATTTTTGATAATAACGACTAATGTCAGTCAGTTAGCAGTAACGTAGAACTTCGTATGTACGTAAAGCAGTTCAAGTTGCCGGACCACATCAGCACACAGAGACGCAATTGTCATTTCAAATCCCATTGGTAGATGATAACGATTCGTAGAAAGACGACAGTAGAAGTTCAGCGTTTCTCAATTAATTCTGCTAGGATTAATAATTAAAATAAACACGATTCAGTAGACTAGTTATGAAAGATTTCTGATGACTGATGAGTAAAATCAGTGAATGAATAAAATACGAATCGACACACACAGAGAGATAGACGAACACAAGGGTAGAATATTGCGATGTAGGAGTAGGTTGGAAGAAACCTAGGGGCAGCCAAACCAAAACACGGCACAAATCCATGAAGTCACTGATAAGTGGACTAAGTCATGTCGGTAGGTGTCGACTACCTAGTTTGGGCCCGCGAGATGATAGCAATTGATAGTTAGAGACCCTGAATAACATGACTCAAAACCGTTTGCAATGGCACAGGTACATTCATTCTTTGTGTTCTCTCGAACCCTAACCTTCTGAACTCCTCATCACCTTTATCTTTTTCTTATAAGTTTATTTCATGAGATTCCGCTTCTTGAATAATATCGTCGAACCTTGAAATTTCCGGTTACTGCTAATTCTTCCACTACCTCTACCCCTATGGGGTTTAAAATTAACAATTGCATCTCTGTATGCTGATGTGGTATGGCAACATGAACTGATGTACGTACGTACGAAGTTCTATGTTCTTGTTGACTGACTGACTGCAATATAACTGTGTTAATAAGAATTAAGAATTTATTGATTTAAATAGTAGAATGTTTTTGAAAAACGCTTAGTATTGATTTATTTATTCCACTTCGTTTGATAATCTCTTCTCATTTTCTATCTACTATGAATAACAGCATAAAATGCGGGTAACGTACGCCATTGAACATTGATTCACTCAGTCATAATTACCATGCTGCTACAATACATACACAAACAGATAGACATGATGTATACAGACAGCAGTTTTAATGCGAAAAATTATGAAATGAACTTTAGAGAAGTTAAGCATAATCATAGCGTATTAGAAAAGAATTAAACAAAAATTGATTTCTCTTGACCATTTTGTTGTAATCAGTAACGGATAAGGTTAATTTTATACATATCAATCAGTTTCAATCAGTCAGCTAATCATGTATGGTAGAGGGGGGGGGAAGTAATGTTAATAATGCATTATATACAATACAATGCAATATACACAGAGAGAATAGTTTATGTTGACAATGAACAAAACAAAATCTGGAGACTAGCATTTATGAAATTGACAGTTGTGCTGATGGCGGGGGTATGAAAAATACATTCACTAAATTTTGGACATTTTTTTTAGAGTAAAACAACAACAGTCATTTGGGAAAGACGGGGAAAAAATACGGGATTTTTTAAGTTGAAATTATGAATTGATCATTGTTAGACTACCATTAAAAATCTGGAAGCACTGGATGGCCGTTTCGTCCTAGTATGGAACTCATCATCAGCAGTGCGTACCCACGATTCCTGCTAACCGCAGGATTCGAACCTAGAACCTTCGGCACTTCGCGCGAACGCTTAACCTCTGAACCACTGAGCCGGTTATTCAACGGTCTCGATGTCTGACTCTGATCAATCTAAGGATTTTGCGCAACCTCAACCATTATCTTCGGTAGTTACTGCCTACACTTGACAGGGGTGAATTCTACTGGTCACGTATTTCTGTATTCCAATTGAATCACTAGCAGCTATTTATTATTGTCACTTAGACACTGAGTGTTGTTTACTCTGTTTATTGCCCACTTATAAGGTAATTTATATGTAGAGTATGACTTTATATTTTGGGGCGAGTTGCGGTCTCATAAGTAGTGGGAATAAACTAATGACAGTTTGCGATAGATATACAAGATGACTCAAATACAACAACATAAGCTTGCCTGTGGTATTCTACCCTAGAACTAGAGATTACGACTACTACTACTACTACTGCTATTAAGAGTTCCAATACTAGGACCAGTAAACTTTATTTGCACATTAGATATTGCCTAAAGTACAAAAGATGATAACCAATTTGCTTGAATTTCTTGTTGATTTATTAAAAATATTATCTGATTCCATAGAAACATGGACAATCAATGTTAATGCAGAAAGTGTGTAATATATTCTGATAATTATTGTTATAAATCAACTAGATTATGGACTTCAGATTGTAAGCTTTATTAGTATTATTATTATTAATATTATTGAATGTGTAATGAATAACGAAAAGTGTGATAAGTCAAGTGAATTGAATTCTCATTATGAAAACAAGTTAAAGACATATTAACCATCTTATAATCTAAAATATTATGATTGATTCATAATTTCAATGTTAAATAGCAACCTCTATAACTCTATAGTGAGTTATCATATAATATGCTCAGTAGTGACTAGCTGTATGAGTTCTAGTAAGAAGTCGTGACCAGTGGAATTCAGTCCTATCGGACGTAGGCAGTAACTACCGAAGACGATGGGTGAGGTTGTGTTATAATCTTGTATTGATCAAAGTGAGACATTAACACCGTTGGATGCAGCCAACTCAGCGGTCTAGAGGGGTTAAGTGTCGGTATGCGAGACCGCGAAGGTGCTAGATTCGATTCACGCGAGAGTGGATCGTGGATGTACAATGCTGGACAGCCACCCGATACTTCCAGGTTTCTAATGGTGGTCTAACAATGATTGATTCTCAATTTCAATGTAAAACTGTGTGTGTATATATCAATATTCCGATGCAGGAGTGTCTAGCTGACATGTCCCAAACAGGACAACGAAGTGCACTGTCAGCCATTGATCAATTCCACTAAGAACGAATTCATGATAAATGATTCATAAGATTGATTCCTTCTATCAAAATAAAACTTACAGGATTTGACAGTCGATTCAGAGTGAAATTGATTGTTTTTAAAAACCTTGACGCATCATCTTGTTCCGGAAAATGTAATCCATACACTCTAGATGTGATTGGATCACGCCATTCATGAAATTGACCATGTATTTGATATTCAAGTCCAGATTTTAACACTGAATTAACTACAACCTAAATGGTAAACAAATAAAAAGTAGAAATCAAATAAAAACAAAACAGTAAATGGGACAATGGAATAAAACTGAATGTAACATGTTCTGTAATCTTATTTTAAGTCATATACAAAAAAAAGAAATGAGATATCTTAGACTGAGACTGCAACATTAATAAAAGGTAACTGTACTTGAATGTGAATTGCGCAAATTCTTTATTAAACAAATACATGAGAACATTACATTTTTTATTCTTGTGATACGGCTCAATAACCATTCAAGTTTATTGGGAATATGAGTTTAATTCCTAGCATCGCTGAATTCCAACAAAATCATAGTTTATAGAATTTGAAGTAAGTTATTAATGAATTGACTATTATATCTTAGTTGAAAAGTTTTCGTGGAGGTTGGGTCGTTTTATTCATACTCATTACAGATTTATCTCAGTTAATGTATCATTAGAAAACCAATGAAAGTCGACACCTGTTTCTCATCCTAATATACAACTTTTCTGGCAGTGCACAACAGGACACCGCCAAGGATCGAACCCAGACCTTTCAGGCCCCGTGGTGAGCGTTCAACTAACAGAACTATTAGGTTGGTGTGCAGTTGTTGCATAGTCTTGACTTTTGTACTGTTGTAAAATAGTGTTATTACTTATCGTTTTACAATATTAATAGATTATTTGATACTTTAGCCGACCGTACCTGCTACCTTGACCCTGACGCGGTGGTCAGGCCTGCTTATTGTGACTACCCAACCAAGCTATAGCGGCTGGAATAGATGTTTCCGCAGGTTCTACCATGCCAGGTAGGTCCACAAGAGAACGGTAAGACTAAAAACAACTACTCATAGTCTGAGGGCGAGGTCGTACTGCTGACTGTAGAGAGGTGTGACAGCAGAAAGGTGTTTCCTCCGGACAAGCAACCTATGCACCTATGCTGCCTTCTCATAAGGTAAAAAGGGGTTGGAAAACGTGAACCCTAAAAAAGGTCACACCTTACCTTACTTCAAAGATTTCCGTCTCCGGCGGTAAGGCCTTTTAAACAAGAACGGAACTAACACTTTAAATACTACCCATAAAAAGGCTGTGCGTGACCGGCCTCAAGCAGTTTTCCCTTGAGTTCTGTAATCACATTCCCAGGTCTCTAAGACAAACGTTAATCTACCTTCCGTTTCAGGTTCTTTAAGAAACACCCACGGTGTGGGCAGCCGGGAAGCGACATCCGCCCTCATACCCTTAACAGCATACGAGACCAAATCGGTCACAATCATTATAATCTCCACGACAAACCCTTCTCAAGTGGCGATCGATTTGATACTTTAAGCTGGGTTTTTGAATGCGCATTTCTTAGGCATTTCAACTAACCATTGAACAGATAACCAATACTTCCTGGTTTTCACTAGTTCCTCTTCAGTTGACATTAAACTGGGATAAAACTCAACTTAATTTTATACTATTTATTATAACTAACTACAAATGATGATTATTTGACAATAGCTATTAAGAATAACATCTTGTAATTCATATGAAAAAAAAAACAGAAACAGAATACCACCACATTAGAGACTGTAAAAATAGACAGTAAACATTTGATTTGTACAATAAAATCTATGAATCTTGTTCAAGTAACACCCTAATAAACCCACCGTCAAAATTTATCAAGATTCTCTCTACAAGCGATTTGAATAATCGAATGAATATCAATTAAATCAAAGGTAAAAAAATGTTAACTAGCTAGCTACCAAGTGTTTTTTTACTTTGATAGTTACAGAAATGCAGTGAATTATTGGCAAGAATTAAATTAATGATATTTGTTGGTTAAATATTGAAATCTTTCTATACTATATATAAACTATTTCTGAAAATATCACTTCTTCTTCTCCTTCACGATACAATCCTACAATTGTTTATAAACATTTGAAACATACGAACATTTGGAAAGGAAGAAAAAAGAACGCATGCATATTTTTGTTGGAAATACAACTACACTACACTACACTAGTAATAACGATAATAATAATTAATCAGATAAATACACCATTCACTTGATTACATCATAAATGCAATTGTTTATATTACACAAAATATAACTAAACTAAATTTCAATTGGCATTATAATACACAGTAGTAACATACATTTAGGGTTTTTCTCGATAAATGAACAAGTGAAATAAGTTAAGCAACTGTATCTGTTCATTGATTATTCATTTCTATGATAAAAATTGTAACAACACAGTGTGTGTGTGTGTGTGTGTGTGTATCAAATCATAAGTTCAAGTTAACTTTACAGAAAGAACTACTCCATAAGAATTGAAGTTCAAAATGGTATTATGTGCAAGTTGTATTGCAATAACTTGTTATTCTGTTGTCACGTATCATTTATTTACTACTTATCGGTTTCAGTTATACACACTTAGTCAATTCGAACGTGTTCTGAGTTTGTGTAGGAATACGCGACGAGTACATACATAATTAGAGATAATAGAATACAAGAGGATGGACTCATAGCAACACGCACTAGATACTCTAACAAAAGATTATCTTTCAGGAGTTGAATGTAACGGAAAAAGAGATCGTGCAGTTTTAGTTGACAGATTATTAGTTCTGTGGATTGTAAATATGATTGGCTACGTGATTTTTGAAAAAAACTTTTCTGTCATTTTAAAGATTATTTCAATCAGGAAGTGGATTAGTCTCTGAAAACTAGCACAAATCAATACAGAATAATATTTATAGTTGTGTTGTGTTTCGTTCATGAAAAGTCAGTAGCACTCCCAGAAACTTCAGGGGTCACGTCTCATGCTGTGAAATTGGATGAAGCAAGTTTGAATGCACAAGTGTGGTGCGCGCTACTTATAAGTAGTATATGACGTGAGTGTCAAAGTAATGTCTGGCAGCAGAAGATGGGGGGAGATCAAGAAAGGAAGAGTGGGAACACAACGGAATTTGTATGAAACGCATGTATAGTGAAATGTCATACAATGGATTGAAGATTTGCAAATTAACGATTACGATATGGTTTTCCTATTTTACTGAGTAACTGTAATTTTCGTTAAATACAATTCGGTTGCTCTCACCTGTGTTCTCCTTCACTACACAAGGAGCATAGGTACTCCAAGGTTGCAGGTACACTTTGTGAATAAGTGCAGAATGGGGATGGTAACCTCTAATCACCTAACATCTTAACGACACAATAACCACGAGGTTGAATCCCTTTAATTAGTGATTATATATTAAGAAAAAATTTAATGTCCCACCTTTTGAATCGTAGCTAAATGACTGTACAGAATCAATGATATTCGAATTTCAATTAGCCATAACTACTAACTATTTCATACATAAAATATAATTAACATCGGTAAACAATAAAGTTTTACTAGCAAAACATTTAAGAATAATTTAAACTATAAATAACAATTTACATATCAGTTTATGTAATTTTTTCTTATAAAAAAAGTTGTTTAAACTGCTGAAATTTGACAAATGAACAACAAATATTGACATGTTATAGATAAATTTCGCTACATATCACCCCACAATTTAGGTTAACGTATAGGGTCACGTTGTGAAGATTTCTCTCTTATATTACGTAACAACCAACTACTCTTGTTCTTCAAGTATTTCTGAGACATTTTATTTTGTTCGACAACACAGTTCGAACAACAATAAAAACAGTTTGAGAAAGGATTCACAGTAATCAGAATGTGAAGATATTTATACAGTATAGAGTATTCGCTCATTATCTAGTGTGTTATAACATGGTCATGTATTGAACATGCTTTCATATAATCTATGTCCTACGAACAACCGTGTTGTGAGAATTTCACCAGAACCTTTCTTTTATTTCAGTTAGTTATATGAAGCTATTCATGCAGGAGCTGTGGATACGTACTGCTGATGAGTCCCGTACCAGGACGAAACGGTTGTCCATTGCTTCCAAGTTTCTAATGGTAGTGTCTAACATCGATCGATTCATAATTTCAATAAATTAACTGAACAATCTGCACAATCCTATCATGAAAATAGTTGAACACTAGCAGATTATATCACGTGTCAAGATAGAGTGTGTAAGGTTGATTAGGCATACATCGTCCCAAAATAATTGCAATCAATGAAATTTCAGTTAACAACTGACCATGATTGTTTATCGTTAATGTTTTGTTGTTATCTAAAGGTAACGTTGGTTTAATACAAAAAAAAAAACAAAGTTAAAGTTATCTTTATTGGATATATAAATAGTGGATTTGTGACTAAGCAAGTTTTAATTTGAAAAACAACAGATAAATGACATCCCCAGTGGGTGATTGATTTATGCAGTACGATAATTATAAATTATTTACATAAACAAAACAATGTATCAGTGATTAGTTAGTTTAGCCAAAAACAAGAAGTAATATTAACAGTAATGATAATAATCCTTACAAGTGTATTAATAGTTACAATAGCGCCTTTGGAACAAGAAGAATACATTTTACTCGGATGAATGAATAATGGACACACACACACACAAATGCGTGTACACGCACGCACATCTACATTAAAACAAGTTCAATAATTCATTGTAGAGCTTGTAAAAAAAAAAGTATACATGTTTATCGTTGCAAACTGGAAAAAACCAACACAATCCCAGTTAACTCTATTCATGTCCTCTTGCCTCATTTGAAATGAAATGGTTTATATTATTATTGAAATAATCCGATTATGTTTTTATTGTGAACAAGATTCAGTTTTTCCTTTTTTGGCAAAGCTTACAGTAGATCTTTGTGGCTAATTCTTACAATTGACAAATGTAAAACCGCGCACACACACACACACACACACATACGCGTATATAATAATATAAACGAACAGATGGACAATCATTACAGTGTAAGAGAAAGAAGCATGGCGAAAATATGATTCAAACAAAGCCAACAACAGATTACATGATTTTACAATCTGATTAACTAAAAAAAACTCATTAATATTAGACAGAATGTTTTAATGCTGAATTCAAACTAGAAGGGAGTAAAAATTAATGTGTTTCTTCTATAGAGTCTAATAAAAATACTTAAATGGAAAATTAAACAGAATGCGAAAAAAAATTATTTATTATTTATTAGAGATTGTAATCAATAATTCTATTGAAGGAGAATGAGAACCTGTTCTGATTTATTTAGAGAATTTATAAAAGTATAAAAGTATTTTCAAAGTAACAAATGGATGAAATCAAGTGCATTTCGAGTTACATCCGGTAAAGTGAACAGTATATTATTCAGAACTTTATCTGCTATGTCTTTACAACTGAATGCTTTATAACTGCTTGATCATTATTATTAGCTTAGTTGTTGCCGATATGCCATTCATTTTTTTAGATTCAACTATATAAGTTATGTACATAGAGGAAAGCAGCCAACCGCGTCACAAGACAAGCCATTACTTGGAATCTTTAGGGCCAAAGGAAAAGAGGGCGATCAAAGAACATATTACTCAGAGAAATGGAAGCAGACATGAAAGGAATGAACAGCATTTGGGTAGAACTGGGGAGGAAGGTCCAGGACAGAGTAGATAGAAGAATGCTGGTCGGCAGCCCATGCTCTACTAAGGGTAACAGGTCTAAGTAAGTAAGCAAATATGAGTTAGGGTGAATAACATTTTTCTATAAATCCTCGTTCCTTTGAAGTAAATGTATACAGCAGACATTTTAATGGCAAACTAGATATCGTTTGTCAGATAACTATAAGCTCAGTAGTTCGATTAGTTTCCTTTTTGAAAAAATATCGTAGAGAGCTTAAAATTGCAAATCTATCGCAGATTAAGATTTTACAATTTTTGATGAAGACAAAATGGCGGCAAATAATGTAGGTGATGGATGATGCAATGATACGGCATGGTTAATCGTGATATTGTATCATTAACAAATTGAGTTGGGTCAGCGATAAGACTAGTAGTGATAATAATTTTTTTAAGTAACACAACAACATGTTTACGTACAAAATAGTGAAATAGAATAAATATGATAAATATATCATTGGCGATTGGGAGAAATTGTCTTGTAAGACATTCAATTTCCAACCGATAAAGACTTAATTAACAAGCCTAATATTTGGTTGTTATATCACCTCATGAACGAAATGATGTAGGATCTTACTGAGACAGCATTGGTAAATAGCTCATACTTTGACTTGCTTCATTACCTCTTCAATTATATTGGAAATTATGTTTTTAGTTTTGTTTCTACAGATTACAACCACTCAACTGACATAAAGTTTAGGATACTTCATCGTCATCATCAATCATCGTAGCTGCTACCTTGACATGGTGGTCGGGCTTGCCTATTGTGATGAACCAACCGAGCTATATTGGAACATCGTCGCTATCATAAACCTCCATATTGACAAGATCAGCTTGTCATCATATTTAAGACGGTGATTAATATCAATGTCGCTTGCACATTTTTGATCATTATTATTTAAACAGAATGTTCAGTACTCATGTTTAGTTTAAAAATATTATGTACACAATCCATACATTATTATTGAATATTGTCTCAGTTTGACTACAATCTAAAACTTGACTCTACTGTTTTTTTTATTACCGCTCAGAATACTTCCACTACCTATATTACAATAGGATTTGAATTGACAACTCGATCTTTGTGTGCTAATGTGCTATAGCAACTTGAACTGATGTACGTACGAACATACGAGGTTCTGCGTTATGATTGACTGGCTGACTGACTAACTGACTACTGTCCTTAATTATACTACTTAAAAGTGAAAACAGTATTATGTTATGGCGCTTGATGATAATAATTATATCATGATATTGTTTAAAACATGAAAAAGTAGTAGATTGAAATGACTTTTTTTCCATATTTCTTAGGATTAATGATTCCATTGTTTCAGTGAACATTTCAATAAATTGGAAATGAATTACAACACAATGTACAAATGGAAATATTAAAAGAATCAATCAATACAAAAAAAATGGTCATAAAAGAGAGTAATAAAATTTGTGAAATTTAACATTTTATTACACTGTTACTATGATACTTATGAATGCAGCTCAACTAAAACAAAATAGTTTTTATTAATGGGATAATAAATCTATTGAATGATGAAGCATTCAAACATTTAGTGTACAATAGACAATTACTGTTTCTTTCTAGTGATACAACTATTGAGAATAACATAAAACGCCAACAACCTATTACCAAAATACACAAGATCACTAAGTGTACAATGGTATAGTAGAAGCACCATCTCTTAATGATCCACTTACGAACTTATGATAAAATACTAAGCAACTGATGTAGTAAAGTTCAGGTTTATGTAACTAGCTTTGAGTCATACTATTTGGATAACAGCTATGTATACTAACTACTCGGTTGATGATATGCTCGTGCATTGAATTCGAATTCGTAACTGTCGATTCAATTCAGTGAATGAGATTACTACTATCCTCTTCTTTACTATTCGGCCAACTAAAGCAAGAAGTTCAGAATTGTTTCAACAAACACCTTGTTCATCATCATACAAGACGAAACAAAAAAAAATACATTTAAATTAATCAGTTATATTACAGGTTTTAATTGTTATAACGGCTTATCGACTTAGAATATGCCGATGACATAGTCCTACTTGGTCAAGACGCTGACAAAATGCAGAGTCTTCTGACCACCCTAAGCAACAATGCAAGCATGTTCGGGATGCGGTTCTCCCCCCTCGAAATGCAAAATGTTGCTTCAAGATTGGGTTTCATCGGAACCTGAACTAGTGATAGGGAGTGAAGTAGTCGAACGTATAGACCGCTTCACTTATCTTGGGAGTCTCATCAGTGCTGATGGCCTGGTGACTGACGAAATCTCAGCTCGGATACAGAAGGCTCGATTAGCATTTGCCAACCAGCGTCAACTATGGCGCAGGCGAGATATCCGTTTGCTGACTAAAGAAGGAGTGTACCGTGCAGCAGTTTGTTCCGTCCTACTGTACGGATGCGAGACTTGGCCGTTAAGAGTAGAGGACTTCCGTAGGTTACTAGTCTCCGATCATCAATGTCTCCGAAGCATTGCTTGTGTATCATGGGACAACCGTATAAGCGATGCTGTCGTTAGGAAACGAGTTCTAGGTAGGGATGGCAAATCAGTAGGTGAAGTAGTGAAACTTCATGGCACAAATCCATGAAGTCACTGACAAGTGGACTGAGTCATGTTGGTAGATGTAGGCTATCTGGTTGGGGTCCGTGAGACGATAGTCACCGATGGTTACAGACCTTGAATGACATGGCTCAGAATCGTTTGCAATGGCGCAGATGCATCCACTCTTTGTGTTCTATGAGATTCTAAGCTTCTGCATTCTTCATAATCTCTCCCTTACTCCTTCTAAATTTATCTTACTGAATTATACTTCTCGAATCATATCTTCGCTCCCTAATCTTCTCCATTACTGCTAATACTTATATTATTGCTATCACTCTTGGATTTGAACTGACAGTTGCGTCTCTGTGCTGATGGGGCATGGCAACCTGAACTGATGTACTTACGTACGAAGTTCTGCGTTGTATTTGTCTGTCCGTCAGTTGTTATAACGAATGGGAAGTACATGCGTTAGCTCCGATTTTCAAATGGCCTTACCACCAAAGACGGAAATCCGCGAGGTAAGGTGAGGTGTGACATTTTTAGGGTTGACCTTTTCTAGCCCCTTCATTTCTTATGAGAAGGTAGCATCGCTGCAGATTCTGGATGTCCTAGGGAAACACCTTACTGTTTTCACACCTCTCTACAGTCAGCAGTACGACTTCGCCCTCAGAACCTGAGTCACTGCTTTTAGTCTTACCGTTCTCCAATCAACCTGCCTGGCATGGAAGAACCTACAAGAACATATGTTTCAGCCATTATAGCTCGGTTGGGTCATCACGACCTCATTGGCAAGCCCGACCACCACGTCAAGGAAGCAGCTACGATTGGTTGGCCTTGCTCTTCCCAAATCTATTTCACTGGATTATACTCCTTGAATAACATCTGCAAACCCTAATGTTTCTGATTACTGCTTATACTTCTACTACCTCTACCATTATGGGATTTGAATCGACAGTTGCATCTTTATGCTAAAGTGGTTTAAGAACTTGTTGTTGCTGACTTTTTGGCTGCTGTAATTATTTATGAACTGATTAATTAGCAGTGAACACAAATCACAGTGAAAATGCAAAAAAAGTTTTTTTCTTTGGAAAGCAATGGTACAAAAACGCATTAGAAGTTGACTTTACGACACATTCACACTCAATTGATATTGATTTTTTCCCTCATAAATTGTATTCAAAGTTTTATATCCTTAACAGATAAACAAACTTGAGATCGGATAGTTAAGGACAAAATCATTGTTTTGCAACAACCATTATTACTATTGTTATGCAAATCTCTTCTACTAGAATTGAACGTAATTTTAAAAGAGGAGCAGGTAGTTGAAAAATATATACACACAACTTTATTTAAAATTAAAAGAGTACATCAAGGTCAAGTGTTAGTTTCAAACACTACCATGAATAGTTTGATTAAAAAACAGTTAATGCATTCTACCTCTCACACATAAATATATCTGTACATAATTACTTAAGTTGATATATTTATTGATATTAAAATGGAACCATATGCGGTTAGTATATTGACAAATTATTATTCATCATATTAATGAATTTTGTTTAAGCATTTACTGAATTATTAATAATAGTTGACACAAATGAAACTAATATTAACTATGTTCCAGAGGTTAGGTGTTTGCGCGCAAGATCGAAGGTCCTGGGTAAGAATCCTGCGAGTAGCAGGAGTCGTGGATGCGAAATGCCACTGATGAGTTCTATACCAGGACGAAAAGGGCCGTCCAGTGCTTCAAGGTTTCTACTGGTGGTCTAACATTGATTGTTGACTGATGATTTCAATGTGTATACGACGAAATAAGTAACATCTTAGTTTATAAACTTGAATTGTTTGCTATCGTTGTATAGTTTATACAGATAATCAAGAATGCAAAATAAATACTAGAATATCTCCAGAGAAGAAACACTCGAAAATATTTTGAGGTTACAACGTTGTGCGATGTCATTTGGAGGAGGGGGACGACTATTAAGTAATGACACCGAGTCACTCAATCTCCATAGTTGTTGAAATGCAAACTAGATAGACAGAATTTAATCATCACATTGACTGATTAGTGTGAATTTGTGTGATTATAGTTTTTAAAACTATCGTTTCATTTATCTTACTGAATGATAAATATATAGAAAAACCAGTCTGAAATCCAGGAAATTTCAGACGAAGTTGTTATCTTCCTTTTATGTTAAAGACAGTTTATTATAATGACCTAACGCTGCTATTTATTGCTTCGGACTCAGAGTGACAAGAATATAATGAGCAAATGTAATATCCGAAGGGAATGTGTAGAAAATAGCGGGCCTAAGACAACAACAAGCTCATCACTAATTTCTCCTTGTGTTGCAAAATTTCATCAAATCTGATACGATGTGAAATAGGAAAATTTCAATCTACAACATACTTTTAGCAGTATTTAAAAATTATTTTGATGGCTTAACACAAACTGTTCCTGGAAGAACAGTTTAAAGTATTGATTTTACAAACCATAATGTGATCGGTTATTAACATATATGAGACTGAAATGCCTGGAAAGTGTTCGAACAATATATATATATATATATATATATATATATATATATATATATATATATACCTATAACTTTATGCTCGTTTTACTGAACCATATATCAACAAGATTTAGAGTATATATAGCGATGATAACCTTAAACAGTCAACTGACCATTTGAACTTTATTCTTTAGTATAAATATCATTCAACTTAGTCTAGAATGAATTAACAGTTTAAAGGTTCATGATGTTAGTGCATTGATTTGATAAGGTTAGGATGTAGATTAGGGTCAATCACTTGTAGACTAGACTGTATCACAGAACCACCATTCAAGTAGAGTTGGTTTTATTTTAATTAAAACTGAATATATGTTAGATATTTTAAAGTCTGGTAAGTAGTTTTTGTAATATTGATAAGAATGGTAATTAAGAATCACAAATAAATTCCAATATATAAACTGCTGAAGACAAGTGAAGCTATGCCACTCAGAATGATTGCATCACAATGAACAGCATACATTTTAGATATCCTAGAGCGTGATTGCATGCTCCTGGCTCTGAAGTGACGGATTCATAGGTTAAGCATATTGCTTTTAAACTAAACACTAGGGAAAAGGTTGAACCTTCATTTCAATCATATCTATTTAAGAAATGGACTTAAAGTTAAGCAAGTACACCAGTATTCGATAAATGCGTTGCAAAACTATTGTTCGGATAATACTGGGTCTAAAATCCATCCCAGGATAGATATGCTGGTGATTCTGGACTTTATACATTTGTTGCAAAACAGGAATTAATCTATGAAAACTCATGTTGTAACTAGTTATTTTTGATTTAGAACTTTCGTTTGCTGGTTTTATAAGATTATAGAAAAAAAAATTAAACTATGTGTGATAAATTAGGTACATTAAGTAAAACAAGCTGAGGTTTGTATAGCCAGAATATTTTCAAAAACTATCGCTGAACGAATATATAGGATTAAACCACAACAAAAAACAAGCATACATGACAGGAAATAATCATCCCACTTTAATCTACTCCTTTCAATATTCAAAACGCATCTTAATGTTGCAAAATATATTACCTGGTTATCTGGTTGACGCCAGCCTACTATACGATAAGCATCCAAACCTTTTTGTTGTAAAATTTGAACCCATGAAAGTGTGCGCGTCCCACCGCTAGGTAACCATACTCGGTCTTCAGGGTTAAACTGTAAGACATATGCTTGAGCTGAGGCTACTGGTGATTCTCTATTTAAAAAAAATTAAGATCATTTTTATACATAGTATACTTGATTCAACTTTAAAATGAAATTTTTCAGGCCAAGATGAAAATCAATGTTGGACTCATAAATAACGAGGAAAATATTGAATGCTTACGTTTTATGAGATGAATAAATTCAGGCATTCTAAATATACCATGATACTGTTGAAATCCTGTCATTAATTGATGATGTTTAAGAGTTATCTAACGGCAAAATACCGTATTGAAAAAAGACAAATATATACCAACTTGATGAGACCTAAGTCCATAACTGTTTACTCAACTTGGTACCGATGATTCCTCTTATGAATTTAAAAAAGGCAAGTGATACAATAAAGGTGGGATTATAAATTCATATTATTCTGTCTCAACTGTTATAGACTAATTTGTACTTAACTTTGAGCTGAACTACGTCTGACAGTTGATGATACTACGTGGCTGCCCAAAAGGAAGTTGAGTGGGATTTAAAGCTGACGTTTATCGGTTAAAATTCGTCGTTTGAAGAACCTGTAATCCCATTTTACATCTACAAATAAGATTCTTCATCTAATTGCAAATCGTGTTAACTGTAAACTCTATACACCTAATAATTACATTAAATATCTCCGAAATTTTATAATCATCAAGGGATAGTTCTGATTGGCTTTCCGATTCTAGATAACTTTCTTCTGAGCCCCTCTATTTTATTCAGACATCTAGTATGAAGAGACAGCACTGTAAATAAACTGGACTATTACAATTATCTACAGTTTTATTTATTTGTTATAAAAATTGGTACAAAAGGGCACCTAAACATTTCTATGCCAAAAAATCGAACTTGTGAGTAGAGTGGGATACTGCCTAGCTGTTAAATCATGTTTTCTCTCGGTAGTAGCGTCTGGTGATAGAGTTCTTGGTTTATGCACTTTAAATTCGAAAATATTCAGTATGTCCTACGGATGATGAAGTCCCAACGAAGATGGCGGTCGACATTATTATCCCTGTTTGACATTAAAAACAAGTCAAGTATTTCGACCAGGAAATTTCGCATCATTTCATTTCAGTACGGCAAAGAACTGTGTTGACAGGCTGCTTGAAATCAATTCTAGTGCTACCAGATGAAATAAACCTGTCATTGGATTTTTTGGTAGACATTCTCCCGTAATAACGATAGGAAATAAATGGCCGTGAGATTTTGTATAATCTTGTAGATTTGAGCAAAATCTTCGGTAGCAAAATGGTCACTTCACTTGCAGATAGCAAGAACCGTCAAGTGGATTATTTTATTCGAATCAAGGCTGGATTATGGCCCGGTGAATATATTTAAAATGTAGGACATGATGAGAGTATAGTGAGTTAACTTAAGCATACATCAAAACAGAGATATTTTGCTACTTTTGTACCATAGCACATAGTCTGATGGTTAGATTATTGGCAAACTTTGATCATTGAAAACTCTTGAAAAAAAATTGGCTAGTTGACACAGATACGATTTAATTTGTTTTGCATAAGAAACTTAAGGATAAACGTAATTTAACTTTAACTTATATATCAGTTGATAAAATGAACCCGGCGATATACTTACTTTAATTCTCTGACTGACGACATTAAATGCGCATTTATATGGTTAGAAGATAATAGACGTAAACTGAAAACTTCATAGAAATGACAATGTAGCCAGAAGACTAGAAAGGTAACTGACGTTTAAATTTTACGTTGATCTAAAAGTAATGACATACTAAAAAAATTAAGATACAAAGAAATGGTTTAGGGTTGGGAAATGTACTGATTCCCAGAAAGAAGTGAATCATATAAAACTAGAAACCAGAAAACCACTTACATCCACCAGGTTTGCAAGACAACGACCTTGAGATTAGAACCTTGCAATAATATACAAGTGACTTGAATATATTCAATACATGAACTGTTATGACCCGATGTAGCGGAATATGGCTAGCCAGAAGGTACCTTGTTTACTAGTAAAACATGAAAAGTGGCACATGGGGAGGGGACTGAAAAGGTGAAGAACAAAAATAGCCTTGAGTCAATCACCTAGCATGTGCACAAAATACATTGAAACTCAGTTGTGATAGTAATATATAAGAATCAATAGTCACTCATGTTTCAGACCCAGTGAGTCTGGAAAGCGAAGTTAAGAGCGAATAGCATGAATGTTTCAAACCACTAGAACCGACTAGTGTCTTAGCGCACGCTTGTTTGTGTACTGTTCCATTTATTAGCTAATTTATTAGCAACTCATTAATTTCAGTCTTTCTGGAAGATATTTATGTACTTGTAGGTCTTGTAATTTGCATGAGTGAGTTCGTTTCACGGAAGTAGAAGTTTGAGGTACCAGCAGCGATTACTTACTTTCCCAGAGGTAAGTTGTTTACAATGTGAAGAATGACGGGGTGAAAATGCTAATGCCTAGGATAAACGATTGTTTGAATATGGGAAAGAGCTGAAAAGTTGATAAATTTTTCACTGGTTACCTCGAGAAGCGTGGAAGTGAATTTTTGATTCGCCCACAACTTAGTGAGAATAATGCTTTATATTTGAGATGTATAACATCTGTCCATCGCCAAATTAGATGCTCGCTTCTGTACTTGGCCAGTGGAGTTTGCTTCCATTTTGAAAATTGAGAGTGCATTGTGAAAAGACGTAGGATTGTTTCTATCACAACCAATCTTCTTTCGCATAAACTGAAGAGTTTTTACAATCAAGGGTAGAAGTTCATATGGTAAAGATGAGTTACTATTAATTACAGGTTTTAGAATAATTAAAAATCTAATCACATCCAAAATAATTCCTATAATAAGCTTTTCTGAGTGTCTAGTTTTATTTTGAATTATTAGGCTGAAAGTGTTGACACCATTCCTCCTTGTCATAGGTCCTACGAGTTGAACAGTTAGTGTAAAAATCATATAACACAGATGTTCGTTTGACATTGGCTTTTCGACTAGCTTTCTAATAAAACCGACTACCGAACTCAGAACGAATGAACAAACCTTAACATGAAACTCTTTATGCAACATTAACAAGCTAAGTTCACAGGTAAAATATATTGTAATGCCACTGAATGTATCTGTCTGAATAAAGATAATAAGAATCTGTTCTCAAATAATAACATAAACTTCGTCAAAATAAAGTTTCATCGAGAACGATCACAGATTAGTTAAATGAAGCGCTGAAATTAAAGGACTCGGAACAGAGAACTGTGGGGCTTCACAAACTATTATTTATCCAGAAGAGTAAATAGATTTTGTACTTGTTGTTCATCTGCGAACTACCAAGGAATCTTTAGTCTACTTTGATAGGAGTTAAACAATCGGCGTGTTCTGCTAATTTGGACATGAGACTGATGTCTCATCCGTGGATAGTGCGGATGACGCGTGCTGATGACTGGGACGTGAGAATGACGTCTCTGATTTATCTAGCATGGGGTCCGAAGGAGAAATTGGGATCCCGCTAGTGAGTTGGACAGATCCAGCATTGAATAGAGATTTGTCAGGTAGGGCAATGTCATTGACGTGTGCCGGTTTGAGACGATCAATGATGACTGTGTCGATTAGCCTTGAAAGTCGTTTTTTGACGATAGATCAAGTGAAAAAACCATTCGTTATGGTGTTACAATGGTTCGCCTAACGAATCTACTCGTATAAATACATATGGACAGGTAGATAACTCTTTAGGTAGAGTGACCTATCGATGCTATATTCGAGTTAACCCCGACGGCAGTGATCGCATGTACGCAGATATTCGTTGTACGTTATCTGACATACATAAGATTGCTGCTCTGTGTGGCGTGAAAAATTCCCGTGGCAGATGCAATGTCATGCCGTATAAAAGTTCAGAGGCGGAATATTGAATAACTGCCGTGACTTCTCTGACCGCATGAATAATTGGAAAAAGAGATATATGCTCATATTTCCCATATTATTTAGCTATACCATTTAAAGTCATGATGCTTGGTTCTGAAAGGGCATTAGTTCTAGTCTTTACCATCTTCATGTAATTATTCCCAGTCCCTTATTAAGTAGCAAACAGTCTTCTTTGTAGAATCTATTTTGAAGGTTCTGATTTTGGAAAATCCCTCTTGATTCCATTTTGAGATTTTATCATTTGTATTTTGTTATTATTTCTATATCTTGTACTTATATTGAAGTTTTTATGTTTCCTTCTGAACTATACATATGTTGTTTAAAATTGATATTTAATATGGCTACAGCCATATTTGGATTTGATACTCTAGTAGTAACAGACTGGAAGCACTTATTCTTCCAGCAACGGAACCTATTGTGGTAATTGGAAACTCGAAGGTGTAATATTGTTTCGGCTATTGTCTGAATTTCCTTTTTTCATTAAATACAGAACCGTTCTCTCCCAGAATTATCGTTTTGGTCTTGGGCTGGGCGGGACGCGTATGAACCTACACTATTCAAGTTGGAGCGGACCGCAAGAGTGATATTATAAATTGATATTCTTTAACAATATTTCAACTCACTTAAATCTTACGTGAAAAAGTGATCACACCACATGACTTCACACACTATTGTGAAATTTCAAACAAACGAATACTTAAATCACTAGGAAAACTAATGTCTCCAAGTTAAACCATAGTCTGACAGCAGTGTTACACATATACTATACAAACGTAAACTTTCCTAACGCAAATACAGAATAAACATCAAACAGTTTTCAATTGGAATAATTACGCGAAACGTTCGCGCTAAAGTCAAATTGTGCATCGTCAACCAAATTTCTTAAACCCCTTTTCCGTACGGTTCAAACTTTGTATCAATCTCTAACTAGAGTGAACTTGGTTTATCAATATAGCCTGCACGAGATTCTTATGCGGATAAAGAAACTGTAACTACTTCATCTTCTCGTGGAGACGTCTTGAATTCAGTTTTACTTGCAGTGTCTTCTCGCTCTTATGGAGAGATTGATTGAATGACTCTTAAGCAATTTCTAATCCACCTGGTAAGTCTGAGGCCACATTTACTCAGAACGGATCTAAGGTTTTCCGTAAACTTTGTTGTGTCATGCATACAGTCAAGGGAGGCCAAATATTAATCGATGTAAAAACTATCTTCAACGTCCTGTGCATTTTTCACCAACTTCTTAGCAGACAAACTTGCAACCTAAGAGAAAAGTTAACTAAAAATTGATAAGATACTGCTCCAAATGGACAAACCGTGTGACGATTTTTCATGGCCGGAAGTTTTATGTCACCTTCCTCTCACGACCTAAGACAGAGGGCTCTTCTTTCTTTAGGATCTTTACTTAAAGAAATATTTATTCACAATCAGCGGCTGATGCTACTTCATCCAATCAGAATAGCAGAACCCCGAGCCAACTTTTTATAATATTCGGGAGCTCTAATTGCTGGTCGCTGAGAAGAACCGTGAAGGATAAAAACAATTCTCAGCTTACCTGGTGTTTTTTGAATTGATGATTTGAATGAGTAGAAGGTTCCAAAAAACGATTCAGAGCCAATTTCGGTATTACTAACTTCAAAGATACAGCCTTTACTTAAACGTTTATTCATCACCTCTCGTTTTTTATAAACCTTCTTTGTAAACTCTACAGTGATCGGTCAGCCGGTTTTAAGTTATTCCGGAGCTTTGACTTTCATACCTCTAAGGAAAACCATTTTGAATAATGTCCATCCACCAAACCAAAGGAACAGTTTACTACCTCTAACCCTCTCTTGTCTTCGAACGAATGTTCCTTACTAAGCTCTTCGAATTTCTTGTACTCATGATTATACAACATTTCTGGACATTGTAAAACATCATGACTTGTAGAACGATCAAACAGATCTGCATAATATAGTGGATCATTTTTTACAACATTTGTTACCTTCGGACCTATAGTCATTCGAGATAAGACCATACAGCAAACGGACAGCATCACACCTAATCAATGCTCCTACTTAATTTTTTCGAAATCTCGAAAGCAGTATATCACTTAAGTGTTACCATTGCCCTAACTGTGGTTCTGCCTGTCTCTCTGTACCACTGATCGGTAGACTTTATTCTGCATTAGCTCTAGTGAATTGTACAGTTCAACTGACATGCAAAGAAAATATTCCTAACCTTATATCCAAACAGTTATGAGCAGCAGTGTCGTTCACCATTACGATGTTTCTTTACCTCCGAGACAGAGCCAACAAATTAACTCTTCACATACAAGAGAATTTTCATAACCTCTTCTCAAAATTCCTTTGGAACCGTGTAGGTTGACCAGAATGACACCCAAACGAACCTTGAACGATTTCTGTTACCAAGATGAATTCACTGCATCATTACGATCATGATTAAAATGTACCATTCGGATGATAAGGAACTGTGAGGTTCTCAGCGTTACATTCAAAGTATGAATCACATGACCCTTTCTCAAACATCAGTAACAAAAACCATGTCTTTTTGGCTGTAGTCTGTTTTCCATAATACTTAATTTTGATAACTCTGTGCTATCCTTTACTTTCTGAATGCCTTTCTAAGACTCTCAACTCTTGACTTCAAGCGAGTCGCTGATACGACCTGATTACTCATTATATTCATCATTACTAATCTTTATACCATGTTGCACCAGTCCATCGTGTTCCAGAAACTTTACGAAGGACACTAAATCGTCAAATTTGTGTTTCTTATTAGTCATCACAATATTATAGGAAACTTCTTCCCACTTGCTATGTAACCTAGATGGCAGACTTGACACAATGGTTTCTATATCTCGTTTGTTCTGACGATGTATGTACATTTCGCAGCTTAATTATAAAGACTGTCAAGTCATATGCTCAAGGTCCACTAAGTTTGTGGCTGAACCAATCCATAATCAGTTCCTGAGCAAATAGATGTTCCTCTCCAAGTGGGCGATGCGAAATTTGTAGTGCTCTATGATATCCCAATTGACTAGGAAGAGATATTCAAAACTCAAAAGCTTCCTTAGCCTTTTCTTCACATTAAGACGACAGATTTGTCAACATTTGATCCTTATAGGACAATTTATGTTTGATGATGTTAGCAAACTGGCTAACGAGACGGTGACGTTGCCTTTAAAATACATAATATCAGTTCTAGGCAAACTAGAGTTGTTGAAAATCGTAAACAGGCTATCTTTAAACGTACGGGGTCATTTGATCCCTGAACGTATAAGCGTTTTTCATAATAACAAATTATGACCAGAATTATGCTTCTAAAACCCACTTAGACATGCACTCTTCCTACCACAAACTCTAGGTAATTGGTCATCTTTCGTCCTGGATTCTAGTTCCTCATTATCGACTTCACCTTCAGTCTATATCATCCTAGGCTCTTTTTCAAATTCAAGCACCTCGTTTATTTGTTTAATCTTAAAAAAATGCCTTTCAGAACTTTAGCCTAACAAAACAAGGCATGAACTCTGAATGAAGAAGCATTTCCTCAGCTGCATTAAGTATACTGATGAATTATATATTTTACGGTGTATGATACTGTCATTTTCAAATTATCTCGTATATCCGGTAAATTTTGCTTCTGAAAGGCAAAAGATTTTAAGTTTTTATACAATTAATACTGATCTGTCGTGGTCTTACATTCCTAAATACTTTATATTATTTCCCAGCTTCTGATAACTAGAATATCATGTTAAAACAAAGACGACTGTCAGTAATTTATCCATTTAGTAACTGAACACCTAATCCATATAATCTCTCCTCTACTCACATTCATTGATTATGATATTGGCAGTTAATAATTAACCAATGAAATCCTAATTTATTCGCTTAGAATAGGCAAGCACTGTTCCTACTCAGTTTTCAATTCAGACTGACAACTAAATTAAAACCATAACATATAAGAAATCATCCATTTTGTTGAACATCAGCACGAAATACAAATTAACCTATGAAACGTAGGATCCAGACACCCATATCAGCGCAAGATCTGGGTATTCATTTCTCAGGATCTCGAAGTATTTTACGATCGACTAAAAATGTCACCATCACTATATTACGGCTTCACATACATCTGTGGCCACAGGTGTCCTAGTTTGTGTCGTACCATCTGGTAGTAGCGAGTGTGAAGCTACGATACTTCGACTACGAGCTGCGAATGGCCTAAGTCATTCCTAAAAATGGTACATGATAGCTAACGATAAACCTGAAAAATCGACGACAGTATCTGTGGACGTCATAGAACGACCTTCAAGGTTGATCGACACGGTCATCATTGATCGTCTCAAACCGGCACACGTCAATGACAGTGCCCTACCTGACAAATCTCTATTCAATGCTGGATCCGTCCAACTCACTAGCGGGATACCAATGTCTCCTTCGGACCCCATGCTAGATAAATCAGAGACGTCATTCTCACGTCCCAGTCATCAGCACGCGTCATCTGCACTATCCACGGATGGGACATCAGTCTCATGTCCAAATTAGCAGACCACGCCGCCCTTGACTTCGGACGAGGTTGCAGGCTCACGAGGTACGTACGAGACTACCGTCTCACGTTCCGCTTGCCAGGTATTTCTACCTGCACGCTTTCGCAACTAGCCTCAGTAAGCAACGTACAGGGTTTGAGATTATGCATTTACCACATGCTTGCTATACCGTTTTCCACTTTTTAATCCTGAGCCCACGCCACTGACCATCGCCCTGCTGGTACCGTCGACTTCAGTCAATCTCGGAGAAAGCTGGCCTGATCACCCACGCTCTTGTCAATGCACTCAGTCGATGTTTTGGGTCCGAATATGTCTGGCATACGTATGGTTTCGATGTTGGTCGTTTCTGGTTCTTTCTCTCAATCTTGTTCCGTCCTACGTCTGCAGCGTTTTCTGGTCCGAAACCCTACGGACGCAATCTTCAGATTCTAGATACGAGCCACTCTGGTGTGGCACGCCAACTCGAGCAGCAAACATGGCACGTTACTGCTGGTGCCGTTCTCCGTAAGACTTTCGGTGACTACCCTAGCATCATGGATCACTTCCTGTTCGTCAACCCTTCCGTCCTACAATCACACGTTTGCCGGTCGGTCCCACAAACGAAGCCGCTACGTATAGAAAGTGTAAACCCTTTCTAGCGGGGGTCTGCTGTAGTAAATCAACATTTTTGGAGAGAACGCGATTGGTTTAATAGAAGCATTCATTTTTATGACCAATTGTACCAGTGATCCTTTAATTGTACTTTCTATTTATTACACTCTGTACGCTCAAACTTTCCGTTTGTGTTTCTGCCATTTTCTCTCCACCATCTCTGTAAGTTCGCGCTTCTTTTCTGGCACGATTTCGGTATTCTTTCGTTACCACGAAATCGCCAGTTATTATATTCTTGACTATAGAGTAACCGTTGTTTTCTGTTTCGGGCTCGTAATAAGTATTTAGTGGTGATCATAGACAATCTCAACTCCATTGCCACTAAAAATTAATATCTACATTATGGAACAACATATCTAAATGGAGATAATCACTATTCCATTTATATTTTTACCCAAATTCTTACCTATGCAAAATGTACCTAATACCGAATGTAACAAGATAGACCTTCATTACAAATATCTATTTAATCAGATAGCGATTATTCAACAGTAGAAACGCAATAAAATAACGTCAACACGTAGTATAATAAAAAGTACTTGTTTACTGAATACGAATTTAAATAAAGCACACAAGCAAACCAATAAAAGGAACGAGAGTATCTCAGTGTTCTAAAACGTTCATAACCCATAAGTGCAATAAAAATAGACAGTGATCTGACCACCACAGGTTTGCATAGTAATAAGTAAAACGAAGTATAAAACGTTTGCCATAAAGTTGACTTTACAATCACATTACAAATGAATTACACAATAAAATGAAACTCAAATTCACCAAGAACGCTCTTGATTACATGATTGTAAGTGGCTGAAACATCAGGTTCTGAAAGTAAGTCTAATGAAAATAAGGCATTGGTAACCCCGAAACGTGGTCAGTCAGTCAGTTGCAACGTAGAACTTCGTACGTATGTACATAAGTTCATGTTGCCATACCACATTATTAGCACAGAGACGCAAATGTCAAATCAAATCCCATAGTGATAAAGATGGTAGAGGTATTAATGTTATAATAAAGAAGACTAGGCTTTAAGATATTATTCAAAAAATATAATTCAGTGAGATAAGGTTAGAAAGACAAAGGTAGAGGTGCTGACGAATCCAGAAGATTAGGATTTGAGAGAGCTCAAAGAGTGGATGCACCTGCGCCATTGGAAAGGATTTTGAGCCATGTCGTTCAAGGTCTCTAACCATTGATGACTTTCGTCTCGCGGACCCCAACCAGGTAGCCTATATCTGCCAACATGACTCAGTCCACTTGTCAGTGACTTCATGGATTTCTGCCATGTTTTGGTCTGGCCTCCCCTAACTTTCTTCCAACCTACTCCAACACCACAAAACATAGCTCGTCGGGGCAGTCGGTGGTTATGCATACGTAACACATGTCCCGACCACCTCAACTGATGAAGTTTCACCACATCATCTATTGCTCCCCCATCCTTACCTAGTACTCGTTTCCTAACGACAGCATTGCTTATTCGGTTGTCCCACGGTATACGAGCAATGCTTCGAAGACACCTATGATCGAAACCAGTAACCTACGAATAACTTCTACTCTCACTGGCCATGTTTCACAGCCATATAGAAGAACGGAGCAAACTGCTGAACAGTACACTCGTCCTTTGATTAGAGAACGGATATCACGCCTACGCCATAAGTGACGCAGGTTGGCAAAAGCCAAAACCCCGAAACGTGGGGTATAATCTAGTCAGTATCACATAATGATCAAGTAATGTTGGAAATCGCAATCTGGAAATGTATTTAACAAGTAAGTTAGAGTCAGTCAGTCAGTTGCAACGTAGAACTTCGTACGTAAGTACATCAGTTCATGTCGCCATACCACATCAGCACAGAGATATAATTGTCAATTCAAATCCAATAGTAGAAGAGGTAGTAAAGGTATTAGAAGTAATCGGAGGGGTTAGAATTAGAAGATATTATTCACGAAGTATGATTCAATGAGATAAGTTTAGAAAGTAAAAACTAGAGGGGTTGAAGAACTCAGAAGATTAGGATTTGAGAGAGCACAAAGAATAAATGCACCGGCGCCATTGCGAACGATTTTGAGCCATGTCATTCAAGGTCTCTAGCCATCGATTATTATCATCTCGCGGACCCCAACCAGGTAGTCGACAATTACCGACATGGCTAAGTCCACTCGTCAATGACTTCATGGATTTCTGCCATGTTTTGGTCTGGCCGCCCCTAGCTTTCTTCCAACCTATTCCTACACTACAAAATAAAGCTCGACGAGGGAGTCGCTGGTTAGGCATACGCAACACGTGTCCCAACCACCTCAACTGATGAAGTTTCACCACTTCATCGATTGATCTGCCATTCTTACCTAGTACCCGTTTCCTAATAACAGCGTTGCTCACTCGGTTGTCCCACGGTATTCGAGCAATGCTTCGAAGACATCTATGATCGAAAACCAATAACCGACGAGTATCTTCTACTCTCATTGGCCATGTTTCACAGCCATAAAGTAAGACGGAGCGAACCACTGCGCAGTACACTCGTCCTTTAGTCAGCAAACGGATATCTCGCCTACGCCATAAGTGACGCAGGTTGGCAAAAGCCAATCGAGCCTTCTGTATCCGTGCTGAGATTTCGTCAGTCACCAGGCCATCAGCACTGATGAGACTCCCAAGATAAGTGAAGCGGTCTACACGTTCGACCACTTCACTCCCTATCACTAGTTCAGGTGCCGATGAAACCCAATCTTGAAGCAACATTTTGCATTTCGAGGGGGAAAACCGCATCCCGAACATGCTTGCATTGTTGCTTAGGGTAGTCAGAAGACTCTGCATTTTGTCAGCGTCTTCACCAAGTAGGACAATGTCATCGGCATATTCTAAGTCAATAAGCGAGCCACCTGGTAAAAGGTCTACTCCTGAAAATTCAGACGAGGATAAGGTTATTTCTAGGAGCATGTCTATGATAAAATTAAACAAGAATGGAGAAAGTGGACATCCCTGACGGACACCACTTGAAGTAGAGAATTCCGGTGACAGTTCGCCATAAGCTCTCACTCGACCAGTGGTGTTGGAGTAGAGAGATTGTATGAGGTTAATGTACTTCTTTGGTACACCTTTCAATGACAGACACTGCCACAGAACCTCACGATCCACTGAGTCAAATGCTGCCTTAAGGTCCAGGAAAACAACTACTGTAGGACGCCTAAATGTGTGTCTGTGTTCCAGGACCTGTCGTAGTGTGAAAATGTGGTCTATACAACCACGTCCAGGTCGAAAACCAGCCTGGTTTTCTCGAGTCTGCTCTTCACGAGCTTTCGTTAAGCGTCGAAGTATTATTGAGGCCAATATTTTAGATACTATATTAGTTAGACTTATTCCCCTGTGATTGTCACAAGAAGACTTCTGTCCTTTCTTATAGATTGGGACAATCAGTGATTGAGACCAGTCGGATGGGATTACGTCCAGTTCCCAGATTCTACCTAAGATCTCAGTCAATCTAGCTGCTAAAACTGGACCACCATCCTTAAATATCTCAGGGGTCAGTCTATCAGGACCTGCAGCTCGTCCTCGCTTCAGATTTCCTAACGCTTTTTCAACTTCATTAAGACTAGGCGGACTTACGTCGATTTGCCATTCAGGATGACTGGAGATCGTGGGTAACCGAAGAGTGGCTCGAGGCCAGTTGAACTGATCCCTAAAGTGTTCTGCCCATCGATCCAGTCTCCTGGATTGAGAATAAATAATAGTCCCGTCATTTTCTGAGATAGTCTCACTTACACTAGGATTCCTAATACCAGTTTCCTTGATAAGTCGGAAAAGTTGTCTACTGTTGCCGATCGCCGCTGCCTTTTCCATCGCTTTTGCTTTCGCCACCCACCACTGTTCGCGATCGTTACGTAGGCTTTTCATAAGTCTGCGCCTAAGTTGACTTCGTTCTTCATCATGTTCAGAGCCAGGTGGGATGAGTTTTCGGGCATCCATCAGATCGGTGGATGCTACTGAGATCCACGGTTTCATTCTAGCCTTATGGTCAACCTTACTAGCAGATATCACTGCTGTTTCCACAGCCTTTTTGATATCATTCCATCCTGCTTCCGGATGGGAATCGCTTAAATGGTCGCCTAACTGTCTTTCTAGTTGTTCCTGAAATATATTTTTCGCCTTATTATCATTAAGTAAAACCCTAAGAGGCTTTCTTACGGTGTCTTTCCTACGCCCAGTAAGCTTCAAACAAATACGCGCTCGCACTAGGGCATGATCTGAATCTAGACATGTGCTCCAGAACGAGCGACAGTCCTCTATCGAACCCCTCCATCGGTGGCTGATGGCAATGTGATCTAGTTGAGTCCAACGTTGAGACGACTTTGGAGGTCGCCAGGTCAACAGATGCTTTTCCTTATGCCTAAAGTTAGTGTTTGCTAAGAATAGGCGGTTGTCTGAGCATGCTTGCAACAGACGGTCACCATTGTCTGTTCTCTGAGCCGGGACACCATAACATCCACCTAGGTGTCTCTCCTGCTCACTTAGTCTACCTACTTGAGCATTAAAGTCACCAGCCATTATTACTATATCAGAGCGCCTAGCTTTTTGGAGGAGGTCCGAAAGCTTTCTGTAAAACTCATCCTTAACCTCGTCTGAACTGCATTCAGTGGGGGCATAGGCAGATACGACGAAGAGGCAACGGCGATTGTCCCTATCTTTCCGAGTCCTTACTGTCCCGTTTAGTCGGACAGCGCACAATCGACTATCTATTGGGATCCAGTCAAGGAGAGATTGTTCTGCCCTACGACTCAATGCTATGCCTACGCCAGCAAGACCCCTGGAAGCAGCATCAGGGCTACCGGATACACGAAGAGTAAATCGAGCTGCTTCTTTATTTTGACATGGTGTCGCCAAGTGTATGACGTGACTCGGATCCTGTATGCGCGTTTCCGAGACGCAGCATACATCGATGGCACGAGATTCTAAAGTCCTAGCTAAGGAAGCCTGTTGTCCTATTTGACACAATGTCCGTACATTAAATGCTCCAACATGTAGTCTAGAGCGAGGTTTAAGGAGACCAGGAACGACGTTTCGCGAACTCGTATCGTCTGCATTAGCTGTGCACTGTGATGAATGAATGTGAGAAGAGTTAGTCGTGGAGATAAGAGAGGTACTAGGGGGTGTAGGAAGGATTTGATTTTGACCAATTCGGTCTCGCGTGCTGTTATGGGTATGAGGGCGGTTGTCACTTCCCGGCTGCCCACACCGTGGAAGGTTGTTTCTTGAGGAACCTGAAAAGGAAGATAGATTAGTGTTGGTGCGTGACCGCAGAGCCCAAGGGACAACTGCTTGAGGCCAGTCACGCATGGCCTTTTTATCAAATGTTTTTTGAGGATTAGCTCCGTTCTTAAAGGCCCTTAGTGGGCACCCTTACCCAAGGAGACGGAAATCCGTGAGTTAGGGGAGGTGTGACATTTTTAGGGCCGACCTTTTCTAACCCTTCCTTCCTTGTGAGAAGGCAGCATCGCTGCAGATGCTGGTTGTCCGAGGGAAACACCTTACTGCTGTCACACCCCTCTGCAGTCAGCAGTACGACTTCGCCCTCAGACCTTGGGTAGCTGCTTTTAGTCTCATCGTTCTCCAATCGACCTGCCTGGCATGGTAGGACCTGCAGGAACATGTGTTCCAGCCAGTATAGCTCGGTTGGGTCATCACGATAGGCAAGCCCGACCACCACGTCAAGGTAGCAGCTACGGTCGGGAGGTAAGTTAGAGAGATCTGTTTTATATGGTGACAAACTAAACGCAACGGCTTGTGATTTACGAAGCCGTTTCTGAGGGTCTTTTGAGTAAAAAAAGACCAGCGTCAATGTAAATGACTTACAAAACTGGTTACTATGTTCAATACATTCTCGATTTTTAAGCATTTAACTTGTGTTTTTCTCCTAAACAAAGATTCGATATTAGTCTTTTGAATAAAAACATTTTCACTTTATTTTACAAACACTATTAGATTAAGTAATTTTAAACTGTGTAATTACTGTTTGCATAACTCATAGGATTAAATCTGATGCTAGATTGTTATAATCCGATATGTAGGTAGGTAATTAACATAGGTAAGAGCATTCATCCTATCAATAAATAAGTATCAACTGAAAATTCCGCACTTTTACAAGTTGTAATAATACTTATCAATATTGTTATGAGTACATTCTAACTATAATTACAAAATAAAATTCTCTTGTTTTTAATTACTGCATCGCACTCATGATTTTGTTTAAACATAATATTTGACTGAGTCGATTCGCTGCTCTAAAACAAAAATAATTCAGCTGTATACAATGAACTGGAATTATTAGTGAAAAGCATGTTACAGAACAATATACTCAATTTGATGATTATTACCTTCAATTGGCCATTTTAAAAAGTAGCTTTATAAATAGATAACTTACGCTCTCTTCCCAGAGTACATAAAATATAATGATTATTATCAATGTAATATCTATCAACCGATGTCCATTGTGACCGACTGACAGATCAGTGGAGCGGGCTTCTTTAACTGGGAGAATCCTTTCTGGTTACACGTGTTACATGTTATGCTCGTCACTTGATATGCTTGAAACTATTACGGCTTCACCTTAGTCGATAAACAAGAATGAGAAAATGAACAAGTAACACGTTATGCTACTCTTATCAGTTACCCCAAAGGAACTAACGAAGAAGTTTTGATATAGCGTAGAAAATGTATTCTACAAACACCCAGCAAACACAATGAACTCAAGCAAACAAGTCGCGTTTATTTATACATCACGTCACGAACATAGCACACTAAAATAACACAGCAACCAATCACAGCCAAAGATTTTCCTGGTGGGAAATGTGATCTCAAGGTCAACTGATCAGCCCATGAACAAAATCCAAAATTAAGATATTTAGCGAGTGAGTTCTGGGGATCTAACGTCCCTAACATCTTCAAATGAATTGTTTCCCCTATTATTTCACTCTAAGCACTAAGCACTCCGTAACAAAAATGCAGTGACCAAAACTGTATTCTCAAGTGTTTATAGTATAATTAGGCTGTTTTTAATAATCAAATGATTACTTAAAGAAATTCGACTATTATGAATTCTATTTTTTATAAGATATTACTTAGATTTATTGCGGACTTATTGTTTGACTAAGTAAACAGCACAATATTAACCAAACATTCAACACATAAGGCTTATTCGAATACAATAAGAATCAGATGAATAGTTATGTAAATACACAAATTCACTACCAGTTAACACGATAGCTGGTAAAATTAACGTAAACTAAACTATGAGATACTAACTAATCAGACAAACTTAACTATGAAGCTGCTTAAAATTATAGGCGTTATATAATTAACAGTTTAGATTTTGTGGAAAAAGTTAATTAAAAAAATGCTGCTGGATGGTCACTTGCAATATTTACAGGACTTTATAATGTCTAACGCTAAACAATACTGAAACACTTAGCTAAGCAACTCTATTGTATTGCACAGTTGATAGAATACGATTCATACTCATAAACAGATGTGGTGTGATGTAATCTAATTGCAGTGACAGATTAGTTTACATAGTGTAGTAGTAGTAGTGTGTAGTGTAGACGCCTTATTTGAAATTTGAATGCTTCACTTCTATCTGAAGTTTGTGCTGATGATGTTGTTCAGAAGAACAATGAAAGCTCCACAACCAAAACAATCAGCTCAGAGAACGAAACACCACCACGAAATTTGAATATAGAGGTAACGATCTCAGAAATGTACAGAAATTAATGGAAAACTTTTTTTTTCTACCACTATCGCATTCTCACCGATACAAAGTTTTCGGGTGTTTTTTCCTTCACACCTGACCATTTAGTGTTTGACAAAAAACAGATTAACGATATTCTAATGATTGGACATTTTGAAGACTTGTTGAGACTGTACACAATGAAAGACCCAGATAAGTCAACTGAAAAACAGCTCCATAAAAAAAACTCAGAAACAATTTTAACGTTACACAGCGTATTTTGAAAAAAGCACATGTTACGCATTTGAAACCTCACTCTACTAACACTTCTAGTTCCGATTATCCAGTTTGGTTTAATCTCATGCTTGTGTTTCATGCTGACGATTGTTTTCCCTACTAAGTGTAAGTGCATTGTATGTGCCGACTGAGCCGTCGACTACACCTTACCTTTCTTGTTCTTTCCTCTTCCAGATAGCCTTACACTCTTTCAGCTTATTCAGCACCTTACAGCTAAACGCGAAATAAGCAAAAGCTGAAGTTACACACAAATACTATGGAAGTATGTTAAATAAACTCAACTGGTAGCAAGACGCGAACAGTGGAAATGTTTTACCAACTGGCTGTAAATATGCAGAATGTTAGTGGGACATAGATGGAATTAAAGCATGACTACGTTGCTGCGTGCTGATTGGCTAATTTCCTATCCAATCAGCGCCTGATCGGGTCTTGGAGAACAGGGTAGAAAATTCTCGTGCTGTTAGCTGCACGCTGATTGGCTAAATCTATTCCAGTCGATCACGTGAATTACAATCCAGAAGCTTTTCATGTAAAAACTATAAAGATACTAACGTTGTATCTATTTTGCCCTTACCTTCGGCTTCTTATTTCTATTTAACTATGCTATTTGGAATATAATCTTTTTCCCGTTCCACCATGTTTTTGATTCTTTGGAACTTGTCTAGTGTATTGTGGTCAGAGTATACTAAGCAACAGGAATTAGCTGGGAATTATTTAAGCAAGTGTTACAACACAGAATAATTTAGTTGACAAATGACTATTAATAAGCAAAGGTAATTGACTATTTTCATTTAGTCTTCAACAAATCATAAGTTCTTATATTAAATAATAATAATAATAATATGTATTCTTGCTTTATGATACAATTTATTGTGTTTTTCTTTCGACAATCACTCAATCAATCAATCAGTAAATACAATATGCTTTACTTCTGCCACTGGACCTTTACACAATTCAACAACTTTAGCTTTTTCCAATCGTTTCGCTTGCCAAGATGGATGTAGATCAGGTTTAGATAATTCAGAGATTACAGCAGTTTCTGTAGCAGTATTACTGGTTGTTTTGTGCATTTGTAAAGTTTTTGGTTTCATTCTGTCAGGAAATTTGGTAACATTTTGTTTTTTATGAGATATGTATGAAGAAGAATTCTTTTTCAAATGTTGTTGTTTTGTAGGATTCTTTAAATGTTTCTTTTTCTATTAAAATAATAACGGAATATGATTAAGTTGACAGAATAACGATCAGCGAATTTATGAAAAAAAAGATAATTTATGAAATTTAGTGACTAGACAACCTAATTTTATGTGTATGATCAGCTCATACTTGTGTAGGCACATAGTGAAAGAATATGAATAGCTATAACACGCATGATTATCATAATTGAAAAGGGTACTGTTTAAATTGTGCAGAATAGACAGAATGCGGCTAGCATCATGCGCGTTTCGTTCTAATCGGGACTTGTATTTAAGTTCGATGTACTTGCGTCTCAGAGTTGATGTAATCTCCTGGAATCGAACTTCTTTGCTTCAAACATTATCGCGTTATGCACTCTTAGCTTTGAGATGCAGGTACATCGAGCAGAAAAGTGCCGAATAGGGCGAAGCGTGAGTCATGGATTCCGCTGCTAGTTACATTCCATTTATTCTACGTAAACGTATATCACGATGGCTATATATATAAACAGTCTGCATAGAATACCTATATGCCGACCAAGACTGATCAATTTTGGTGAAATATCTAAAACAGGATAATTTAAGAGCAAGATGAAATTATGCTTTCTAAGAACAGCAAAGTCATTTATAGTTTCGTAAGGCAATAAGAAAGTGAGAAATCGTGACCAGTGGAGTTCAACCCTGTCGGATGTAGGCAGTAACTATCGAAGACAAACGCGTGAAATCGCGCAAAATCCCTAGACTTATTAGAGTTAGATATTAACACCGTTGGATACCGGCTCAATGATTAGGCGTTCGTGCGCAAAACCGAAGGTTTTGGGCCCCAATCCTGCGAGGAGTCGTGGATGCGCACTGCTGATGAGTCCCATAACGAAAAATAGGTAAGTAGAAAGAACTATATATATTATATATATATATATATATATATATATATATATATATATATAACAATGACTGATTACTGAAACATATTTTATGACGTTTTTATTACTACAGAAATAAAACGAAATTGAAGTGAACAAATGTACTAGACAACAGCGGCGACATAGATTACTCAAGAATGACAAGAATAGGGTACACCTTACGTGTTACTTACATGTTAAGAACATCATATGAGTA
The DNA here is from genome assembly GCA_944470395.2 of Schistosoma turkestanicum. NCBI lineage: Eukaryota > Metazoa > Platyhelminthes > Trematoda > Strigeidida > Schistosomatidae > Schistosoma > Schistosoma turkestanicum. The sequence goes on along the minus strand of OX103971.1, from coordinate 9,283,839 downwards.
AAAGACTGATAAACATGTTTTGTTTGACACTTATGTTATTTGAAGTGTTTTCATTACTCAATGCAGATAGATAATTGACGAAGTAGGGAAATTGAAAGTTGTAATAATAAAAACCAATTAAATGAAACGAACAAACAAACATATTCAATAGAGATTTTTACTGATGACAGTACTTTAAAGTTTTAGCACAAATAAACTAATTGACACTTACAAATAACTTTCTAGCTTCTTTATCATCATCACCAAGTGGATCGTCAAGTTCATCATCAATTAATGAATTTTCTAATTGATGAGTTTCTGCAGGAATTTCATGATTAGAATTAGATGAGATCTAATGAAAGCATTGACAGTAGATGAAAAAACAAAACAAGAAATTAGATTATTAATTCATAGTTGATCAGAAATATTTCCTTTAGTAAAGTAAACGCTAAAATAAGACAGTGAAAATAAGTTATCATTAACATAAATAGAACCAGTAGAAAAGAGTCATGTTTACAACAAAACCAAGAAGTAAGTAGAACACTGAATTTTTTCTTTGAAAAGGCAAAGAAACAACTTTGTTAGGTTGATGTAGCTGACTAAATAGTTCACTGTTAAATGACTCATTTGAAGTTGCATAATGTCTGGAATTCATTATTTTACTTATCAAGGTATCATAAACACATTAATCTTGTAATTAAAAACAAAAGTTCAAATTGTTAAATAATCAAAGTGAGTACAACATTAGATGTTTTAAATAATTTGAAGAAAAACATTATGGTCTCTTCCTCTTTTTTTTGTATATAAATTCGGATCATAAGTATTCATAAATAGCGAAGCTACACAGTTGAACATTGAATAACTAATATAGACCACAAGATTGAGGAAGATAGTGCTAGATTACTGATGAATGAATCTTTGAAATAATCCATTTACAGATTAGTATTAACAATTAAGATTATGCTTAGCTGTGAAAGAAGAGTATCAAAAATTAAAGTTACATATGCTTCGAGAGACTTTATTTATCAGCAATAATGCTAAATGACAAAAACACATCCGGAGTGATGTGTGACAAACTAGGTGTGATATTACACATTTGAGAAAAATAAACCATCAAATCCATAGTAATGATAACAATAATCGTAATAATAACAATGGAACTCTTTCATAAGGTATTCCGTTTGTATATTAGGCTGTCAGTCATATTATGTGAAAGCCGATAATACATTAACTGAACTAATTAAATTAAATTAGGTACTCTACATAGTCCTACTTGGTGAAGACGCTGATAAAATGCAGAGTCTTCTGACTACCCTAAGCAACAATGCAAGCATGTTCGGGATGCGGTTCTCACCCTCGAAATGCAAAATGTTGCTTCAAAATTGGGTTTCATCCGCACCTGAACTAGTGATAGGGAGTGAAGTAGTCGGACGTGTAGACCGCTTCACTTATCTGTGGAGTCTCATCAGTGCCGATGGCTCGGATACAGAAGGCTCGATTGGCTTTTGCCAAACTGCGTCACTTATGGCGAAGGCGCGATATCCGTTTGTTGACTAAAGGACGAGTGTACTGTGCGGTATTTCATTACGTCTTACTTTATGGCTGTGATACATGGCCAGTCAGAGTAGAAGATATTCGTCGGTTATTGGTTTTCGATCATAGGTGTCTCAGAAGCATCGCTCGTATATCGTGGGACACCCGAGTAAGCAACGCTGTTATTAGGAAGCGGGTGCTAGGTAAGGATGGCATATCAATCGATGAAGTAATGAAACTTCATCAGTTGAGGTGGTTGGGACATGTGTTACGTATGCCTAACCACCGACAGCCTCGAAGAGCTTTGTTTTGTGCTGCAGGAGTAGGTTGGAAGGGGCGACCAAACCAAAACATGGCAGAAATCCATGAAGTCATTGACGAGTGGACTGAGCCATGTCGGTAATTGTCGACTACCTGGTTGGGTTCCGCGAGATGATAATAATCGATGGTTAGAGACCTTGAATGACATGGCTCAAAATCGTTCGCAATGGCGCCGGTGCATTTATTCTTTGTGTTCTCCAAAACCATAATCTTCTGGATTCGTCAACACCTCTACCTTTTTTTTTCTAAACTTATCTCAATGAATCATACTTCTTGAATAATATCTTCTAATCCTACCCTCTCTGATTACTTCTAATACCTTTACTACCTCTTCTACTACTGGATTTGAATTGACAATTACATCTCTGTGCTGATGTGGTATGGCGACATGAACTGATGTACTTACGTACGAAGTTCTACGTTGCATCTGACTGACTGAAAATAGGTACTCTGGGATTTGAAGCTGATATTTAATGAATATAAAATCCGAGTGATTTACCTTATAAGTTGAAATAAATTATTTGAAACTTTTAGGTTTAGTTAATTTACGATAACATCACTACGGATTTGTCTTATTCTTGATTTTGTTAAACCCTAACCAGATGAAACTCTTGACTAAGAATTCAGAAATTCTTTTTGTAACTCGGCTATTTAGTAAGTTTAACGATAGTTTGATCTAATTGATCTAATCAATGCACTTTAAAAGTGTGTCAACCAACAGCTTTTATCAAATGAATAGTCTTACAACTTTCAATAAATGGTGGTTATGATAATCGATTATAGATTCTTCTTTCTTGACTTTCATTACGACCTTAAATCTATGAAACTTATGACTTGCATTTTGATGAAAGAATATAAATTAATATATTTTTTTCAAAACAAACAAATAAGGGATATTAGTAAATCAGTCTTACATTAGATTTTAATGGCAGTTTCAGTTTTTTTGATTTATTCACTGTTCGTTCAATTGATCCATCTGTTATAGAAGAAAGATTATGATCCATGGTAGTGGAATTTGTCACTGAGGATCCGGAAGTAGTTTTTATATCGTTGCTTTTTGTAGGAATTCCTTTTCGTTCAAGTAATCGAGTGATAATTTCTGGCATTGCTATATTAGTATTATTAAATATGTCCTTATCAGCAAGTGTATCTTTAAATGAAAGCTTTTTTACGCAATTTTCAGATTCCGAACATGCGTTGTGAATACGATAGGATGAGTGAGAGTTGCTAAATAAACAAAGCGGGTTCAAATAAAAATATACTGATGGGAAATGTAAAGAGACTTAGTTACTCAGCGACTCTTATAACAAGTTTAAATATTGATAGAAATAAAGAGTTGGATTGTATTTTGACGTGAGATACAATTCTTAGAAAAAGTAAAGGAATTATGCGCTCAAAAGCCTATTTGATAAACTTTAAGGCGGATACTACTTATTCACAAAATATCCAGATATGAGGAGAAAAATAGTTATAATGACATTGTAGCCCAGTGATCACAGATTAGAACTTCACTTCGTAGGGTACTAGTGTTCGATCATAACCATCGTAGAAGCAATGCTCGTATATCCTGGGACCACCGAGTAAGCAATGCTGGAGTACTACATAAGGATGACAGATGGATTGATGAAGTAGTGAATCTTCATCAGTTGAGTTGGTTTGGACATGTGTGACGTATACACCCCAATCACCGACAACCATGACCAGCAATGGTTTCTGGTGTAGACGTAGGTTGGAAGAAAGCTAGGGACAGCCAAAACAAAACATGGTACCAGTCAATGAAGTAATTGATAACTGGACTGGGCCATGTTAGTAGGTGTAGACTGTTGGTGCTCTATATCTACTGGTTTGATTTTACACTGATTTCGATTCGCTAAGGACGTAAGGATAAGGTACTCCATTGATCATACAGGTTTATAAAATGAGTTGTGATTACCGATTCAGACACCTGTGTTGCAGGGACAGAACAATTAAAAGCCAGAGGATTTGCTTCCTGTATATGAGCAGACAATATAATGGTAGATTAATTAGTGAAATATCAGAATTGTTTAGGAATGAACTGACACGATAATTATTACAGTATCATTGTTTGAGCATTTTTCTGACTCTTTCTTTCGTTTTCAAAGTGAAGGAACTGCAAACACTGGTGGAATTATTACGGCAAGCTAGAGACATTTCTGTTAACACAAGCAATGCCTGAGTATGCAGTTTAACTAAATCAATCAATTTATCTTCTAAATCATCTAGGGGCGGCCAAAACAAAACATGGCAGAAATCCATGAAGTCACTGACAAGTGGACTGAGTCATGTTGGTAGATGTAGGCTATCTGGTTGGGGTCCGCGAGACGATAGTCACCGATAGTTAGAGACCTTGAACGACATGGCTCAGAATCGTTTGCAATGGCGCAGGTGCATCCACTCTTTGTGTTCTATGAAATTCTAAGCTTCTGCATTCTTCATAATCTCTACCTTTCTCCTTTTAAATTTATCTTACTGAATTATATATACTTCTCGAATCATATCTTCGCTCCCTAATCTTCTCCATTACTGCTAATACTTCTATTATTGCTATCACTCTTGGATTTGAACTGACAGTTGCGTCTCTGTGCTGATGGGGCATGGCGACCTGAACTGATGTACTTACGTACGAAGTCCTGCGTTGTATCTGTCTGTCTGTCTGTTTTTCTCAGTTAGAGATCTGAAATAATTAGTTCTCATTGGCCCGAACGTAAATTTGTTTACAACTGATTTTGTAATATGTGACTTGAGAAGCAGGATTTATAAAGGTTTAGAATGATTTGAACAAAGTTAGACTGAGCTAGCGAGTAACTAATGTCTAAAGTAAAACTGCTTGTACAAATAACTAAGGCAAATACTTTATATTTGGACTAAATTATTTACATAACCAAAAGTAATCTCATCACTTCAACAGGTTAAAACATTTGTCTTAAGCAAACAATACCTCTGATCCTCCGAAATATCAAATTCTGTTTTTTGTACAGGTGCAGGAGGCAGTGGTAAGGATCCGCGAACTTTTCTATTCCGACGTTTTTGCTCTCTTGACTTCCATTTACCTGATATATTTTTGTAAAACAAATAATGAACGAGACTAATCCAGTCCTCATGTCTTTCACGAAATGATTTGATGAAGGTGGATAAGGGTTTTGATGACTTGAGGCGCATAATTAAACGGTCTTCTTGAGTGAGAGTATGTCCATTTTTCTGAAGCTAAAAATAATCATATAAATGATTATTTTTAGCTTTGTCGTACCATAAAAAAAGGACGATCATCAATACTTTTATCTCTACTGAATTCTTTCTGATGAACACTAACATATTTTGATCATCGAAAAATGATCATCATAATGAAAACAGTTACATGAACGAAGAATGTTTTTTAAATAAATGTTTATCAGGTTCTGTAGTTATATATCTAAATTAATAATTAGAAGAGTGGCTAAGTTTAAGGGAAATGTACAATTTCGAACTGATGTGTACATTTAGGATTTTTTGGATATCAAATGAAATTAATTTATGGACGAATAATAAGTATTTTTAACATGCCCAGTATTAAAGCGAGTGTCTGATAAACGTTTTAAAGGGAAGCTTAGTCTCTTTTATACAGAAGTACTTCTTTATTAAGCCTAAAAACCGTGTAGATTTACGGGTAATAAAAGAGGCATGTTTGTCAGATATGGGGAACCCTTAATAATGAATAACCAGACCATCCGCCGAAAAGAAATAAGTAGCTGTTCTGGGAGATTTATAATTCAGTCTGTCACTCAGTTAATCCAAGCTGCCATACCACATTAGAACAGATATAATTGACAATTGAAATACCATAATAGTAGAGGTAATAAAAGCAGTAGCGGTAATGGAGAAAATCAGAGTTCGAAGATATTATATAAGAAGTATAGTCCAGTGAAAAAAAATTAAATAAATAAATAGACGGTCATGAGGAGTCCAGAATATTAGAATTTGAGATATCACAGAGAGTGGATGCATCTGTGCCGATGCACTATGACACTGCAATCTACATCGGTAGGTTTATCGTGAAGTTTCGAGTCCCAGAAACTCTAACATTTACATCAGGGGAAAATAAGTACTATAAACATTTGTGTTTACAGCTAACATGATAACCGGATATTGTTATGGAATACGACACCAATGTTTAGCTTTACATTTAATAACTTACTATGTTTCATAAGTTCTTATTTTAAGACTACGAAAGTATGATAATGTCCCTTCAAAACTGACCAGATTTTCCCTCATAGTCGGAAGATTGGGTTAGCAAACATTAGAAGTATGAACTCTCATATACGAAATATGGAAACCAGTACGGCTAATCAGTATAAGATATACATTTCCGAAGTAGCTACTGTTTCATAGAGTGAATTTCGTGACATATGACAAAACTAAAAAGGCGTCTCGAAACTCACATGATTTTTATCAGTTTCTTCTGACAACAACCGTTTACATAAACGAACAACCGAGAGATTGTGCAGGAGTTGAATTTCAGACATTTTGTTATTAATTTTGTTTTCTATTCGTTTAGAAGCTTCAGGACGAGACGACTTCTTTCGCAAACGTTCGATGGTCCGCGTCAGATCTCTGAATACATGTACCTAATCTTCAGAATGTATTTTACACCATACCTTTGCAGTTCTCACTATTTTCCGCATCTTAGTCAATTCTTCGTTCAGCTCCTCTACAGAAGCGGATGGCTCAGGAATACGGCCATCCAGGTTGAAAGTCAAAGACATTTTCTCCCGCACAATAAATCCACAGTATACTTATTACGAACTGGCATAAACTTTTAACTGAGCTGAGGGAGTGAAGAGTAGTGTGTGAGGTAACCTGGAAGAGGAAATAGGGAAAGATAATGTGAGCAAACGACTCAGAAAGCACATAAAGTGCACCTAGATATATTAGATAAAGCAGTGGACAACAATCAAAGATAAAACATGGATGAGATTAAGGCTACCAGGTGACCTCAACTATAAGTTGGTAGAGCACAATTTTGAATGCGTCAGAAAAAGAAGGTTATTCAACATCCAATATCTTTTCCCCGTGGGAGTGTGAAATAATTGATTTCTTCGTTTTTGATCCTTGCTCTTCCGCCACGGTTCCAGGTATTTGATAGTGTCCATTGAGTGTTAATCTAGTCACTCCACTGGCAGTTATTTATGAATTTGTATGGACTGTAATTCGAGTGAGTGAATGTATCATAGCTAAATAGTTTCTCGATACCAGCAGCCATCATATCGTCAGGCCAGAGGTCAGCTGGTTGAAATGCGGAACCTGATAAAGTGGAAAATTCTGATGCTATTTAGAAGATGTGTGTTTCAAGAACTGAGTAAATAGTTTAAATATTTGGTAGTGCTGATAGATTGAGAGGATCGACACGAAAACATTCAATACAAATTATTGTCATATGCCATAATAACATCCGTTTATCATGTCAGATGTAGACAAATATCTAGTGATTTTACTTTTATGAAGAGAACGTGATTGGTTTAATAGACACATTTATTATTACAACCAATTCTACCAGTGATTGTTTGACTGAACTGTTTGTTTATAACAAACTTTTTGCTTGTGTTGCTGCCATTTTGATGCCCTCATCTAGCCTTACTTTCTTTGCTCGATTCCGCGAAATCGACAGCAAATATATTCTTCACTATGGAATAACCATTCTTCTCTGTGACGGGGTCGTAATTGCTGTAGTCAATCGCGACCCGATCGCCGCTTCAAACTGATGAGCTGATTTTTATTAAAAGAAGTCAATTACGGTGAGTCTGTTATTCGTTCATCTCTATTTTTATCATGTTGCTATGCTATTATTAATTTCATGATTCTTGCGACGACGTTTCAAAATGGTGGATAGCTATAATATGGTAGACTCCTAAGTGCAGGTCACTGCATTTTGACTTGTCTGCTTCCTATCACTTCAAGTCGTTCGTTTGTTTTACGTGCACGATTATCGCACTAACGCTAGGCACCCAGTTAACACAGGTGCCCATATTTCGGTGGTATTACTTGGTAGCAGCAATTCACAAGCTACAATTCTTCGACACCGAGCTTCGAATGGTTCTGTCACTCCTACCTACGCTACACTACTGCTTACGATCAACCTAAATAACCGACGACAGTATCTATGGACTTTCATCAGTCTTGGCGAAGGTTGGCCTAATCACACACGCACTTGTCAATGCACTGAGCTGATGTTCTGGTTGCGAATACGTCTGGCATTCGTTTGGCCTCGAGCTTGGTCGTTATGATCATTTCTGGTTCCTTCGCTCACTCTGGTTCCGTCCTTCTGCAGCGTTTTCTGGTCCGGACCACTACAAACGCAATCCTCAGAATCCGGATACGAGCCATGCTGATGTGGTACACTAACCCGAGTAACGAACATCGCACGTTACCACTGGTACCATTCAGAAAAGATCTTTGGTTACAAATCGAGCTTTATGGATTGCCTCATGTTTCATCAAACCTTCCATCCTACAATCACGAACGAAACCGATACGTATCGAATGTGTAAACCCTTTCGAGCGAAAGTCATATTTAGTGGCTCTACTTTTATGGAGAGAACGCGATTGGTTCAACGGAAACATTCATTATTATAACCAGCTGTACCAGTGATTGTTTAACTATACTTTTTGTTTATTACACTCTTTACGCTCAAACTTTTTGTTTTGTGTCGCTGCCATTTTCGCTCCATCATCTGTGTTATTTCGCCTCACTTTCTGGAAAAAGGCCAGATCAAACAAGAAATTATTCTGAGAAATGGAAGCAGACATGAAAAGAATAAACAGCAATTAAGCAAAACTGGAAAGGAAGACTAACGTCAGGGTAGGTCGGGGAATGCTGGTCAGCGGCCTTGAGGCGAGCGGAGTAAGTAAGCAGTTAATGGGCTGTACCAGCAAGGCTAAAATGAAAACAACATTGAACTGCACTGCCTATCAGCTCAAGGCCTTTTTTGAGGACACGTCCGCCGTAAGGTTACGTTACATAACCTCAAACAACGTGATAGCTGCTGATATACAGAAAGCCTACTGCGCTGTAACAAATGTATTAATTCAAAACACGGGACATACAAACTCACAAAAAACTACCGGATTACTAGAGTTAGTGCAGTTGAGTGACCAGACGCCCATCAGTTGGACACTTTCAAACTCCTGGAACCGTACCGAGAGCACAAGAATCGAGAGCAAAGTAATCATTTTGTTTACACAAGCCCGTGAAAAAGATATTGGATTGGATTCTGAAGTTGACTACTATCGCATCGAAATATTTTTAAAATGCATTTGGGAGTAGAGTAGAATTTTCACGTAGTAATATGTTCACCGACCATTAGGAAAGTTGTTTTTGAGTGAATCAGAAATGAGTTTCAATGTGAAAAAACATGGATTCGAAAATGGAAGTAATTTAATGGTAAATTTTAAGACCAGAATTTTTCGGAGGTAGTACATTATGTGGTTCTAATAACATGTTAAGGACAGCATACTTTAAACACACTGCCTTGCTAATTAGGTTACCTAATCCAACAAAGATCAGTCAGTCAGTCAGCTATAACGTACGAACAATTCAAGTTACTTTGCCATAGCTGCTACCTTGACTTGGTGATCAGGCTTACCTGTCGTGATGATCCATCCGAACTATACTGGCTGGAACACATGTTTCTGTTGGTCCTACTATGCCAGGCAGGTCCGTTGGAGAATCTTAAGACTAAAATCAGCAACTCAAGTTCTGAGGGTTAAGTCGTACTTCTGATTGTAGGGGGGTGTGACAGCAGTAAAGTGTTTACCTTGGACAACCAGCATCTGCAGCGGTGCTGCCTTATCACAACAGAAGGGAAGTGTTAGAAAATATCGAACATAAGTTTGAAACCTGAAGAATTTCTGTCTCCGGAGGTAAGGCAACTTAAAGACTGAAGCTAGCAAGTCAACCCACCATAAAAATGGCATGCGCAACTGGCCTCAAGCAGTTGCCCCTCGGGCTCTGTAGTCAGGTTGCTTAGACCACCTCCAACCTGATTTCTTTTCGGGTTCCTCGAGAAGCACCCTTCTACAGTGTCGGCATCTGGAGATTGATATCGGACTTGATACCCATAACAGCACACGAGGCAAAATTTGTCACAATCAATTCCTTCCTACACCTCCTAATATCTCTTTTGTTTGCACCAATAACCCTACCCACATTCCTTTATCAGCTCGCGCATCAAAGATTAGGAAAGCTGAAGAATGAAGGTTTTTCGTAGTTATTATTTTGTTAAACAAAAGTTACACAGTATTAACTTAATGACGAGGAAAATGAAATAAAACAGAAGTAAAAGTAAATAATAGAAAGTAAACAACGACAACAAGGTAAATTATTACTCATATATATCTTATAGATAGATATATATATAGATAAATATATACATAAATTAGACAACGTATGTGAATATAAAGATGATTGTGATAAACAAAAATTAGTGTTCGCGTTGTTTGAAAACCATTCCAATATTAATAATAATAATAACAATTTATCCTTGAATGAAAAGCAAAATCACAAAATATATCAATTGAATATTGAGCACGGTGATTGATAGAGAATTAGTATACAAAGATAAAACGATTATGCGGTATAAAAATCAATGAACATCTTTATTTTAGTAGCACAAAAGGATGTCGAAGATTGCTGCCTTTTTTTTCTATGCTACTGATATATTTTCATAATTGAATCAATGGAACGCATTGGACAGTGAATACACACTTGAGCATACAGTAAAACAACAATGAAAGTGAGAATATTACACAGCAATATGAAAATGAAGTTAATGATAAATGCTAAAACTATTCAACTATTAGTGTTAATTGCATAAAAACGAAAATGCATTGATTCTTTGAAAAGCAATACAAGTACAAAGTGCTAGGCTAATGCCGATGCACTACGGATGAGTTGTAAAAGTAGTTCTCCAGGCAGAAATATCAAAGGACTGATTTGGAATTATGATAATAAGACAAAATGAATCGGAAGTTAAATGCTGATCGATAGATAAAATATCATCAAAAAAAGCAGACTATAGATATTTGGAAAAGAAAAACATGACTTTTATTACAAGAAGGTTACTTTAAAATTTCGACGTAAAAATAGCAATTAACCAGTAGGGAATTTTAATAAATTCTGGAAATAAAATAGCCAAATGTTTCCAACCGATCAATTGTAACAATCGTTTAATAGAACGTAAATTTGTGTAATTACAACCATCGCATGATTTGATACCGAATTCCGCTGCCAGATCAGCAGCATACAAACATCGACCAGAGCGTTGAAGTAATTTTTTATTCTTTGATTGTTGAGCTAAACATGCAATGATATCACCGAGAATAGGAGCAGGCATAGCTAAATGAAATTATAAATTTAGCGGAAAAAAAGTTACCAATCTAATTTAATTTACAGAGAAGAAACATGAAAATTGATCAGTTATTTGGAAGAAGTACTATTGTAGTAAACGAGAACACAGGTGGGGCAACCGAATTGTATTCAACGAAAATTACAGAGTTACTCACTAAAATTGGAAAACCATATCGTAAATCGTTCATTTGCAAACTTTCAGTTCATCATATCGAACTGGACTGTTCCTGTTGCAAAACATCAATCCATTGTCACTATTCATGCGTTTCATACAAATTACATTGTGTTCTTCTAACTCTTCCTCCTTTCTTGATCTTCGCCCATCTTTTGCTGCCAGACATTACATTGACACTCACGTCATATACTACTTATAAGTAGCTCGCACCACAACTATGTATTTGACTAAAAGTACACAAAATGATCAGCATTTAACGTGCACTGTTGCAATAAATTCAAGTATTACATAGATTTTCTATGTAAATATTTATGTAAGAAAAGCTTTGCAACAGAGCCTAGCTAGTACTATCCAAGTTTATAGAGACACTTGTCATATCTTATTATACATAGTTGATGCTTTGATTGTGTTGCGTTTGTCTCTCTCGCCTGTCTAAGGGATTGAAGAATAAGAAAATTAGCCAACTTTCATGAATTGTTCTGATCAGATAACGATTTACTAAGCATTTTTTTTTATAAGAGCACATGAGCATTTTTCAACAGTCGATCAATTTTTGGTTAGATTGATAAAAATCGTTTAGAAACAAGAAAATTGGATAATAAGTTTTGGAAATCGAACGACTGATTGGTCGAGAATTTCGAGTAAGATAAACGATGAAAAATTGAAAAAAAATATATAAAAAAGGAAACAAGGTAAAATTCGGAGAATTCCATTCAACATAACTTAAAATTATTTGACTAAAAGAACCTTATTAAATGCACCGGCGCCATTGCGAACGATTTTGAGCCATGTCATTCAAGATCTCTAACCATTGGTGACTTTCATCTCGCGGACCACAACCAGTTAGTCTACATCTACCAACATGGCTAAGTTCACTAGTCAATGACTTCATGGATTTGTGCCATGTTTTGGTTTGGCCGCCCCTAACTTTCTTCCAACCTATTCCTACACTACAAAACAAAGCTCGTCGAGGCAGTCGGTGGTTAGGCATTCGCAGCACATGTCTCAACCACCTCAACTGATGAAGTTTCATTACTTCATCTATTTGTCTGCCATTAGCGGTTCATATATGCTATTCAAGAAGTATAATCCAGTGAAAAAAGAAAGATAACAGTGATGAGGAATTCAAAAGACCAGCATTTACAAGTACTGTTGTTAAATTTTGGAATCAAATAAAAAATATCCTATTTCAATGATTATTGAATGAATGAATGAACATTAATTCAAACAATTTCCAAGTACATTTTGAAAAAGAAAGGAAAACAAAACAAAGGAAATTTGTAACACTGATTCAAATAAATAAAAATGGTAAAAATTTACCCATTCTCAAACTGATATCATAACCAAATAATTTCAATGAATTATTATTGCCATTTTCATAAGCTGATACAACTGATTCTGTTTGTATAAGTCCTGGTATAATACTGACAATGCAAATGTTCGCATTGTGTTTGCGTAAATCATATGCCATTTCTTGACTGATTCTATCCAAAGATGATTTGCCTTGATTGATTAATAATGCAGAATGAAAGAGAGAGGACTAGTTTTCATAACAGATGAATGGATTTTGTTGAATTTGGTAAAAAAAAGGTTACAATAAAAAGATTGCTTTGATTTGGAGGTGACGACATTCATCAGTGATTTGTCTTAGTTACGAGATTACTACTGAAGATCAATGCAGCACTGGACACTTGTTTGTTCCTAGTGTGGAACTAACTCTTAAACACTTTGTAATGACAAGCTCATTAGCTATAGAACCTAATTAGAAACAGCACACTTATGCATTGGGGGACACAACAGAATGGATGCAAACAGTTTCTCAATCTAGAATAACACGCAGATAAAGGGCCCTAACACTGATTTTTCATTGAATGAGTTCAACGAAAGGGTACACCATAGTACTGGAGCCTAAATCGTTATCAAGAAAGATTCACTATGTTATTGCATTTTTCAACTAATTCTAAGCCTTTATGAGTTTTGTGTTTAAAACCATGAAACATCAAAATAAAGACAGTATTGAAATAGTCAATTAATTCAGTGATCAACAAATCAAGTATTATGTTCTGACACAAATGTGTATCGAACCGACTTGTCACCGCAAAAAAACTAACAAGTTAACAAGATGATTATGAATCGTGAAAATAAAATGTGATTCGTAAAAGGAACAGATGAATATACAGAAGAAAAAAGGCATAAAAAATCATGTTCGAGCTTAAAAATCATTGGCATAAGAACAATTGCATTTGCACTAACACAAACCGACTTTTTCGGGTAATATCAGTTATTTTATATTATTTTATTTACAACCCAACTCATACGGTGGCATTGCGATCGATATGAATATCATATAGGAAAACAATTCCGAACATTCTTCATTACAACATATGGAGTGTATCAATTCTGATAGAAACTAACCTTTGGATTGAAAAAAAAATCATCTTAGTGCAGTGGATTGTGACTAGCAGTGAAATTCACTAACTGTGATTCGCTTTATTAGATGACTAGTCAAATGGATGTACCTTTATCTCAGTGTTTAAATCAATCTATTTTGTTTGCAAAAATATAATACAAACTATGTGAGCAAATTACACATTCGTGATCAGTCTCCATCATCCAGAACATCATACTCTTTATTTAACTAAAACTTCAATTACTCTCTGTTAAGCGAAGGGAACGTTCAATGAAGTCAGTAAAACTGTTTGAAAACGGTGTGAATTGAAAAAAACTATTGTCTATTAAGTGGATTACCGGTTCAAATGAATCTTTTTCAAATTGTACAAGCACGAAAATTGTACCTTTGATAATTCGAAAAAAAAGTTTTCTTCATTATTTCACCACAAACTTGGTGAATAAAGCCAGAACAACAATTTAGGCAGAATAATGTGAATTCATTTGTATTCCATAGTTTCTCATCAGCTAATTACAACCATAAGTGTTATAATTGCAGAAGAAATCAGTCAAAGCTGTAAATTTACCTACGTAGTGATGATAAGTTGATTGTTATCTCTTTCTGTAACTTGATTATTAATTGCAAGTCTATAAGCTGTATGCGGACGGGGCTCGAACCTTGAGCCTTATGGTTGAAATCTAAATCGTTTGTCAATTCAGTAATCGCTTCTCTCTCTCCATATATATTTTTTCAATTTGATTTTAGTTAGCCAATAATCTTGATATTCATTTAATTCGTGACTTACTGGTGTCTCGTTATTGTAATAAATGCAACTTTAATTGATATACACAGATATGTTGGACTGTCACATATTGCTTTTAGTATTTTGATGAGAATGATTAGTAAAGACAGTGCCGATCAAAGCCAAATATGTTAAAATTTTTGAGGTACACTTGATGTAGTCAAATCAAGTAAACTGTGATTGACCGTCAAAAAGTCAATCATAGACCGACTGATCAGTGGATGGACAAATACATTTCTGTACAGTACAAAAGTAGTTGAAAGTATTGTTGTATCACATAGTTGTCTACGCAAGATACTTCAGATCCAATGGTCAGATACTATGAGTAACATCCCACTGTGGGATCGGAAAAACGAGATTCGGGTGGAGGAAATCAGGAAGAAGCACCGGAGACGGACATGACACACATTACAGAAATCAGTAAACTGCGTCATAAAGCAAACTCTAACTTGTAATCCTCAAAGCCAAAACACATTACGCCGAGAATCGGAGATAGACATGGAAAGAATTAACAACTATTGGATAGAGCTAGAAAGGAAGGTTCAGTACAGAGTAGATTGCAGAATGTTGGTGTGCGACCTATGCTGTATTATAGTGGCAACAGTCGTAAGTAAGTAAGTAATATTTTCCAACAGAGACCTACTTCAATCAACGTGTTTTATTAGTGATTAACAAACACAAATTACTGTGACTTACCTGCACAAAATGCAACATTAAATATTCTTGTAATTGCACCAAAACTAGATATGTTTACAATTAATCCTGTAGGCAATGGTTTCTTATTAATAAGTGATGATATTGTTGTACTACTATTACTACTACTACTATCAGTAGTGGAATGATTACATGCATTTTCATTAGTTCCCGTTGAATTCAATGATTCTTCACGACATTTAATCATCATACGTGTAGCTAATACACTGCATATATAAGCATTACGAAGTCCAACTCGATTAATTAAATCCCATTCTTCATTTGGACGAAGTTTTGATTCCCAATATGGTGAATTATGATTACTATTTTTATTATCCAATAAATAATCAGTTGCACTGAATGCACAATTTACAAATATATCTAAACGACCATGTTGTTCTTTGTGAATACGTGAAAAAAGTCCTGCAACTTGTGTATCATCTGAATGATCCACAGCAACAGGTATTGCTTTCTTATAAGAAAAAAAAAGAAACGAGAGAGGAAAATTTACTCAAATAATTGAGATCATTTAATGACGAATAGGATATTAAAAAATGGATTAAATACATTACAGAAAACAATATGTAGGTACTGTATAAATAGTTTTTCACAAAATTCTGAAAGATACACCGGTACCGTACAATAGCACAACTGTGGTGCGCGCTACTTATAAGTAGTATATGACGTTAGTGTCAACGAAATGTCTGGCAGCAGAAGATGGGGGAAGATCAAGAAACGAGGAGGAGTTAGAACACAATGGAATTTGTATGAAACGCATGAATAGTGACAATGGATTGATGTTTTGCAACACGAACAGTCCAGTTCGATAAGATGAACTGATATTTTGCAAATGAACGATTTACGATATGGTTTTCCGATTTTACTGAGTAACTCTGTAATTTCCTAATCATAGACTGAAATTGTGTAATGCATCTCAACGAAGAAGTCTCAGCGTTTCTGAACAATTTAGCCCTAGAAGTTAGTTGTTACATGAACTAATATCATACATTTTCATCTCCGATCATATTTACAGCATTTCTCCAAACTATTTGTAATCAACTTATCGTATTCGGTACCTGTGCTCATATGTTATCCCAAAGACTAAGGAGTAAATGAGAGATGGTATACAAACCACACTATTGCATTCAGCAATTTCTACACTTAGTCAAGGTTATAACCCTTATATTCTTTAAACTAATTTAGATTTGACAAGTACAACTTCGTTTTCATCATTCATCTTCTTACTAATATAACAGAATAAGTGTACATATCTATAAACCATGTGTATTTTTATCTGAATCAAATGACCCCGAGAAGTTAACCATTAGCGTTAAGTGTTATGATGTTGAATTCTTTGCTTCTTATTGTTAATGTAAAGTTATGATAACTTCAGCTTTTATAAATTTGTCTCAGGTCTTAATGTTGTTTATTTCTGTCACTTTATTTGTTCGACTAAAGGACAATACATATAACTAATACTTTATCATGTTCAAACTGAGGAATGATACATACTGTTGTAAATATTGATCAAGAGTCAACACAGAGAAGCAGTTTAGTTTCATTCATAATAATCAGAGTGCTGCAACAGGAGAAATAATCATCATTACAAACTATTCTTCATTTAGAGTGTTATGAAGATGGTAGTTTTACCTTGAAATCATGAACGAATCATTGTTAGACCACCTTGAAGCACTGGACGGCTGTTTCGTCCTGGTATACAAGTTACAGGAGTCGTGGATGCGCACTGCTGTTGAGTCACATACCAAGACGAAACGGCCGTCCATTGCTTCAGGTTTTCTAATGGTGGTCTGACATTGAATGATTCATGACTTAAAAAATTTTTAAAGCGAATTTTTTCCAGATGCTGTATAGTTGTTAGATGATAGTAAATAAAATAGATTTGTTCCAAATTGTTAACAGCAATATAATTACAATAAGGGACTAGATATGGTTAAAATATGTGTTACTTATTTTCGAATAGCGTTTAGTTTGAAGCGTTATCCTGGTAATTAAACACATAGATTGAAAAATGAGTCTAGACTAAAGGCTAGGATCACTACATAATGTTACAAAATAATGAATTGAAACATGTAGGAACGTGTAAACTATTTGGTTGGTATTTAAGAAATAATTGTAATCTTTAGTTGGAAAGTTTAGGTGATATATATTCATTCTTGAATATGCCACTAGACGGATGGTTATTCCTACTACTACTACTACGGAACTCCTTCAAAATTTTGAGATATTTTCCTCACAAATGAAATGATAATAGTTCGTTGATTTTTGCTGCACACTGATATATTAACTGTAATACTAAAAGTTACGTATAAAATATTAAGATGGCTGTAAAGTTCTAGCAGAAATAATAATTTTTTAAAAACTTACTCCACCTGATGCATTTATAATATGGGCAGTATCACGAAGACTAGCTCCTCCTTCTACTCCTTTACTATTTTCCGTTGTAAGAGTTCTTCCAGTAATGTAAACAGTAGCTCCTGCTTTACCAAGACCAATAGCTATACCTTGGCCAACACCACGACTAGCTCCTGTAACCACACAAACATAACCAGACAGATCTGAAGGCATTGAAATATGCAAAGTGCTGATTCGTCGAAAGGCTGTTGTGCGACCTGGGGACTAAATTTTACCTGACTGATATAGAAATGATGTTGAGGGTTCGCAGTATTGAGTTTGATCAGTTAGTACACGAACCTGGGAGAGATTTGAACGATAAAGAATGAGTAAGAAAATGCAATTCACTTAAATAGCAATATAAAGGTAAATCAGTTATTATTAACATCAAAATAAAATTTATTGTTCTGTGGTAAAATCTATGCATATACATATTCCAGTTAACCTATAAAATTATTTGTAAATATTCAAATATACCAACGGTGTGACATTTTCTCTGCGATCTATCAACTTTTTTGCATGGAATTTTGTTATTCTAATATTAATCCTTCGCAATTTTTTAAGCTGTATGTTTGGTTTTGTTACTCAATCAAGAAGTAAAATGTTTCTTTGCAGCTAAACGAAACATATTTTGAAAATAGAGGTGAGTATCTTCTTAAGGATGAATCAAATTTATGTTGGTATAAACAGCTGGGAATAACATACATAAAGGGAAAAACACAATTCCCCAATACAAACAACACAGTTATTTTCAGACTTTAAGACAGTCGTTTAATCCTCTCGACTCAGAAGTCGTATGGAAGTATTAAGCAGATAAATTTCATAACTAAAGGAACTATTCAGGTGCATAGATTTCTGTAAAAGATTAAGGAGAGTTTTCCAATCTGAAATGACAAGTAGAGTTTTTTAAGGATATTTATTATCAGTTTTCGCGATTAGTTTTTCCCTAAGTATCATAATTAAAGTAATTGTGTACCGATAGAAAAAAAATTAAAGGATGACAATACTAAGGAAAATAGAAAAAGTGGAATCTGTGTCATTGCAAGCAAATTTAGATCAATATTGACTTATCTTTAAACATAGATTACGATTATCTGGCAAGCTCAAACCAGAAAGACTACATTTTCGAACATAGCTCAGTCCATTAATAAGTTATAATAATAAATAATGACATGTTCGACATTATTTTTTCATGTCTATACATTCCGACTATAGCCGCCATTTTGACGTAGTGGTCGAGCTTGCGTCAGCCTAGCTATATTGGCTGGAACACGTTTCTTTAGGTACTACTATGCCAAGCTAGTTGGTTGGAGAACAATTAATTTAAAAGCAGCAACTTAGCATACGAGGTCGAAGTCGCTTGTGCGCTGTCCGACTAGACTGGACAGTAAGGACTCAGAAAAATAAAGACAGTCGCTGTAGCCGCTTTGGGGTCTCACTAATTACAACTCAGATAAAGTAAAAGATGAGTTCTAAAGAAAACTATCAACATTCTTTAAAAACTAAGCGCTGTGACGTAGAAGTAGTGGTTGTTCTTAATGCCCGAGTAGGTAGACTAAAAAACCGAAAGATACTTAGGTGGATCTTACGGTGACGCAGCTTAGTAAACAGATGATCGCGACTGTCTGCAGCAATTATGCTCAGATAACTTCCTATTTCTGGCAAACATCGCATAATGGGAAACATCTTTTGACATGGCGAACCCCATAATTGACTCACTCCTAGGCTCAAATAGACCACATTTCTATTAGCCAACGTTGGAGAGGCTCGATAGAAGATATAAATAGATAAATCTAAACTCAGATCATGATTTAGAACGAGAACGTATTTGTCTGCAACCTACAGGGCGAAAAAAGCCGCAGCAAAGAAACCACTGGAACTCAACTTAATAATAAAAAAGCCAAGAATACATTTCAGGAATTACAAGAAAACTAGTCAGTCAACCATGTAAGTGATACCACCCTGAAACAGCTTACAAATGATATCCAAAGAGCTGTGGAGACAACAAAGATATTTGCAAGTAACTTAAACCAAAAGATCAGGTAAAAGTCAACGGATGTCAGTGGTATCTACTGTACTGATAGACGCTCGAAAATTCATCCCGTCTGGCTCTGAACGTGATGAGGAGTAAAGTCAGCTTAAATGAGAGCTGAAACTTATCTTCAATCCTCTATATTTTCTATAAATACTGATACTGTTACAATATCCACTACTCTTGGATTTGGCTTGAAAATTTCATCTGTGTATGTTAAAGGGTACGGAAACTTGAACTGATGTATATAAGTACTAAGTTCTGTAGTGCGGCTGACTGAATGACTATACCAGTTTCATACGGGCACCCATACTATAATCAATATTTTTTGATACATACGAAACGAACAAGTATGTTGTGGCTGAACTTTCGTGCTTAAATGATATCTAGAAACTACTGTTTTCAGTTCAACTAAGGAATTAGGAAAGTATATTAATAAAAGGCATTTTTTAGAATGAAATTTAAATGTGGCAGTAATAACAGTGCTGGAAGCTTTATGTCCTGGACTTTTGGAACTTTTTACATAAAAATAAGGATTTGACATCTGGGAGCTTAGCTGAATAACTTAAAATTCTGTGACAAATTAGTAAAAGGTAAAACCTATTGCTGATAATGTTGATGAAAAAAGCGCACTTATTAGGTAGATGGTTTTTATGAACGCCACTAAAACAGAATATTTTGTTTATAATGCAAACAAAACCAGCCACTAAATTTATACTTCTCGGTACGAATTCTAAAGAATGAATCTCATTGGTTATTAATCATAGCAAAATTTTGTTAAACGTCTGTCAGTTCAAATTGTTCACAAAATAATCTTGCGAAATTCTTTTAGTCGACACTAATTCTCAGTATCCAAAAAGTCGTATTAAAAAAGCCAAGGGTGAGAATACAAAAGTCGTCAGGTCTCAAAACGAATACCTTCAGTTTAAAATTCAGAAATCACTGCTTCGTCACACCATAGTACATTTCAAATGGATTGTGTAGTTTAGTGATTTTTTTATTACATCATATGAACCGTGTACTAGTATTTTGTTAGTAATCATATATCGCCAAGTTTCACCATACCTCACTCCATGAGACGATACCAAAAGTTTTAGCTCTTATCTATTAAAAAGTTATATCAAAACCGCTCCCATCACACGGTCTGAAATTTTACTATACTTGGTTCGTGTCTATATTTTGAACGTGAGCCTGTAGTTATGTTGCGTGAAAAAACTTCCGGTTATTGTGACTGTCCTCGATTCCAAACTAACCGAGAGCTTGTGTTGGTTACAGTTTTGTGGGCAACAATTATTAAACTATATCATATCATTGAGAAATCATCGATCGATTAAGATTATTTTCAATTTATCTTAACAGTCGGGGACATCATATAATAGTGTAACTCACAAAAAACCAGAATTTAATGGGTAATCCTATAAAATGAAATTTATGACAAACTTCTAATTTGACTGGTGTAATTTTATATACATGATGTGCACAACTTGTAGTGCATATGATTGAGAATACTTTCCGAATTCTTAAAATAACTGGTTTAAAATTTACCTTAGTCATTCTGCATGAGCTTATGCAAAAACGACCACTAAATAAGATTTTTTGATGAACTATCAATCCAGATCTATTCTGTTATCATGTAGTTTATAGGTGGTACATAATTTACATAAGATTATATTTTATTTATGTTTAGGGACTTAGTTCACTTTTTTAGGAATTCGTTTATGTAATTTGCAAAGAAATAAGTTAATGGAAATAAACACTTAATAATGGTGAAATTTAAATCCGGATTGGAGTCAAATAAAACTTCTGGTGAAAATTGTCTGTACAAATAGACCTTAAGAAATTTCGCTAAACATCCAACTTCAGTGCACTGAGTTAAATTTTGATGGACCATCTAAAAATGACAAAAGGCCTTGATACACAGCACTTTCTCGTTAAACTCTCTAAATATGAACTTTTCAAAGTACAACGTTTCATGACTTCCCTGTTTCGATGAAATTAGCAATGCAAGTTTCATTTTATTAAGATCATTAAATTTTGTACACATAAAGCACCACCCGAGAAACATCGTATATAAAAGAAGAGTACTAAGTCCTTAGGACAAGTATTGGAACATGAACGTATTCAGGTTTGTCTTTTATCACTGCTTACCTTCAGAAAGGAATTTCAAACTACAGATTCTTCGATTAGGTGTAATTCGAGTAGATTTAACTGATCTAACAGAAGGATAATAAGATATATACCAATTATAAGTAAGAACTATGAATAATTACATAATGGCGGGCTATCGAGGACAAAGCAGTGAACGTTAAAGAGAAGCAGATTAACAATGATTATAAAATTAAAATCATGTTAACAGACTCAACAAAACCACTCATACTAAGAGCTTCCTCTTTTAAAGGCAGTAAAAGTGACATCAGTGAAGGAAAGGAGTTGGATTTACTCATCATAATGTTCGATATCCAATAATTTCTTCACGACCGAGTGTAGACTAATTGATTCCCTGTCCATCACTGCTAATTGTTTTGATAAGTTTTCAGTTATTTAGTTATATCCAATAGGCGGTACTCCAGCTACTCGACTATATTTAATCCACTCGGTTAGGTAGTTATTTATGAACTTGTATGTCTTGTAGGTCTAGTAAATTTGTCTCATGGCAGTAGGGTTTCTGGATATCAGAAGCTATAATATTACCAGGCCAGTCGGTTAGGTGCAATTTTAGGAATAATAAGAGAAAAATTCTGATTCTGAGAGGAAGACGAACGTTTCAGAAACTGAATAATTATTTGGCGATCTTATTAGTGTGAGAGGACAAAATAAGGAAATAATTGGCAACAGAGGTCAATAAAAGCTAGATATAAAAAATCGATGATTCAGTAAATTAATAATGATATTAACCGACAAATTTGAATAGGGTGCTTCTTGGTCAGGAGGGAGACGATAATCCGCGACTGTCCGGTAGCCGGCTTGATCATTCCCATCTCCTCCTTTGAGGATGGTAAGAGAGTAGATTACTTCCTAGTCGGTTGGAAATTAGTGTGATTCTTGTGAAAGCCTGAACTGTGGGCTCTAGAACATTGTTTCAGAGTAGCTGGGCGAAGGTGACTTATTCTAGAGACTTTCCTGAATGCAGGCATTTGAGTCTACTCATCGAATATTCCGCAGGCTGTCGACGCGGGGAACTTGTATATGCTTGTGTGCTGGTTGTTGACAGGATTCCGTTGGCTTAGCTATGGCCTTCGGATCTCCTGTCATGTGCCCAAACGGCATCGATTTGTGCTATATTTCACCTCACTTCTGTCAGCTCACAGACCTCGTTCGGCCCCTGCTAAACTCGGTGTGACTAGAGAGGATATCTTTTGAGTGTGAAGCTACTTAATCCCAGCATCTCGACTTCAGAACTTTGCAGACAGAAGATGCTTTGAATTAGTGGTGTTTGGTAGAAAGCAGTACGGAGTAAGCATGCCTCAGTTGTCATATTTATATGAAGACTAATCCCGCTTTAGAGTCAATGCCACCGCTGAATATCATGTCCTTGGATTTCGTCCGAACTACTGCCAACGGCTCAAGCATACTATGAACCACCAAGCTGTATGTCTTGAGTGTTTATGGATGATGTTCTAGCGGCGTCTCTATGGGCCCACGATTCATTAATTCCAAATCTGATCCGAGGGTTTCGTTAGTAAACGACCAGTAACCCACAAGTATAGTGGTTCATGAGGTGCCTGACCTGGTTGGTAGTAGTTTGAGAAATTCTGGGACACTTTATGCACTAGTGGCACTGGCTTACACGTTGAGTCAGCTCTCAGATCGTCATAAAATTACAGTTTTTCAGATGTAGGTTTGGTTTTGGGAAAATCCCTCCATATATACATTTTTTAATATGTTCCTAATGACTCTTTCCGTGCTACATTTTAGTACTCTGTTTAACCCCATTTCGTGATGTTAATACTTGTATTTTGTTATAGATCCTATTTTTGTACCCTTATTGGAATGACTAAGTTTTCTACTGAACTGTATTATGCTGTTTAAATTGATTCTTCATTATGGCATCAGCCGTATCGAATTCGACATCCTGAGCGGTGCAGCTTGAATCTGGACTGGAAAGGTGCAATTTTGGACGTATACGGAAGCATTCTTCCGGAATCGGAAACAAGTTGTGTTAAATTATGTTAAAGAACAGAGTAATATTGTTTAGAACTGTTTCTTATCCAGATAAATTGCTTTCTGCTTGAGATAACTGGGAAGGGGGGTATCTAAACTTCTTCGACTGTTCTTCGGAATTCAGAATCTACTGAAAAACCTCAACATTGGCTAACTCGTTTTTTTCAACCCGTGACTATTGCTATCAAACTTTGGTTTATTATCGCTAGAAAGGATGCTACTGTAAAGGATCAGCAGATGATGGACAAGACATGAAATATTTTTTTAACTAAAGCAGATGAAATAGCAGAATAATAGATATCAGGATTACTTGCCTACTAATGGTTCTAAAGGTCGCAAGTGTATAATGTATTTTTCATGATATCAGGAAGGACGAAGCATGTACGGCGGACGAAATATGATACACTGACACTTTTTCTCTATGAGGTATTCACACCAAAATTACTTCTCAGCCGAATAGATCACAGCATCTTGGTGGGTAGACTGAAGAGTATGCTTGACATATATGTACACATTCGTGTACCACTGTCTGTCTCTTGGTCCAGCTACGTATGATGAATGTCTCGTAATTGTAATAATTACATATCTTCAACTTATTCCTGCACGATTATCATTATCAGAGCTTTAAAATTCCAATAATGCTCTTACGTAGATCGGTTTTTGGATTCGAAGATTTATTATACATATTTATTCCACCAGTACCCCTCCCTTCTCAAATTCCATAATCTATACTGAATCTTTCTGGCTGATATTATTAAAAATGTTACCACTGCTATTAGTTCTGTGACATTTTTCAACATTATCTTACATTGGTGTGCTGATAAGATTTGGTGAATTAAATGGTTGCACATATGGTAGTTTGACACATCGTATAACATCATTGGCGCATCAAACCTTCGGATAACTTGATATCCGATCAACACGACTGCTTAACCCTTTATCAAAGTTAACTTTGAGTTCGAAAGTCAGACACCGTACAAAGTAATCTTTGTGTATGTGGATTTCTTCCGAAGTTCGTCATTTTCTATTCCTCTATACCGGTCTTCATGCAAGCTTTTCACTCTAAACCGCCGTTTGTGTGCGATTCAACAATTTGGACGGTAGTTGGACTGATTTTTGGTTTGTTTCTTGCCTCCAGTTCACTAATTATATAATTTTCAATACTGTGTAATTAACTAATGTCACAAAGGTTAAACCTTATATCAGCTACACAGTGTTCGTTTCACAAAACGTAATGTTCTGACGACCAATGAAGAGATTCGCATTTAATACGAATAAATCTATCCTAGCATAATTCATGTTTATCGAGGAAAGAAATGCTGACTGTCTTACAGATACGGATCGAAGTGGCGATTTGGCATCGCAAAATACGTAGGCACTTGGCAAGAGTCATCAAGCTGAAACCAATCGGTTACAAAAACACAGGGAAATTTTGAACAAACTTAATCATTTTAATAGTTGATTACTATATGAAGCCAAAAATGAATTAAAGATTATTTTCCATGAGATTATTCACGCAATAACTGATATATGGATATACAGTATTGTTCGGACAGCATACCACGCTTGAAAACATGAAAAAATAGCAATAAAATGAAAAGAATGATGAGTGTCAATGGCAACTGAAGAGAAGTGATGAAGTTCGAATGAGTCATCTTATTCCAATATAATGACCTTATGCACGGCTCCCAAATAGTATACCACAAGCATGAAAAGGCAAGTCATTTGAACATGAATAAAATTGGCATTACACGCTAACTTTCCATATGTCTTTGATTAAATGACGTCAAACGATAAGATCACAGTTGTACTTCAAATCAATGATTATAAATATAGCACAGAAGATATGACCTAGTGTGTAAAGCAAATGGCTCCCGGAAGACAAATCGCATGTTTATACCCTACTGCATTTAACTGCACTCGGTTAGTATCAATAAATTTCACCTTGAACACATGCATGAATGTAAGCGTTTATAGCGATTTAAATTAGTTAAAATATAGGAACAGCGCATCAAAATAGTAGAAACGTATCTGTAATGGAACACTGCGACTCATGATCGAGACCGGACTCAGCTGTTAGTACTGTGCCCATCCTTCAGACAATTATTACCCAAAGTCACCCTACTCTAAAATCTCGCACTGGTTGAGGAATTACATAGAAATCACGACCAACTTGTTACGAATCAACATCAACAAAATTGGCCGTTACTGGTTATATATCAAGTTTTACAAATAAGTACATCCGATCACTTCCTGGTATCTTAAGCGTTCATTGAGTTATTTTCTGTCTCAACCCAAGTTGGAAATTGTCCTACTGTACTTATCCAGAATTTTACAGGAAAAATACCATGTGTCTTAAGCAGTTGTCCATTGGATACTGCAGTTGATTTCATTTCCGGGTGACTCAAGAAATATATTTCCAGGGTTTGGTCTTTTACGGAGTGCAAGCCCCTCTCCATACTTTTAACAACGCTTGAGATCCTCTTATTTATGACCAAATGATTTGGCGACTGTTCTATATTTAAGCCAATTTCCTAAACCGCATTCTCACTTAAATGTTGGAGTTTTCAGTGTTTGGACATTGCATCAAATTACACTTTCTTAGATATCTCATGGAACAGGAAATGATGTCCGCCTGCCGACTATGCCTTCAGACCGTTTATAATAGACGAACACCAACTAATCATAGAAACATTGTCAGATATGACAACTTCCACAATTAACTAAACGGTAGATATAAACAGATCATACAGTCATCAGGCATAGTTGAAGAAGAGCGATATGAGATTGTTACTTACGTAATGTTATAGTAGGAGACGCACTTATTGTGTTGGATACAGAAAAGCTGATGCGAGGATATCCTTTAGAGTACAGCCTGACGAAAAACAGGTGTGCTTCAAGGGCAAATGTAAGTATCGTTATTCAATCGACAATGTTCACCCCTATATGGCTTGCCATGATATCCAGACATCTACAAAAACTGCAGCGTTATATATACTAATGATAACAACCGAAAGATTAGAAACCAGTGAATTGCAATAACGTCTAAGCATGCTCGGAAACTTCCCACCAGACTTGGGATACAAAGGGAAGTGTACGTAGCTAAAGCAAAAACTGACAGAAATTCTAGGCAGTGACCATCAGCAATGGTGGGCAGCAGAAGTAATGAAAATGACTATGGGAAAAAGTAGCAAAATACAACTCAAACTTATCAAAGAAACATATATTAGAAAGTTACTTGTTGATAAGACTATTTGTGGGAAAGAAGGGATAATGATCTCAACCTAGCAGGTGACAATAGGAAGATAGCTTTGAAGGACAGTTTCTCTGCTTCCCAGCTAGCTAAGAGTTGCCGATCTTCACCAAACAATCTGAATAGGAAATCACCTTTAAATGAAGTAGTGACGGCTGTAGTTCAAATATAGCGAGGAAGAGAAACAAATCCTGAGTGAATAATTTATAAGATGATTACAGTTAGTGGTATTTTTAGCTGCCAGTTAGACTGAGATTCGAATGAGAATTTTGGGACTGAAATGAATCAGTCGTACCCGCCTTGATTATTAATCGTTTCAGTTTTTAATGAACTGTAAGGCTCTTATGGTAACCACAAAGACGTCATTTTGTGTATGAATTTTTTAAACATTATCCTAGGTAACATCTGAAGTCAGACTGAGGCTCCTGAGGAGCGAAACCCGGAAAATAAGGTCGGTTCCAGACCAGTAAAATAATGTTTAGACAAAACATCCATCTACAAACAAGGAATGGGAGATAGGCTTTCCTAACTTGATCCGGATATTGATCACTCACCAATTCTAGTTGGTTGTTGTGTGAGCAGGTATTTGGTGTGTAATGTATTTCCCTATCTCTTCTATGATAACTAATCACGGGTTGTTAGCGAATACATTTTCTGGTCGAGTGGATAACGCATTCTTAATCTGACTTATGTCCATGCCCTTTATTCGCTATAGAGAAGGTGAATTTTGTGCTCGGATAAATGGTTTAGTGTTGATTCTGAGGAAATTAGTGTACCATCAGGAGTAAAGAAGTTGCAGCATGATAGTTGGGGATAAGAGAAACGATATCGTTTGGTTTATACAAGCTCGAGAAAAAGATATTGAACTGTGTTATTAGTTAGAGGATTCTTCCAAACTAAATTCAATGTTCGATTCGGTAATAAATTTAGTTATTTATGGGTAGATACAACTATTTAATACAAGTAAGATCATATATGAGAAGAGAAAACATTAAGTTCTGTTGAATCATTGTTTCTTTTTTTGTTTATACCTCCATAAATTAATGGAAAACATAATTATCAAATGTTAGGAAGACAGAATACATTTTAAATTACTAACTAATCAGGGAACCGGGTTTCTGAGAAGGAAATCAATTAAATGAAAAGCATGAACATGATAAAATATTCTAAAAAAACATAGAAGAAGAACAATATTTAGTCAGTGGTGACATTTGCATAAGCTCTAAATGCTAATATATGTGAATCACTTTCCTGTAATTGATGAACACTATAAGCAGTACCAGCGTTGATAAAAAACACAGATCCTTCATTGAATTCACTAAAATATAAAAAGATAAATGAATCAACACTTTTATGTTCGAATAATTGCGTGATGGCTTATTTTTGAGTAAAATAGTGAAAAAAAAACTTATTTTCTAGAGGTAACGCCCTCATGAATCATGAGACAATAGTTAAAATTTGGCAATCACTCTCTCAAATGCTTTACTCAATTATTAAATCTTTAAGAGCTTTATCAGTAGATAATCTGTCATTAAAAGTTGTCATCAGACAATGTGATTGGACATCTATTTACACATACTTAGTTGTCAGCTGTCCCGGAAATTTTATTGAATATTTTAGAGTTAAATATGGAGTAAATAAATCAGTGGTTAGTAAAGCAGTTAAACAATTTTACTTACTTCATACTTCATAACAAATAACTACATAAATAGTGAACTTTTGCATTTTAAAGACAACTTACAAAGATTCACAAACAAATGCAGAAGGTACTGTGCCAGAAGTGGTGGATAAAGCATCCGAGTGCAAATGTTGCAATGTACCTTTCCCACGGATAATAATCAAAATACTGGCAGATTTTAATGGTGAAAATTGAACCATTTTATGCTTGTTTGATATCTTTAATGAAAAAGATAAAAAACAAACAAGCAATATATTAAGTTCTAATTAAAAAAAATGCAAAGTAAGATAAAGATTCTCGATTGTATGCTTAACAGTGGAAAATGGTAGGATCGATAAATAAAACACGACAAACAGTCAATCTGTGTATCGTTGATTGTCGTTATTAAAATAATATAAGACAGCAGTTATTCATTTAACAAACTCGGATTGTGGCTAATAGTGGAAATACCTGAATCTTACTGTTGATGTCGAAATGATAGGCAGGAAATTTAAGTCTCTACATCATCGTCAACATGTTATGTTGACGAGTCCCTAATGGGGCGAGATGAGTGTATTAGACTTGTTTGCTAGCCACAATCAAGCTTTATGAAAACATATAACTGAATGGCGACATAGAGATAATCCGCCCAGGATGTGCATATCCCAATATGGCGACTGACCACTTACAGTTCTGGATGACAAAAGAAAAATAAAAACATCTAAGAATAATTTTTAATCATAAAGATGCAAAATTACTACCCAAGACCAATATTTACACTAATCGATCAACATACATGATATTGAACAAACACAACTTGTTTATTAAATGCGGGATCGCATTTACGTCTTCTACTCACATTATATGAGAGCGAATAACTCCGCCTGTAGAACTTTCGGGGCTACTGCCGGTCCCAAGCCCGGATAAAGGAGGAGGGGTTAGACATGGGGTGAGCGACCCCATCCCACCAAAAAACGCTTACCAGAAAAAATAAATTAAACCATTTTAACTCTGCCCTGGGAGTTGGAAGAAGAATTATGACGTGGCATGATGAAAGCCGAGTTCCTTTGGAAGTCACAACGCCGATGCCTCCTCTGCCAACCAGAGCAACCATTTTTCTAGGTACATGGAACGTTCGTACATTGTGGGAGACTGGAAGACTATTTCAAGTTGCGGCACAAATGAAAAGATACAACCTCGAGCTGCTCGGCATCAGTGAAACACATTGGACGCAAGTAGGACAACTGAGACTAGCTTCAGCTGAACTGCTGTTATACTCTGGTCATGAAGAGGAAAATGCTTCACATACACAAGGAGTTGCACTGATGCTGTCCAAACAAGCACAAAAGGCACTGACAGGATGGGAATCTCACGGACCGAGGATCATCAAAGCATCCTTCAAAACAAAGAGGACATTACAATAAACGTCATCCAATGTTATGCACCTACCAATGACTACAATGATGACGTTAAAAATCAATCCTACGAAAGGCTACAGTCAATCGTTGACAGATGCTCACCAAACCATTTGACGATCCTGATGGGAGACCTAAATGCCAAGGTTGGGATGGACAACACTGGATACGAAGATATCATGGGACGACATGGACTAGGAGAAAGGAACGAAAACGGTGAGAGATTTGCAAAGCTATATGCCTACAACAAACTGGTTATCAGTGGCACAATATTCCCACACAAGCGCATAAACAAAGCTACATGGATTTCACCGGATCACACTACTCAAAACCAAATCGACCATATTTGTATCAATAAAAAGCTCAGAAGGACCATGGAGGATGCGGAAATCAAGAGAAGAGCTGATATAGTTTCAGATCACCGTTTGCTGGTCACCAAAATGCAACTGAAACTCAAGAAGTACTGGACAACTGGGCAGACAGCATCATAGAATTTTAACACGGCCTTTCTTCGGGATACCGTAAAACTCAACGAATTCAGGATAGCCCTCACCAATAGGTTCCAGTCCTTGCAAGATCTACTCAATGGAGAAGAAACAACATTGGAGAAAAATTGGAAAGGGATCAAAGAGGCAATCACTTCAAAATGTCATGAGGTTCCGGGTCACAAGAAGCACCACCACAAGGAATGGATCTCTGTTAGTACTCTTGAAAAAATTAAAGAAAGGAGGAACAAGAAAGCAGCAAACAATGTTAGTCAAACAAGAGGAGAGAAAGTTAAGGCACAAACTGAATACACAGAAGCAAACAAGAAAGTGAAGAAGAGTATCAGCGCCGACAAACGAAAATATGTGGATGATCTAGCAGCGGCGGCGGAAAAGGCTGCAAGAGAAGGAAAATTGAGTTAATTGTAACATACAACAAAGAACCTCGCTGGAAACCATCGTAAACCAGAATGACCAGTGGAAAACAAGGAAGGCAAAGTAATCAGCAACACTGAAGAACAGCGAAATAGGTGGGTACAGCACTTTAAGGAACTCTTGAATCGACCAGCTCCACTGAAACCATCGAACCTCGAAGCAGCACCAACAGACCACCAATCGATGTTGGCGGACCTACAATTGAACAGACCAGCATGCTCATTAGACAAATCAAGATCGGCAAAGCAGCAGGACCAGACAACATTCCAGCAGAGGCAATGAAAACAGATGTGGAAGCAACTGCAAAAATACTTCACATTCTCTACAACAACATTTGGAATAATGAAGAAGTACCATCAGAGTGGAAAGAAGGGTACCTCATCAAAATACTAAAGAAAGGAGATCTCAGCAAGTGTGAGCATTACAGAGGCAACACTCTTCTTTTAATACCAGGCAAAGTCTTCAACAGGGTATTGTTAAACACAATGAAAGACTTCGTAGACGCCCAACTTCGAGACCAACAGGTTGGATTTAGTAAGGAACGATCGGGTACCGACCAAATCGCAGCATTACGGTTCATTGTGGAAGAATCAATTGAATGGAACTCTCCACTATACATCAACTTCATCGACTACGAAAAAGCATTCGATAGCGTGGACAGGAAAACATTATGCAGGCTTATTCGACTCCACGGCGTGGTTGAGGAGATAGCCAACATCATACGGAATTTTTACGATGGATTTAAATACATAATCATGCACGAAGGACAGCTGACAGACTCGTTTGAGGTGAAGACCGGTGTCAGGCAAGGATGCTTA
>OX103971.1:9168764-9251715 GCA_944470395.2 Schistosoma turkestanicum | reverse complement strand
TCCCTAAGCCGTCAGCTGGCATTGGGTTGGCGTAATACTCTGAACATGTAGGCGCCTGGTTTAATTGATCAGAAAAATGGGTGTTGAAGATCTCGGCCATTTCTAGGTTGGTGAGGTCTTCTCCGTTAGGCCCTTTTAGGGGGGCACAACCCTTGATTAGTAGGTTTTCTTTTGGACATGAAACCTAAACAGATGTTTCGGGTTTGCCTCTATTCTGGCGGCTAGTATCGTCTGGAATTGTCTCCTGTCGCTTCGAACTTTGGTATTGCATCTGTTTCTCAATGCCAAGTAAGAACTGCGATCGGAATCCTTCAAGGAGACCTTCCACTTGTGCAATATCAAATACATATTTTTTACGAGGTAGTAGAAACCAATCTATCTGGTTGTGACAATGTGTTGACCAAGTCTCTTCTTGAAGCTTTCCACTGGATAGGCTGCGATCACACCGGCTAAGAAAGCATTCCAAGTTGCGACGACTCTTAGTGAGGAAAATTGTGCACGAAACTGTGTTCGCTGTTTTGTGTAAAATTTCTCGAGGGGAGTTGTGGTGTTGCATCTGTTAGGTGCTCACATTGGGACGGTTTGAGGCGCTCAATATGTTCTGCACCGTAGACAGATCACTTCCAATTCACCCGTTACTCAGAGAGAATTATAACATGTCCTGGAATCTACCTAATTAAGTTTTATCCTTCAACCCTATCACCCATTTCTTTGCCAGTCTCTGCACTCGATTCAAGAGATTTATGTCTATTTTAAGCAGAGAAGGTGCTTCGACGTTTTGAACTTCAAGATGTGGGCGCACGTATGTCTTAAACAAAGTTAACAATAATTCCAAGGTTATGGCACCAACATCGTCTTCACATAAAGTGTAGAGATACATCTGACTTGGCTGCGTCCCCTATATAGTTCGAACTGGTGTGCAGGCTTTCTGTCGTTATCAAACCGAGATAGAACTCCATGGGGTCATTAGGGAGCGGACTTCGATTGAGGGTGTAAATCATTTTCGTTATGTGAGGCAGAATTTACGTGACGTGACACCTCGTCTGATTTAGTTTTAAACCATTTTTCACTGCCCATTCTTGAATATATGTAAGGTCCTTTTGAAGCTCAGTCGAATCCTCTTCGCCTCTAATGAACCTACAGATCTTATCATCGTCTACTTAGATCGTTGCCGGTGAACTAACTGCGCCTAACAGGTCGTTGGTGAATATTAAAAGGGAAGTTGACCTAAGATAGTACCCTGTGAAACTCCTGATGTTGAGACTCGCCAGCTCACGTTAACTCTATTTACCTTGGCACGAAACTCGATATTCTCAAGGTAGTTTCTGAACCAAGATAAAAGTGGGTCAGTGAATCCCATCTCTGCAACTTTTGCGATCAGGCGTGCGTGGGGTACTGTGTCAAAGGCTTTTGCAAAGTCGAGAAATATTACATGCACCAGTATTTTTGGGTTCAAGCAAGAGTTTCAATTGTCCCAGGCTATGAAAAGATTGGACGTGCACGAGCCGCCTTTCTGAAACTCGTGGTAAGCATTCCGGATGATGTCTCTAGCTGTTTGCCAGTGTTTATCTACTGTTAGTCTCCACCACTCCCGTGGCCACGCGGGATGTAGAAGGATCTCTCTCGTACGCGTATAATTTGCCCTGGTGTAGCAGAGATAGGGTTCGTTTTCGTCTTGTGTGAGTGCTTCGTTTATGACCATGTTAAACAAGACAGTGTCATGGCAACTACTACCCACTGGTGTAGGGACGTGAACATCCTCAACCAGGAGCTGGTCATTTGTCAACTGATAATCCAGGTTTGAGGGCTTTCCCTATTTAGTCCATCTAGTGGCACATACGTGTGGTACATACGTGTTCAGTCAGCCCAGAGCTTCTAATGGCTGCTGTAAGTAGTCTTTGGAATCTACCAGTGGGAGTTGTACTCTGATTGCTGAGATTTAGAAATGGGGTATCGAAATCTCCGGCTAATAGTATTTGACCAGACCTCGGGAGTGGCGGTTGCAGTATTGCCTCAGTCAGTTTGTTTTTCTGGGCCTTAGTATCCGATGGAGGTCAGTAAATCCCTTCAACTAGGTGTTTCTTGACATTTGTATGGAAAGGACACTAATATGATTCTGTCACCTCAGTTAGTTGGGTGTCGTATAGCCACACGGCTTCTAAGTGGCTGTTTATGAACAAAGGAACTACGGTTCCTGTTTGATGTACTGTATCGCTTCGAAAGATTGTCATACCTTGCAAACCTTGATAGAATTAAGTTTGAAGAGATACTCAGGTAGAATTATGGCCACATTTACATCAAGAAAGAGTCTAAATAACTTTAAAAGACATTCACTGTAAAATTCAATATTGTTGGAATGGACTACAATATCATCTTTGTTCTACTGATAGCGATCAAGACTAGTAATAATCTGACTTATAAGCTTCTGGAATATCGCTAGTTAAACATTCAACTCAAAAGGCAGTAGTTTGTATCTAAATAGCCTAAATAGTGTAGTAATATTAGTTCGTTCAATACAGATCTCGTAATTTCGGAAGACACTCTGACCGTAGTAATTTATGTGGTATATCATCATTTTCTTCTGCGGTACGATGCAATAGCCGAATATTAGGCGTCAAGTGCTAGTTACCGAAGATTCAGGATCCGTTTTCATCTGCTTTTAGTGGTGTTACAATATGAGTAGACCAGTTGGACAACTCAACCTTGAATATTACTCTTTTCAATCATTTTATCTGACTAATTCTTTACAGGCGCTCTTAAACCCTACAAAATATGTCCGCTTTTGAAAAAGATGGGCTCTCCCCTTCTAGTTGTACAGGCTGTATTTTCAAACTTTCGATAGCCTTCGAACTGCGTCCGACCAAGCCTTTGATTGGTGTACTAAAAAAGAATTTACTCATCAAGAAATACTAGCTGAAGCACAGATTAGCAAAACACACTAATTAAGAAACTAGTTTCAACATAAACACCACCCTTTTCGTGAGTGAAATGTTGGCGATTCCAATAATGGGTAATTGGCGGCCAGTGATGCCAGTATTTGCACAACATTTTAGAGAAACTGTAAATTTCCCTTAGAAATAATTGACTATAGGCTACCGGTATCAACAATAAAGGAATGGGACTTAGGTGCACTCTATGTGAAGTTCTGCTGCAGGCAACTGAAAGCAACAGTGATTCTCCACTTCTTTCCAAATGAGCTGGTTTCGCCCCATTACGATTCAACACGTTCGCAGCTGATGACTTGGATGGTTTGCAGATTTTTGTATATGTCCACATCTGCTACAACTAGCATAAAGAAACTTAGATTAGATACAAAGATGCATATTACCACATTAAGTACAATGATGTGCATAGATGAATTGTAACTGTTCTGGTTAGAAAGAATCTGTGAACTCTGTAGCACAGCAGATTTATTTACATTTGATAATAAGACATCATCTTGTTTCATTTTGCCACATGAATCATTATCAACGTATTCATAAGTGAAACAGAAGCCTTAGCATCCTGGAAGGTGCGAGAAGGAATATATATTATCTACATCTGTGATTCAAACTTATTTATTCCAGCAATTAGGCGGTCCCGTAGTTGGATTAACAGATTTTGTCTGCAGTTGCACTCCGAGGCTTGTGCATGAAGTTCTAGTATAAAATCTCTGATTATTTAAGGTAGAACCCGAAGTAATTTGTTGGACAGTGCTCTTTCCTACGTTCCAATGTTGTTACACCGAAATCACTGGTCAGAAATCTCAGAAGTTTGTTGAACCGAAGTAGGACAGGTTTGTCAGGATACACAAGGTTCTTCAACAAACCATAGGCTTCTATACCAATGGTGGTTTTAAAAATGGGTTGAAGTGCGGTCTTCCTCGACGTTATATGACAAACACCAAGTATCAAAACACTATTAATAATCTTTCCTTCTGGTGATGACTCATTGATAGGTAACTTCCCTAGGTTATTTGAATTTATTTGTCCAGACAAGCCACATATGAATTTGAAATAATCCAACACAATACAAATAATCCTAACTTAACTGGAACTTTGACAAAACACTAGGAAAAACTCAAATTTGAATCACATAGTATGATTTTGTATTGTGTTATTGGATCAGATTTAAAGGCGATATTAAGCATCTAACTGTACACTAAACGTATTCCTCATTGAATACAGAATGTGACGTTAGTTTATACATTATAAAAAATTTATCGATTCTTAAAACTAATCGATTATACTCTACAAACTTGAAATTAAGGGAGAAGATGTCCTGAAAACTAGCTCCTTCTATTCGTTAATGCTTCTTTATTTCTTGTTCCGCATTAATATATATATATATATATATATATGTTTGAGCCTTTTCCTTTTGAAATTAAAAAACTGTACTTGATCAGTACTATTGCATCGTAAACAGAGTGAACAGATAATACCTTCATGAATTTTTCAAGTTTCAGAATAGATGGATTGTGATTAATAGATGAAGATAAGATGCATGTTTTTCTCTTGTTGAAAACCTACCAGCTGGAAGTACCTACATTCCATTACCTTTCATCTGAAAAGCCAACATGTTAGTGTCTATCTAGACTTAGTAGCTCAACAGATAATAACTTGAGCGTGTGAAGTGAAAGGTAACGGGTTTGAGTCCTAGTGTGAACATCAGCTCTGTAAAACAGGTACATGCAGATACAATGAGCTCCATTAATAGCCACGTTCCGTCTTCATGCAGAAGTCAGTAGTGATTATTTTCCCTCAACATTTCACTAGACTAGTTTAATAGGTTTTACAAGCCCCTACTTCCAAGAAAATAAATAAATTTTGAATGTATGAGACACGATGCATGATAATTTATTGTTGCCTTAAATGCAGCAAACGTCAAATGATTATTCATGAATATAAATAAAATACAACTTGCTAAAATACTTCTTTCAGTGCTCATTCATAATAACACTTCTGTTTAGTAGCTTTTTTAAAACTAATACTGATTTGTAAAAGTAGGAGAGAATGTTTCCAAAAGTATGTATTTTATTTCTCCACTGTAAATGAAGGTCACAGTATAAATGTAATATTCCAGTTCGTCATTAAAGAAATCTAAACTATCTTGCTTCTGTATCATTCATTTGACCAGCAAACTTGAATTCCGGTATTTTGAAAGATTCTCCACAAAGTACCTGTGATTCCATTTGTTCATTTGTTATATTTACATTGAATTCCAAATTATCCAATTCAAATAGTTGAAAATCATCAGCATAGTCTGATGTACAATTGATAAGTGATGAACTCTTATTAAAACAAAAAACTAGTTCATGGAAAAATGTTTGATTTGCCTGAAATTAAAAGAAAAAAGTGAATAGAAGAAAAAGCCATTCGATAAATAATGCATTCATTTTCTATGTGAAATTTATCATAATAACCACAACTAGGAATGAATGGCTATTCGATCAGATAAACTGAAGACATTTTAACTTCTATAGTTTTTGTACATTTTTGTTTCAATCAAAACTCTCGGCAGCCTAATTGGTAAGCTAAGTAGATTTAATACAGATATGAAGTCACGGATTATCAAAGCAAGGACGATATTTCTACGACTGAAGAACATTGTAACTGAAAATAGCTATCAACCAACAGTAAACTCATAATTTTCAATACAATTTCAAGACAGTTTTTCTAGATGAGGTGGAGACTTAGAGAAACATCATAGCCATTATCCAAAAGTTAGGAGTGTTTACTGTCTATACTGCTGATCAGTTCACAGGACATCATCAGTAACAACCGACTGTGGGATGAAATTACTAAAAAAATTTCGGAAATACACTCACTATCTAACTTACTTGATTCTTAGCGCAGATTATTTTTGGTTGCACACGGAATTCATTGAATAGAAGTCTCTCGATGCTTGCAGTCTATGAATAATAAATATTGACAAACTATTAGGTTAAAACAGTAAACATTAATTAAGAAATCATCTTAAAAACTATTACAATATTTACCTCATACACTTCGCCGATTTTAATAATATCTAGATGTGTGGTCAGTCTGAAATCAAAAAAGGAATTGTACTATATTTTCTTTACATGCAAATGATTTCAACTACTATTCAACAGGTGTGGATTTTACGGAACATCTTACTGGCTAGATAAAACACATGTCTCACTCTGATAAAGTTCATGTTTAGTGTGATACAAGCTGTGGTGGTCGCTATTCAGTATTTACCTAAACCTTGTACACTGCATGTCCTAACAACCTTTAATAGATAACTCCCAATGGTGTGTAAATCAGAAAATGAATACGAAGCGTTGATTATGCTTATTATCGCACCACACGTTCATCATAAAACCATAGGCACTTGAAGCGAAAATGGTATATAAGTGCTAAACAGCAAGCAAGCGAGTGAATGGATGAGCGAATGAATCAGTGAACAGGTTAACATGAAAGCGAGTGGAATGAGTGTGTGTGTGTGTGTGTGTAGGCAGTAAGCAGTGCTCAATCATCCTGCTCATATAAACGTGATAATATCACAAGTACAATATAACAGATAAGTTATTGTTTTACGAATAACTCAATATGCTAAATAAGCTGGTTACAAGGTCTTTGCCAAATGGAAAATCTATACAAACTCAAATGTACGTGAGCTGCTACAATGCACACTGCTGATCACTTCTACATCATCTATCTTAATGGGACTAGTGATCAAAATAGCCACTGCATCCAGTCAAATAGTAAACGACTTTCTCCGTATTCAACTGGTCACAACAAACACACGATAAGGAAAAGAATTATGGAACAACTGTCAATAGAAAAAATAATTTTATCAACAAATAGAACAGAATTGACTAAATAAAAACACACATTTCATTTAGACATACGAAATATTTATTATGTTCTTGTAAAGTTTATCACCCAGTTGAAAGTAGCTGAATGCACTCGGTTTGTTTCCATTCATAACTGTACAAGCTCCATATTTTGCATACTTATCGTAACTAGAAGGAGATAACCCGATAATTAATTGTGTAGTAACGGAAACATTTATCCATTATCTTTGTGTTGAAGTATACTTGAATAAAAGAACACAGTATTTTGACAATGATGAGTTTTTTCTCATCAGTCTAGTATTATTTCGCTTACTAACCTATCACCTTTACGTAAATTACACAGGTCGAAGTTGTAGAACAGTCACCGATGACTCATATAACTACTTCATTCAAAGTTTCGGTTCGTCGACCCATTAAATTCATCTTAACTAACACCTACTCTAATTAATTCCTGTATTCAAAATCTTCTTCATTAGGCATACTGGTGTCAGTCAGATTATGACTGTTGGTTTACTTACTGCAGACAACCGTGAAATCATTCTCAAGATATACCTTCAGCTATATTTTATCATACATTACCTTTTTCAGTTATGTAATTTAACAATGTGCAAAGTTGTTGAAAAATATATGATCGAGATTATGTGCACTATATCTTCCACCTTCAACAACATTCAAACACATTCATAACTTCACTTGGATATTTAGAAGCATTATAAACTTATTTTAATAATTTCTATTATAGATTTTAAGTTTTAATTTTAGGGTTTGTGAAGATTGATTTATATTTTTTCAAAACCATATTCATCATGGATAATTGAACTAGATTGTGAAGTGATTGGAGTCATGAATTGGAATTGTTGGGTGCAAACGTAACCATGTAACAATAAGATGCCAGCTACAAAACCATGTACTTCTCGGTTACATCATAGATATGCTGAAGATGTACACTGTTAAGGAGCGTTTTGGCTAAGGTGAAACTGTCATTCGATTCCCTCTACTTTTTCATGATATCTCAATTGGTATCACTGCATAACAAACATCAACTACACGTCATAATATCTTTTATAGAGAATAACGTCATAACAAATAGAAATGCACTAATTGTCAATCATTTTCAAAGGTTCCCGAACTAAGACCAGCACGTGAAGTAAATTATGGAATTTATCAATCTCTACAATGCTTTATAGCCAAGATCAGCAGCATATTCTAACTAGTGACTTACTTCCAGTGGTATTTTCAGTAATTCTAATGTAACATCGTGGCCAATGGAACTCAATCATATTGGGTGTGCTGTACATACTCATTAGTGCAATTAAAAGTTGGTTACACCATATATCTCAAATTGACCGAAGTAACATGTAAAAATAACTGGATTTTGGCTTATCGGTCTAAAGGTGAAAGTGCTTGCCATGAGAACTTGTGAACACACAGATTGTGGATATGCACCGCTTAGCAGTCATAAACTAGAACAAAACAGCTATCTTTTGCCTTCAGGTTATCTAACTAACATCAACCCATTACAGACTGAGAAATTTATGATAAATTTGTAAATCAGATGTTATCAAAATAAAGTGGAACACTTTTCATAGTAAATATCAGTAAGGTAACACATACTAATAGAAAAATCGGTCATCAATGTTATTCCAATGTGTTAACACACTGGAGATTCCTTTCTGAAATTTGAAGTAAAAATAGACAAGAATACAGAAATGATAAAACTATAAAGAGAATTAATCATTTGAAAATCAACAGTTAACTTAAAATATATGATTGCTTTTAAGTAAAATCAATAATCTATGCTTTGTAGGCATTCATTTCTCACTAAGTAGTTTATTCCATCAGTGCACGCGGACACTGCACCTCTGGATTCTAGTGAGCAGACATGAATAAAGAAGTTCAACCCTATCGGGTGTTTGCAGTAAGTACAGAAGACAATGGATGAGGCTGCACAAAATCTTTAGACAGGTCAGAGTTATACAGTAACACCGTTGGATGCCGCCAGTTCAATGGTCTAGAGGTTAAGCGTTTGCGCTTATGACTGAAGGTCATGGGTTTGTAGACGCACAGTGTTAATGAGTACCACACCAGAATGAAACAGCCGTCCACAGCTTCCTGGTTTCTAATGGTGTTCTAACAATGATTCAGTAATGATTTCAATGTGTATCATACAAATAAATATAATGGTTGTATTAAACGGACTAATTAAGTAATTTCTATTGAAAAATAGTCTTCAGTGATGTATAATTGAAATGCAACTCCCACTGAGTAGTAACCTTGTACAATAAATACCTTTTAGATCATAAAAAAACCATTGCTTAAAGCTGAAATGCATGAAAATCTCTATCTAATCAATAAGTAAAGTCATTTTTACACGTTGTGATAACTACATATGTTCAAATAGAATTTATCGGTAATTACCTGACTATCGTGAAAGTTGTTATGATGTCGACATCCTTGACTCATCCAGTGCTTCTGAGGTTCCATTCTTAAGTTAGTAAGATAAAAAGTCGTGTAGAATTAAAGCGATATGGAGATTATGTAAAGAAATACAAGAGATATTGGAAATCTGAAGTTCAGCAAACAAATACATCTAGTGTGTGAGTTTGCTTATCAATATTTTCAGTTCATTCACTAGGTCAGTGCTGGATTTAAAAATGTAATTTCCATTGAATAGTTTATTTCAAACCGTACCTATCATAAATGTGTATTTTTCAGCTGATGTGCTGAGATGTGTTCAGCGCGTTACATATCAAACATTTGTTGGACATAGACAGACGGATCGAAAAAACTTAACTGTCCGGTTGTACTTAAATGTATTCACCTAGACTATTACTATGAAATTATTTCTATTTTTCAAACATTAGAAAGATGACATTTACATGATTGATCGACATTTTTAGAGTCTTCATCACCTGCAACTGACTTACCTTAGCTTACTAATGTCAAATTTATTATACGTTGATATACGACACTGAAAGGAGAATATTAACATTTATTAGATGAACAAATATTTTGAAAGCATCGGAGTGGAACACTGATATCTTTGAATGAAGGGTCACTAGCCTATAGGATAGTAGTTCACGCATGTTACGCCTGCACGTATACACGTCATTTTGATATGCTTGGACTATTACGAGTTTACCTTAGTCACGAAAGGAGAGCGAGGATCGAGGATCCGGTGACACGACATGCTACTCTAATCTGATTATCCAAACCCCCATTGAGTGAAAGAAGAAGACTTGATGTGAAGTAGAACCTGTATTCTACAAGCATCCAGAAGGTACGAGGTCCGAGTCCAGAAGAGAATCGGGATCCTGGACTGAGGATCCGGGTCCTGGTCCTGGTCATACAACGCTATAGATAACGCGTATTTATACATTTTGGTCGAATAGGAAACAGCATCGAAGTCTGTGACATTGATAGTTAAGGCGACCAATAGGAAGCAACATTTGAAGTAACATTGATAGTCAAGACAACCAATAAGAAACAACACTGGAGCACGTGACATTGATATCTAGGACGACCATAAAATTGACCAGTAGGAACTAACTAATAGAAATTGACCAATAATTCTCTTAGGATATTGGATGAATATCCTAACAACTCACGAGGCCGAAATTCCTGAGTTTGACTCTCATACGTACTTATAACCCGAGATAGAACTGATATCAAAACAACTTTCAAAACATTGTATAGAGATGAATCTTTGGTTATTCACAAATTTAGACCACCCTTTATCTGTTTAGAATCAGTTTGTTGTGACCTTCAGTTGGCCCTCGAAGTCTTTAAGTCATTTTATGGTCTACAGTAGTGCAACAATTTCCTAATCCTTCAACACTATGATTGATTTCACCTTATATTTATTTGAACTTTTCTTTAATTGAACTTTTTAAATTTTGGTTTCGACGGCCTAGAAATATTTGATCAGATTGTTCGAAATGTGTGGTGTTTCACATACTTCAGATCACATATGTCCACATTAATCATACATTAGTGTCTACCGACATTGTTGAAACATATTTTTATCACCTAATTAAAATAGGTAAAAATAGTTTTGAGAGGAAAGTTGGCAAACTATAAATTGTAGGTCATTTGTGCTTGTCAAATCATTTAGAACAGTATGTCAATGTAACTAGAAGATAACTGGATCAAATTAACCCTATACTAAACATGAATTATTTATTTTGACGAATTTCTAACCTTTACAATTTGTATGTTTATCTTAAGTTATGATTGCAGTGTCAAATCAAATAGTCAAAATCGATAGACTGAACATAAGAGTTTTTTGCAAACTTTACTGAATATTACCACCGCTTATTAGGTCAAAAACACATATTCGATAAAACATGTTTACAATCAATATTAGTATCATACATCTCTCTGATAACAATGTGTTGGTAAGTATCGAACATGCAGTAGGTACATTTGATTGTCTTCACTGTTCACAGATGTACTGACAATGAATATTACTAGTACACTGAGAATCAATAATCTTTGTGTGTGAAAAAGAAAGAAAGTATAATATGATTTTCTAAATCGTAGATAAAACGTAGTGACTTGTTAATGTATATAAAAATAATATTTTATATAATTTTGATATAAAAAATCGATTGATTGAAATTTCTAACAGATTCAGTCT
Source organism: Schistosoma turkestanicum (assembly GCA_944470395.2). Taxonomy (NCBI): domain Eukaryota; kingdom Metazoa; phylum Platyhelminthes; class Trematoda; order Strigeidida; family Schistosomatidae; genus Schistosoma; species Schistosoma turkestanicum. Next base: position 9,240,277 of record OX103971.1, on the reverse strand, counting down.
CAGGATACATAATTCACTATCAGTCAGTCAGCTACGACCTAGAACTCCCTACGTTCGTATGTACATCAGTTCCAGTTGCCATATCACGTTACCACAGACATGCAATTGTCCATTCACATCCCATAGTGGTAGAGGTAGTAAAAGTATAATCAGTCAACGTAAAGATTAGAGTTCAAAGATATCATTCACGAAGTATAATACAGTGAAATGAATTCAGATAGTGAACAAAGGTATGAGAAATTCAGAAGGTGACAAAGAATAGATACGTCTACGCCGTTTGCAAACGATTTCCAGCCAATGTCATTCAGAATCTCTAATTATCGTTTACTATTGTCTCATGAACCCTAACCAAGTAGTCTAACCCTGCTAACATGGCTCAGTCTGGTTGTCAATGACTTCATGGATTTGTGACATGGTTATATTTGGCCACTTCTAGCTTTCTTTCAGTCTACCTCTTCATAGCTCGTTCGGGTAGTCAGTGTTTAGGCATTTGTAGCACATAATACAACCACTTCACTACTTCATCAATTGATCTACAGCCTTTACCTAATAATTAGTATGTTATATAGTCCCATTTCACAAAGTCGATATCCTCAGAATAATGACTGAGTTGTGAATGTTTTGTTGTGAAATACATTTGTAACAATTAACTGCATGAAAACAAAAATTCACTTACTTCATTGTTTGTAAGCTGTAAATTATACAGAATTAATCAAGTTCATTAAACTTCATTAAATTATGATTGAAAATCATTGAAAAACCACTAACTAGTTTACAATGCATAGATCAATTTTCAAAGTTTTGATTAGTTTATTGAAAAAAAAACAGAAAATCATCTCTAATATTTTGCAACATATCAAAATTATCACTGTCAAATGAATTATCCCTTATTTCAATGACATTCTGATATCAATAATTAGTAATCAAAAGCAGGTTAGTTAGAAACAAAACTGTAATATCAACTTATCATTTTACTGAACAATCATAATATACTACAACACGAAAATGAAACTTACAATTATACTTTCGCTTTGGAATCAGCAGTATATTCCAGTTTATAAACCTGTTAGAGAGGTGAAACAAAAAAAAATGATTTGTCGTTTTTTTTTCACATAATGATGAACTACAAAAAAATTCTGGTCATATGAACTAATGATAATCAAAGGGTTAATGCTACTTATTACCATCAGTTTTCTTGTAAAATCAATTGATAATTAGGTCATTGTCAACTTCATTCCGTCTGAAATCAGCGGTTAAGTCAATATGAATATGCGCTACAGATTGGTAAATTTTGTCAAAATAATTTACACGCTAATTAGTATCATGATGTATGAGACTGGAAAAGCATAGAATAAACAGGAAAGAAATGCAAGTCACTACTAATCACAAGAATATTTAGTGTGTTTATTTGACCTGCTAACTGTTTGAATTAATGAAATTTCAGTTAAGCAAAAATCGTGACACTATCTTTTATATAACGCATTAAATATTCAACAAAGATAATTAAAACTACAGTTAAAACAAGGCTAGTATTTAGTGGAAAAAATCATTGTACATAAGGTTATGTTTGATTTATCTTATTTGTGTGTAATTAGATTTTTGATAGTATAAATCTTAAAAATAATACTTTGGGATAAAGTGGGTTAGGAATTGATCGGATATTATATGGAAATGAGATATATTTATAATTTGATTTCCTTAATCCGATCAAAGTTGGACATTAGGACTGCTGAATGCCGGCTCATTGGTCTAGAAATAGTTCGTTCAATGCTTTCTAATTGTTATCAAACAATTATCGATTCATGATTTCAGTGTACAATAGGGGATTGTGAAAAACAAGTTAATGTTTGCTGTAAATCGAGATTTATATGAAAGTGTGGTGTGCGCTACTTATAAGTAGTATATGACGTGAGTGTAAACGTAATGTCTGGCAGCAGAAGATGGGGGAAGATCAAGAAAGGAAGAATTGGAACACAATGGAATTTGTATGAAATGCATGAATAAGTGAAATGTCAGACAATGGATTGATGATTGATTGAAGATTTGCAAATTAACCGTTTACGATATGGTTTTCCTATTTTACTGAGTAACTCTGTAACTTTCGCTAAATACAATTTGGTTGCCCTCACCTGTGTTCTCCTTCACTACAAAAGTACCCCTTTGTTTTCATTTTAGGCTCGTTCAAATATTGTGCTGATCACACCATACAAATTTCTTTCAGGCCTTATTCTCATACTTTATTGAGTAAGCGCATATCGTTACACAATTAAGTCAACTGTTATTTCGATTTAAGGGTGATTGTATATTTGTGAATAAAACTCATACAAAGACGAAATACTTTGTTTGAATTAGCTCCCAATATTTAAACACTTTTTCAAACAACAAGCTTGTAGTTAGTGTGTTCAAAAAATGCATAGAATAGATAAATTATTACGCTATTTGTGTTTAAAATAATATAAACTAACAGTTAACAAACTATCCATGTGATTATCAAACTATTTACTTTCAAAGAAATGGAGATTGGAATGTTGACCTATGTGCTGTCACTGATAAACATGATTTAGTATCACCAATGTCTAAAACTTTGTTTGTTGTTGATAAGAGTTTTTCAGTATAAGAAAAGTGTAACGTATATATATTGATTCGATACCAAGAGACCCAAGTCAGAATTGGGGATTACTATAAACTGTAATCGAAAGAATAATAAAATAACACTTCTTATTGTCTGTAAGACCACTTCATACTTGAATGAAGTTCGTCTAATAATACAGCGCAAGTGTGATTACAGTAATTTTTGTTCACTCAATCTATGTAATTTCAAATTGGTTGACAAATAATGGATTGTTGACTACTGCAGAGCAAACAATGACAGAAGTACAGTGAATTCATTAACATTTTGATATAAGAGATTTTCATTGAATCCATTCATTTGTGATATTGTCCTTCTATATGACTGTACAATATTTATTTTGATTTAATTATTGGTTGTCGTTCCTCAACAAATAGTTGTTCAGTACTCATCCTAGTAATTTGTTGTGATTCAAAAGTCATACTGTGCATTTAACAGTCATCTGTAATCCGAAGAATCCTTAGCAAATACTGTCGTTTGACTGTAACTGACAGTATTCATTTCTGCAGGCTAAACTTCCACTCAACTGCTAGATATTAGAATAAGTGTGAGTTCAGCTACGATAAAGGTATCGGAATGATAACTATTCCATAAACAACTCCTACTTGTGCTTATATCGTGCTATTCCCCAGTGTTTAGATTTGATACGTGAGTTTGATAGAGAAAACACCTAATATGAAAAGGCTAAAGGCGCCAGTTTTGATATATCTGTCTGACGGATATATGAAGCAATTAATCTCATGGTCAAAGGTGGATGACTTTCACGACTGACAACGCAACAAAGTCATTAAGGCACATTAAAAATTTCAGTAAAATCTAATGTGATAAATGAATACAACAATCATTACATTGTACATAATCCCGCCGATTATTCCAGTTCGAAAAACTTTAGTTCTTGTCCACACAGTTCTTCTTGAGTTCAGTACTGGTTCATACGTGGCTGAAGGGACATGAATTGGAAATTTCTAAAAATCACTAGTCCATATACTTTATACAAATATTCCTGATTATCACATTGGTTTAGTGGCGGAGTCAAACATTGGACAGAGAGAGGTTTGAAACATGGGTTATGATCACGAAAGTTATCAAAGGTGATAAACTGATCTTTCATTCCCTAACATGCATCGGAAAAGATGCCTACAGTTCACTGAAACATTTCTCCTTATCAGGTAAACTTATTTCATTAAACTATTCTAGTGGAATACATCTACGAAGAAAACGTGATTCGTGAAAAATGAACATTTACTACTGTGCTTGTTTTATTTAACTGTACCAAAAACACTTTCTTGCGTGCAACGTTCTTTTCACGTCGCTGCCATTTTTCATAAATTGCTGCTCTCTATGTAATACCTACTTTCTCCTTCAAATTAACATTGAAACATGGATTTATTTCTATATAATGTGACTGGATAGTAACCAATATTTGGTAGTGATCATAGTCAATCTCAACTCTGTCACCACTAAACTATGACGAAATTATAGAAATGGTAATAAACCACAAAAAGGTTTCAAACTTCAAACTCCGTGAAAAAACAAAATTTGTTAGGATGGGATGACCGGGAAGCTAGAAAGTTTATTTGCGAATTACAGAGACATGCTACCAAACGCGATTTTGGGGTTAAAATTTATATTAAATTGAGAAAATCGACTAATTAGGCGTATTAAAAAACAAAATCTGGAAAACGAGCATGAACAACTCCTGAAGCGCTTTTATCATAGTACTAAAATAGCGATAGTATATCCGATAGTGTTCAGTCCATATTTCGTAGTTGCTACTGGCTGTGAAGAGTCTAATGTCTCATTCGATAACCTAAAGCATCTAAATTCTAACGTCAACATACGACTGCCTGGACGTTTAGTATTGATAGCTACTAAACACAAATATTCAATACGACGATGTCGTGAATAACTAAGGAAAGATAACAGTTCTTCACATAAACTATTTGAGATTTTAGGAAGTGAAGCAGGAAAGTTAATTCTAGATAATTTAAAAGACGTAGCCTTGTTGACTTCCCTCCATTCACAGGAAACTAACTGATTAAGGAGACCAGATTTAATCAATATCGATGACATTAATGTTGTCTTCATGCACCGGGTGAAAATCTGAGTACAAATTCGGACAAATGGAGATATTTCACGTCGGAACCGATGTGCGGTACGTTTAGCTGTTTCGATCAAAACCTCTCTTCCTAGTTGCTTCGGTAACATACACACATTCATTCACTCGCAAACACAGGACTTGTGGACAAGTTCCTGGATCCACGAGAAGCTGCTTACAAGGACTGTTAAAGATAAAGTTTCAATTTTTGAGTACTTCCAGGTTCTGTTCTCTCGTAATAGTATTTATATATTACTGAATCCCTCTTACCAAAAATCATATTCCGTGTATTTTACTTTCAATTATTTCGTTTCTCATCCCTAAATCTCTCAGGTATCATGTTAAGTAATAAAGTTGCTACCAAATATTACGCTATAAATTCAAGGAAATCTTACAGAGATATGAAACCTGGGATCAGCAGTGACCTGAAAATACCATTCTCGAGCGGCAGTGATATGAAAACTCTCATACAGTCACGCGAACGCATTACTCAGAGAATTATTCACAATTCAGATCACTCAGCCGAAAATCCGATATCCAACATATTTTTTACGAGCTACGATAAACCAATCGATTTCTTTTTGCTAGAATTATCTTTGTGCTACAGTTCCAGGTATTTGGCAGTGGTGACTTTCCTGAGTGCAAGGATTTTAATATTTCAGTATAAGGTCAGGAGCAAGTTGAATACTACCTGAACCATCAGGTATAGATATTGAGTTATATAAATATTTATAAATGCCGAAAATTGTTACCAAATTCATGAGTGCAACAGTCAAACCTATAGAGTATGATAAGTTTCCAGTCGTAAAATTGATACCCTTCGAAAAATTTTAAACAATAAAACAAGATTGCATTTAAATACTAAGTAACACAAATTTTATCCATTAAAGTTAGTGAAAGTATTAATTACACATAAAAAGACACCTTCAGTAAAGGTGTCCCAGAATGTTAAGACTGTTTGACGGAGCAAGGCCTATGGGTGAGAAGTCATCATTCGAACTTGGAATGTTCATAGCCTGCTAGAGTTAATTTATACTTAGAAAATTACCCCCAAAAACCTTTCAGATATCTGCTAGAGAATGTTTGTTATTATGTGATTTTCGTAAATGCGAGTCACATAAACTGAATACTTTATAGGTATTCAGAAGTATCCGTCCGACTTCCCTCAGTTACACATTTGAAATCATCAATCCTGCTCCTCGCAGGATTCGTGGATGCGCACTGCTGATGAGTCCCATACCAGGACGAAACGGCCGTCCAGTGCTTCCAGGTTTCTAATGGTGGTCTAACAATGATTGATTGATGATTTCAAATGTGTAAAAAATCACAAACCTCCAAAACTGTGCCCCAAAAATTCCCTCAGTTAGTTCTCACAATAGTGATCTTTTTACGGACAAATGGAAGCCTAACTTTCAGAGGTTCCAGGATATATGGAATCAAATTTTCCAAAAGACGTACTAGTAATAAAAAGACCAGACATTTATTTAAGCTGTGATGAGTGACTTATCAGAATGCAATAAAGACTGCTTCGTACTCTCTTACTTCTGTAATTGTTTTAAGGTGACTACTATTAGAAAAAACTGGTTATTACCAGTTGATATAGGGAATTAGGTTATTTCTGACCATCAATAAGACAGCAGTTCGACAATCAGTGGCCTAAGATACAACTACAGTACATAATCCATACCTAGGTAAATTTAATCTATGAAAGAATATTTACTCCAAATATATTACATGAGATGATCCGAACTAAATTGAATTCATCTGAATTCATCATCCACACATTCTGTAGATACAAAACTTCAGTTCCTTTGAATCTCTCTTCCGTATAATGTAATTTTCCTATTTATTTTCATGTCAGTGATTGGTTTCATTTGTTTACATACATCCAATTGTGCAAACAGTGGTTTTTTTTAAAAACTCAGAGTAATCATACCAAGACACTTAAGTTACAAATACCTCCGTTTCCCAACTTAGAGGAGATTCTGAGTTCCCGCTAAAATATTCAGACATTTCGCAAATATCGGAAAGAAGTTTGGGTAAAATCTACATATAGGGGAAAATTGAGGGTATTGGTTAGGTTTCAGTTCTCTAGAATCGATCAAATTTTCCTCAAGGTAAGGATAAAAAATGAATCACGATTTTTCCAGTCACCAATATTTGTGCGCCTGTTTTCAGCGCTATCGTGGCACACTAAAGGAAGATTGTACGAAGCACACCACTTGGACCTGTCCTTAAATAATGACCCTGATAATTCCAGGGACTTTGAGTTGTAATATCTAGTATTCATTTCACAAACCGTTGTAAACCAGTTGATTTCTTTAATCTAGATTCTTGTTATATAGGAATGGTTCTTGGAATTTGGTAATGTCAAATGGATGGTAGTCTAGCCAATAAACTGCACTAATTCTAGTTAGTAAGCAGTTATTTATATGTGCCACGATTTGAGTAGGTGACTAGTTCAGGGCAGTAGGGTTTCATCATATCTGTTAGTTCGAATGTGGAGAATAATAAAGAGAAAGTTCTAATGCTATTAAGAATAAAAATTCAGAACTAAGAAAACAATTAGATAAGGTAAGTAGGCAGCAATGGAGCTATTTTAAGAAGAGCCAAGTGTGAAAGAAGAAGAGAAAACAGAGGTAATGGGCGAGATAGAATAAGTTAGTATTCTGAAGGAATGGCAATCATAAAAACTAGCAAGTTCGGCGCAATGCATCAGGCAGAGTTGGTGCAGGCATGGGATGATTGTCTGTAAGTGTGTGTTTATCAGGATCTTCTTGAAACCATCGACTTAGGGGGCTGAAATCAACTCAAAAAATCCTAACTGAGAAACAGTGGGGCGTCTCTTAGTCGCGTTGCACAATCGCGACTAACTAATAAAGATCTCGGCGAAACAAGGGGAAGGATCGGGTGGTTCCAAGTTGCACATTTACATAAAAATGTTACTGAAAGTAGTGAAGTCCAATCCTAAATTGTCATTATTTGGTAAAAGTTCCTTCTGGAACCCCAGAAGGAACAGTAAACAAATCAACTGGTTCATACCAGCTCGTGAACTGCAGTACTTTTTCTTAGCGATCTTGGAAATAACCATAATAATTTATTAAAATTCACGGCAACACTTATAGATGACTTTTATATCGTGTTCTTACATCGTGTGCATTTTTAATTTCAAATGATCTCCAATTTCCACTGTTGCTAGATACGCTACATTAAGTGTACGCGGGTGTTACGAAGAGGTAAAATGACGGGTCGTCTGACGTTTTTATACCTACTTCGTTTATGTAAGTTATTCAGATCAATAATCATAGAATTCTTTACACAGTTCTGATCGTGGAATGTGATCTGTTTTGGAATTTCCCCCGTACATCAAAAGAAGCTTTCCATGCATATGTGAATGAAAAAGCACACACCATACAAGTATTTCCATCGATTCAGGTGAAATTGACTGATGGTACGTTTAGATAAAAACCTGAGGATCGTAAATTGATTTGTGTAATGAGAATTCATTACGATTCATATATATTTACATTTAACTCTAACATTTGTTAATTTTTGAATAATAACATACAAAGTAGCCGTTTGCATTTGATGTCAATAGTTGTCAGTAGTCTTTTACTTGATCTAGATGAAATGTAATATACAAAGAATCTCAGGTATCTGAAAAGGACATAACGTAATGGTGTTGATATAATGTAAATAATTATCAGCGCCATTCACAATAAAACAAGGTTAAAAAACATTTTTAGAATTCAGTGACGGGAAGATTCATGTTCTTATTATGCTCTCAGATTGATGCGGTTTACTGTCCAATGACTAGAAGACTTTCATTTTGCCGAACGTTATATGCTATATTATTTATTTTAAAAACCTATAGGAAATATTCTTAGCTGATCACTTCAAAGCACTGCACAGAATGCTGACTCTTAGAAATAATGTATCTCAGTATTGATTATTGATCAGAAAATCAAACAGAAGAATTCGGAAGCCTGTCTTTATTTCTAATGAAAGCCTTTGAACTTCAGTTTTGATAGCTTTAGCACTAGATTATATCTGTAAAAATATGATCGAAACGAAGAATGTATATACAGTTTAACATGCTTGGAGTTGTCTTTCGGATTCGTATGTAAATTTGGAGAGATTGTAGTTGAAATTATCGATGCGTTTGAATTTGACACTGTGTAACTTAGAGTAATAATGTTTAAACTGACTGCGGCAGTACATGAAATTCATAACGTTTCTACTAGGTATCTGGGGTCGTCTTGTGACATAGCGACTTTTTGGAAAGTTTATTTGTACTTATTATTTTCATTAATTTCTTACCTTATAAATTTTACTGTTTTAACCTACAGGAACTGTTACCTTTTAAACTGGTATAGTTTCCCATGACTCTTTGTAAGATAATTATTTAATCAAAAATGGGTTTGTTATTGTAGATTTAGTTATTCCGCACTCTTGTAAAAAGAGTATTTTAAATGCTTCATTCATACTTAGAAAATAAAAATCTGTATGAATAAAAGGCTGCAATTATTCATGAATGTTGAAATTTAACATAACTACATAATTTTTGAACTCACCTTCTGTCTTCTAACCTTGTATACTCATAGCTGTCCAACCCTTTACAACGTTTAGTTTCAGAATTTTGTCAGAATAGGTGTTTTCTAGGTATCAGGTTTTTATTTGAAAAAAAGTCAGTAAAACGTGAGTAATTTCAGTTTTGAGCTGCAAAATGGGTGGCTTTAGTGTTTATAGTATTCTTGCTTGTTGTTTTATTTAGTAAATCCATCGTTTAAACGTGGTATAGTTAGATGTAAATAATCCAACTTATTATGCTATGGTCATTTTTATTGTTGACTGACGTTAGCTGAATAATTGCTAAAACTCAAGGAGTAATGAGTGGTTGTTTTTATCTAGTTTATGAGTTTTCGGTAATATGCACCTAAGACCTTTAATACTGAACCTCTAGAACTTTCGTTTTCATGATACCGACGAGAGTATTTATTCTTTAGTTTTTCACTCCCAATAATTTATCAGGTGACGTAAATTTATGAGATTAGCTGTTTTTGAATTAGGAGTTCATTCATACCAAATTACTATTCCCTACATGATTTTCCTTCACTGGCGCTTGGTTTTTCATTGATTACTACCTACGCTTGACAATTAACAAATGTTCATTTTTAAACATAGAAGTAAATGGGTTCATTCAAAGTTCTGTTAGATTAGTATCATTTTACTTTAACCAAATGTATTATAGGGTTGTAGAGATCGTTAAATTGCTTTCCAAAATCATGAATCAATCAATGTTAAACCACCATTAGAAACCTGGAAGCGTGCAATGGCCGTTTTCGTCTTGGTGCTTGAGAATCTTCATCAATGTGCATACACGAATTAGGCTACGCGTTGGTTTCGAACTGAGAACCCTCGGTCTGGCGCACGAACGCCTAACCTTTCAACCACTGAGCTGGAACCTAGCTGTCTTGAAGTCTAGCTTCGATCGATGACCGGTCTCGCGCTACCTCATCTACTCCCTTCGGTGAGGACTGCTTCACATCTGGACAGAGATGAACTCCACTAGTTACGACTTCTTACTAGAACTTGGAGAAACTTCCTCACTTAGCTAGTCACTAATGAGCACATGATAATTTGTATTATGAGCTACACTGCCTCCCCAACATGCTAGTACCTTGTCTACGTTTGGTTCTGGAAACGAACTCGGGCCTGTGTTTGGAAACATAAAACCCACAGATTGTGCTTGATCATCCATGTCACATTCTGTAAGATCGTATCTCACCAACACTAACTCATTTAAGATTATCAGACGTAGTTCAACAAGGGAATCGAATATTTCAGACCTCCTGATTTCGTGTTCATTTCAGAGTTTACTTGTCTCTCGGAAAGATAAACAGCCTATTACCAAGTGGTTAAGTTATTCCTTTCGCTAGATAAAAGTTTATTTTCTTGAACAGGGTTGGTGCCAGTCTTAGAGTAGGGGGTAAATTTTGATATCTGAAACTAAGTACTATCATGTGTTGGCAAAATCAAATCGGTACTCAAGTGATTTCTTCGAGGTCTTCATGGTAATTATATTAATGAAAGCGATAATGCTTATTCTTGGAAAACAACGTGTCATATGAGGCATGTCTGTTTACAGGCCAGATCGAATGGTTACAAATGCTACCATATTTACTGTGAAAAGTTGCCCATTGAATGTGATATTTTACAAGATACACAGGTCATAGACATAGAGGACCAATGTTTTCCACTTCAGATTGTAAACGGTGTTGAATTCTTTTGGGGTTACTAAGGCTTGTAGAGTACCTTTTCAACACGTTCTTGATTTACTTTGACTTTCACCAGTTGAAGATCATTTTCCAGAGTTAGATCTGCTAATCTTTTGATGTCTTATTATTTTGACTGTCATTGTTCGAATCGACAGTTTCGGTACATGTTTATAGTTATTGTTGTAGTAAAGTTATAAATCTTTTTTTCTAATGCTAAGAATAAAAGTAGAAAATTGTGTTGATGATTTTTTATTTTTAATCTTTTTCATACATTTAGATTCAAAACTTTGTTCAATCTCATTGTTGGCCTCTGGTAGAAATAATGTTCCGAATTTTGTTCGCGCTAATGTTTTAAATCAAGCGAAAGGATATGGTTATTTGACATTCAATGAAACATTATATCATATGGCTGAAAGTTTTGGTACTTTAGAAGCTAGAACAGGATTTTATCATTTGAGAATAATAGCGGAAGATTGTTCTAATCCACCGAAATTTACACCATCTTGGCCAATTACATTTGAAGTAGGTTTTTTTTTCCTGTTTGTATAAATTGCATACGAACTCATGTATTTGCATTTCATATTCTTTACCGGTAGGATTTATCTGATTATTAAAATAAGTTATATCACAATCACTAATATGTGATTTGATGTGATGGGTAGTTTTGTTCATTGAATAAAATTTATGAAAACTATTTAGGGAAATAGTTTTGTTTCCGAATAAATTTTAATTTTAAGGTTAACTTTGATATGCTTTGTGAACCTATACTCATGTGCATAAATATTCATTCAATGAAGTTGATATGTCAGAGAATGATCAGAAGAGTCAAAGCCTTGTATATCAATCAAATCAATCAATGGCAACGTAGAACTTTGTACGTACGTCCATCAGTTCATGTTGCCATACCAAATTAGCACAGAGATGTAATTGTCAATTCAAATCCAATAGTAGTAGAGGTAGTAGAGGTATTAGCAGTAGTCGGAGAGGTTAGGATTAGAAGATATTATTCAAGAAGTAGAAACTAGTGAAATAGACTTAATAGGATAAAGATAAAGTGATGAGGAATTAAAAATTTTAGGATTTGAGAGAACACGAAGAATGAATGCACCTGCGCTATTGCAACCGATTTTGAGCCATGTCATTCAGGGTCTCTAACCATCGATTACTAACATCTCGCGGACCCCAACCAGAGGTAGTCGACACCTCAACCACCTCAACTGATGAAGTTTCACAACTTCATCTATTGGGCTCCCATCCTTACCTAGCACCCGTTTCCTAATGGGAGCATTGCTTACTGGGTAGTCCCACGATACTCGAGCAATGCTTCGGAGATACCTATGATCGAAAACCGGTAACCTATGAATATCTTCTACTCTGACTGGCCATGTTTCACAGCCATTTAGTAGGACGGAGCGAATTATTGCGGAGTAAACTCGTCCTTCAGTCAGCGAGCGGATATCTCACCTACGCCATAAGTGACGCAAGTTGGCAAAAGCTAATCGAGCCTTCTGTATCCTTGCTGAGATTTCGTCAGTCACCAGTCCATCAGCACTGATGAGACTACCCAGGTAAGTGAAGCGGTCTACACGTTCGACTACTTCACTCCCTATCACTAGTTCAGGTGCCGATGCAACCCAATCTTGAAGCAACATTTTGCATTTCGAGGGTGAGAACCGCACCCCGAACATGCTTGCATTGTTGCTAAGGGTAATCAGAAGACTCTGAATTTTGTCAGCGTTTTTTCACGAAGCAGGACTATGTCATCGGCATATTCTAAGTCAGCAAGCGATTCTCGTGGTAGAAAGGTCGACTCCTGAATTTTTGGGCGAGGATAAGGTTATATCTAGGAGCATGTCTATGATAAAATTAAACAAGGATGGAGAGAGTGAACGTCCCTGAAGGACACCACTTGAAGTAGAGAATTCGTATGTCAGTTGCCCATAGGCTCTCACTCGACCAGTGGTCTTCTAGTAGAGAGTTTGTATAAGGTTAATGTACTTCTTTGGCACAACTTTCAATGACAGACACTGCCACACAGCCTTGTATATACCCACAACAAGAACAGATCAAGAATAGATCAATAAGGGCAAATAAAGCAACCATGTTCGAAGCATGTAAAATGAAGCATAATTTAACATTCATTCCTATTTAGAAAACTCATTTTAATCTTTTGCAATGATTAAGCATGGAGTATGAACACGAAAGGACTTTGCTCGAATTTCACTACACTAATCTGAATCAAAAATGTTTTCGGGAAAACTTCTTTCAAACACAAACCGAATCCTGTTCAGTCCTTAGTAAATTAGTATTAGCTTATTTTTGAAATATGCTTTTTTCTAGTAGGATGCAAAGTATGTGAACTCGGATGTAACGACGGTTTATAACTATTCACTTTCCATGAAAATTTAGTCATATCAAGACAGACATGTTTTTGAGTTTTGAAGTTATGGCATGTCGAATAACTTGTTTTCTTCAATAATGCACAGAATGAAGGAAGATTGCTCTATATTTTGAGAGAATTAGAGTCAACGGATTGAGATTATAACAACTGAGAAGTCCTTATGTCTTCGGTTTGATGCTGTGTGTACCGAGAAGTTTAACTGAAAAGCATGCAGCTGTTAATGCTACATTTTTCTGACTGACAGAATTTGTTCAACCGTAGATAGAAAAGTTCATTACCTAAATTTCAATAATCTACGCACATAAATAAAGAGCGCATTAAAAATGTGATTTTAATAGGATTTTGTTCACTAAGCTTAATAAGTTAATCGTGGGAACCACATGATCGGCTGAACCTTCACGAAGAAGTGGACTATTTGGAATTTTTTACTTCTGACTGATGATAGCTTTGGTTCATTATTGTTGATGATGATTAGATTTTTGCTGATGATCTCGTTCAGAAGATTAATGACAGGTTCACGATTAGAAAACTATCCAGCCCCCCCGATAAGCAAAACTCCATTTGAGCTTTCAGTTTTCTTCATCATCGAGAACAATGGAATATTTTCAATTTGAATGAATGAACTTAATTTCCGTGTTAAATATAATCTGAGATTTAAACAGTTTAAGTGTGTATACCTTGAACAATTGGTTTGAACTGACTAAAATGTTAGACCTACCATACTATTGACATCACTCAGTAGTAGTGTTTAGCAACCTATCAAAAACTTTATCCCTTTTGCCTTGATTTTCCACTTGGAATAAATTTTTTCGAATTATTTTGATATTTTGAATGTCAGCATTTGATGAGTCTTGGAAATGAATGATATGTGTTGCTGTTAATTTTTTAAGTTCTATGTTCATTAAGGAAAACATCTTGGTTGACAGTCATTCGGTACACAAGTTAGTGAGCTATTTTCTCATTGAATAAACTAAAACGATACCTACTTTTTTATTCTTTACCTTATAATTTACTGTTTACATGTTTCAGCATATTCGATCTGATTTGCCAATTTGGTCTAAAAGAAAATATATATTTGAAATAGACTCGTTACATAAACCAGGTCATGAAATCGGCAAAGTGACAGCGTACTCATCAGCTTTGACCGACAGTAATAATAATAATAATAATTCTTTGTATGGTGATGATACAGGGATGTGTGCTTACGCAATACAAGATTCAAGTTATTCATTCACTATTAATGGACATGGTAAGTTTCTTTTATCAGTGTATTTTTTAAAATGTTGTTAGTAAGTTGTACGTACTATTTATCGATATGTCGAGCCCATGTAGCTTGTTTCCGGCTTTTAGACAAATCAATCAATCCATTTCTTTTCACTATAGGGTTACGGAGATTAGTGAGTTTCATTGAAATTATGAATCTTCGGTCTTGTGCGCGAACGCTTCACCTCTAGACCGCTGAACCGTCATCCAAAGGTATCAATATCTAACTCCATCTATCCATAGTCTTGCTCAACCGAGCGGGGCTTGCGGATGCTCACTACTGATAAGCACTAACTACACTAGGACGAGACGGCCATTCACTGCTTTCAGGTTACTAATGGTGGTCTAACAATGATCGATTCGCAACTTCAGTAATCAATTTATTCTTGAGTTATTCATATGCCTTTCAACCTTGTCTGCATGTGGTTGGTTGTTTTTACTTGAGTATGTGCATAAGTGCTTACTTGGATTTTTACAGGGTATGGCTTATTTTTGTCTGACTATAATTACTTAGCTATGCCTCATCTCATGGAGTTGACCCCTTTCACATTTTCCGTTTTAATTCACTTCACTTTCACGCTCCTCGTTACTGTCTTTCCGTTTAAATGATCGTGTGGAGTTATTTCATTCAACTGAATTCGTATATGGATTCACTGAGGCAATCTCTGAAAGGAAGATTTATTTCATAAAAATTGGAGTTAGATTCCGAGCCATTAAAATTTCTTTCCAGTTGAATGGATTATTATTAATTCTCAACTTTAGTTTACTTCAGTTTTAACCGAAGCAAAATGAATAGGTGCAGACTACTTGATTAAAGTCCGCATTAACTATCATAACTAATGACTAGAGACGCTGGATGCAATATATTTGAATCGGTGGTGATTACTTCAATGCATTAATTCTTCATCTTATTTTATGCCTCAAATCAGATCTTCTAGGTTCATATTCTCTATGTCGATATGTTTACGACTGTCGGTATTTTGATAATTCCATCTGATTGATCTGTGGCAGCCAAAAAAGTACATGAATTTCATATTCTTTGACTATCTGCCATCGACACATCTTTGTACTATCCAATCACTTACTGACCTAATTACTTACGCATGTTACCACTGATAGAGCATAGGCCGCCGACCAGCATTCTGCAACCTACTATGTACTGGGCTTTCTGTTCCAGTTCTACCAAATCGCTGTTCATTCCTTTCAAAATTGATTCCAATTCTGCGTAATAGTTCTTTGATTTTATTCTTCTCCTTTGACCTTAGTGAATTACAAGTGAGGGATTGCTGCGTGATGTATTTGTGGATATTTCCGCTTTATGTGTCCTATTCGCCTCCGCTGTTTTTTCATAATTTCTCCCTCTGTTGCAAACTGGTTTATCTTCTCCCACAGTAGATTGTTGCTGATATTATCTGGCCAACGGATCCTCAGTATCTTGCGTAGACAACTCTTAATAAACATCTGTATCTTGTAGATGATGGTTTTCGTGGTTCTCCAACTATCTGCCCCGTAAAGTAGAACGGTCTTGACATTTGTATTGAAAATTGTAACTTTGGTGTTAGTTGAATATTGTTTTGAGTTCCAGATGTTCATTAATTGTAGAAATGCTGCTCTTGCATCACTGATCCGCGCCCTTACATCTGCATCAGATCCACCTTGCCCATCAATGAGGCTGCTCAGATATGTGAAGGTCTCCTCCTACCTTTCAGTGCTTTTTTTTCAAGTGTGATTCGGTTGGTGCATGTTGTTATGTATTGGTGGATGTTGCTTTTTCATTTGTGTGTGGGTTGAAGGCCTACCGCTATTAACTAATACATTGTTTTTATTTGTTTGTATATCGATTGTTTATGTACTGAGCTCAGTTTGTTAATCTCTGTTTTTCTTCTCAAACCATCATTCATCATTTTTATTGCTACTACTACAATTGGATTTGAATTGACAATTGCGTCTCTGCGCTGTTATGGTTCCTACTTTGTAACTGACTGATTGACTGACTGACCAGGAATGGTCGTTAATGAGTGCTTCAGAGGAGTCATACACTAGGATGAAACTTAAGTGAACAAAAAGCTTAGAATAATACCGAAACTTGAGATCTACAACGTTGCAATCCAGCTGTGAATGATGTACAAATAAGAATGGGGTAGAAGCAGATCGTAAATAAAATTGAAGCACTTTTCTTTGCTTGTCAGAAATTTTTGACAGTCTTGTCGTAAACAATTTCCAAATGTGTTTATTTATCAATAGAAGTACATCAATTAATCTTGCATATGTAACTTCCTGTTGATTTGTTTTTTAAACTCCAGTTTCCCTTCTTTTCCTTAGTTCTCTAGTTAAATAACAGTTTATGCATAAAATTACTTTCACATCACATATATGTCAGAAATGAAAAATCGTTTTATTTCGTTGAACAAGTACATCATTTCAAAAAATTTGTAGGCAACATTTACGCATACATGTCCCAGTGGTTATAGGTGTGTGCATTTTTATCAGTCGACATCATCCCAACACTATATTTTCAATCCTTAAGGCCAAAAAATTGTCTTTATTTTTTGTCAAGATTAAAAAACACTTGATTAAAAAGTTCAATATTATTCTAAATACACCTTGAATCATAAAAAGCCTATTGAGATAATAATAAGTTTATTTCATATGATGTCAATCAAACATAAATTACCCTTTTTTATTCTATGTTGATTGCCTTGATCAGTTTATATACATATATAAATATGAAGAAAAACAATTTGTTAGAATCTAGTATTATTTTTGCAAAAAATCCTACTTGTATTATTTATTGTACATTGAACGTATACATAAATTTAATTGAATACATTGAATAGTCACTTACCATGCAAAAGAGACAACATTCGATTGATTTAAGTAAGGGTATAAAACAACTCTGCCTGTAGAACCTTTGGCGCTACTGCCGGTCCCAAGCCCAGATAAAGCAGGAGGGTTGGGCATCGGGTTAGCGACCCCATCCCACCAAAAGACTAGGTTGTCAAAAAAACGCTACAGGATTTGTTCTCTAGAAGGTTGAATAGACTTTTTTGTTCGAATATAGTTATACATTTCTTTAAGTTGACAATATTTTATTCACCATAGAGTTATGACTGTTTCTTTTCATTGAATTCATCAATAAAGTTAATACATTAACACCGTTAGATGCCGACTCGGTGGTCTAGAGTTGAAGCGTTCGCGCACTTGTTGCTCCTATAATAGAACATAGGCCGCCAACCAGCATTCTCTAATCTATTTTGTCTTCAGGCTTCTTTTCCAGTTCTTCTTTGGGCGCCTGTTTCCAGATCTCCGCTTAATGTGTTTTCCTTGATGATTACAGGTGTGTGGGCTTGTCTCGTGACGCAGTTGCGTGCTTTCTACAGTGTGTATCCTATCCACTTCTAGCACTTTTTCCTGATTTATTCCTCTTCTGGAATTTGTTTCATTCACGCCTACAGTAGCTTGTTGCTGCTGATGTTCGGCCAACGGATCCGAAGTATTTTGCGTAGAAAACTGTCGATAAACACTTGTATCTTCCAGTCAGTGGCTTTCATAATTCTCCAAGTTTCCTCTTCATACAGTAGAATTGTCGTGACATTTGTATTAAATAGTTGTTTGGAATTCCAGATGTTCTTCAATTGGGGAAATGCTGTTCAACTCTCTTAGTTGAGATTCATATATAGTATAAAAGTTTTTTGAAACTCTATATTATTTAATTAAATATTTGAAATCACCAATCAATCATTGTTAGACCACCATTAGAAACCTGGAAGCACTGGACAGCCGTTTCGTCCTGGTATGGGACTCATCAGCAGTGCGCATCCACGACTCCTGTTCCTCGCAGGATTCGAACCCGGGACCTTCGGTATTGTGCGCGAACGCCTAACCAGGACGAAACGGCCGTCCAGTGCTTCCAGGTTTCTGATGGTGGTCTAACAATGATTGATTGATGATTTCAAATGTGTAAAAACACAAACCTCCAAAACTCTGCCCCTAAATAAATATTGTTCTTATCAAAAATATCAATCTACAAAGTAGTAATAGTAATTATATACTACTACTAATATTATTATTATTAATATTTTGCATTTCTAATTAGCTGTTCAATGGTAAATTTGTATATACGAAAATAGAAAAAGTAAAATGTGCACACTGTGTCCAAAATCTAAGATAAACCGGTATAAAACTAAAGAGAGAGAAATGAAACAAACAACAAACCTATAAAATATGCATAAGAATGGTAATTTCCAATGTGAATTATAACTACACTTAATATGCATCAGTTTTGTGTGTAATGGAGATGGATGAAACGATAAAACAAGGACGACAATTTTTAAATGATCATTATAAATTCAGTAGTTGACTTTGTGAAACTGCACTGAATTCTCTTTGTTCAATTATTAAATAAAGACAAGTAAAAAGCAAAGAAAAAACAATTTGATTAAACGATTTTTGAAATAAAATCGCATACAAGTTTAGTAAAACAAACTTTTTAAATTGTAAACTGGCAAATTTTATTTTTCTTACTACTCTACTAGTTGTATAGACCACATCTTCGCACTGAGACAGGTCCTAGAACACAGACACACAATTAGGCGTCTTACAATAGTTGTTTTCCTGGACCTGAAAGCTGCATTTGACTCAGTGGATCGTGAGGTTCTGTGGCAGTGTCTGTCATTGAAAGGTGTACCATAGAAGTACATTAACCTCATACAAGCTCTCTACTCGAACACCACTGGTCGAGTGGGAGCTTATAGCGAACTCTGGTCGGAATTGTTTACTTCAAGTGCTGTCCGTCAGCGATGTCCACTTTCTCCGTTCTTGTTTAATTTTATCATAGACATGCTCCTAGATATAACCTTATCCTCATCTGAATTTTCAGGAGTAGACCTTTCACCTGGTGGCTCGCCTATTGACTTAAAATATGCAGATGACATAGTCCTACTTGGTGAAGACGCTGACAAAATGCAGTCCTTTGACACCCGAGTGAGCAACGCTGTTATTAGGAATCGGGTGCTAGGTAATAATGGCAGATCAATAGATGAAGTGGTGAAACTTCATCAGTTGAGGTGGTTGGGACATGTGTTGCGTATGCCCAACCACCGACTGCCTCGTCAAGCCTTGTTTTGTAGTGTACGAATAGGTTGGAAGAAAGTTAGGGGCGGCCAAACCAAAAATGGCAGAAATCCATGAAGTCATTGACGGGTGGACTGAGTCATGTCGGTAATTGTCGACTACCTGGTTGGGGTCCGCGAGATGATTATAATCGATGGTTAGAGACCTTGAATGACATGGCTCAAAATCGTTTGCAATGGCGCCGGTGCATTTATTCTTTGTGTTCTCTCAAATCCTAATCTTCTGGATTCTTCAACACCTCTAGTTTTGACTTTCTAAACTTTTCTCATTTGATCATACTTCTTGAATAATATCTTCTCATCCTAACCTCTCCGATTACTTCTAATACCTTTACTACCTCTACTACTACTATTGGATTTGAATTGACAATTACATCTGTGTGTGCTGATGTGGTATGGCGACATGAACTGATGTACTTACGTACGAAGTTCTACGTTGCATCTGACTGACTGACTGACTCAACCAGTACCCCTGTCTTCCTACTATGAACATGTACTTTTGCCTATTCTGTGTAGTGACGTAATCTGTTTCATTTCAATGGCAAATAATATGCACAATTTCATGGTTCACGTCACGTCTGAATTTTAACTGAACAACAACTTTCGTAACCTAGGGAAGTATTGGATCATTCTTCTCTTCTCATATAAGAGTCCGCAACAGAGACCACTCAAGCTTAGGATGGAACGAACCATCAAGCTCGGTGCCGATCGCTTTATCTATAGACCACTTAACCGGCAGCTAGTGGTTTTAGACTTTTCTAACATTAATCAATTGGCGATTTCGTTTAACCGAAACCACATGCTGGTTAACTGTTTCATACAGGACATGGTTGTACTTGAACGGAGATCCAAACCATTGGATGCCTACTCTGTTGTCTCTAGGTTAGACATCCTCACAAGCTTTCAGGTCTCGTGTTAGATTCCAACGTGTGAGGTCGTGCATTGCTGAAGTGTCTTATACTAGGTCGAGACGATTGTTTATTCAATGCTTCAGGTTTTTCAAACGTTGTTGACCTAATTTCAGTTCGTGATTTTAATTGTGAAAATACAATAATCTACACAAATCCTCCATAGTCATTCATTTACATCTTGATTCCACTATCATTACAAAGTTTTCACGCATTAATCTCGCCTGTTCTCTTTAAAGTCTTCTCTCCTTATTACTAATGAAATAATCATGTCCAGTTTTTCTCACTGTTTTGAATCAATATCAACTCTGTGATCTAACATTACTTACTTGCTTAGGCTCGTTCCCCACTAATGAAGCACAGACCATCGACCAGCGAATTAATGTCTCGGTTAGCGTTTTTATAGCGCATTAAATGTCTACAGGATGGGATCGCTAACCCAATGCTCATCTCTCCTGCTTTATCTAGGCTTTAGAAGTGCTCCAGGCGGAGTGAACCAACAACACTGATGAAACAAATAACTGAAACGTAAAAATAAAACAAAAATTTCAATACTCTTTGTATTATTTATTGATTGAAAAAATGGAATGAATTTTGTCGGTACCAAATTTATTTCCACCATCATAATTATTATCATCGCCTATCTATTCAGTTATTTGGGTTGATGCATAATTTATGAATGCTTCCATTTCTCCTTCAGGCGTAAAGTTTTTTTTTTTAAAAACAATCACATTTCCGATGTGAAATCTGTTAGTTAAATAAAGTAGAAAATTTTTATTTGAAAATGTTGAACTACAAGCTTGTCCTGTTGCAGATAGATAGATAGACAGACAGACCGACATAAGAGTAACAGTACACATAATCAGTTGTTCAGTTCAGTTTTTTGGGACATTTTAAAAACAACAATACCAGGTTTAAGATAAACAACGGGAAAAACCTGAATATGAATAGGAGCGCGTCGATATACGTAGGTGATAAAAAGAAATACCGTTTGGAGACACTTAACTCTGAAGCATCTTAGAATCCTGGTTGTGGATATGCACCGGTGAAGAAGAGTATTTTACTAAAATGAAACAATGCTTTGTGGTTTGTAAAATGACTGTTTAGTTATAATCCTTGATGTTAACTATACAAGTCATGTTTACTGTGAAATCTGCAAGGCACTGGATCCAACCCATTCAATAGGTTATGGGAACGCACTGCTAAGCGATTTTAGCATAGCGCCCGACCTCCCACATTGTTCGAACATTCCATATACCTAAAATACTGGTTACCCTTGTTGTCAGAAGGGACATCGACCTCATGACCAGGCTTTCATCATGAGATGTTATGACTTTTCTGAATGAAGACGTTCTAACTCCCAGGGCACAGTTAAAATTGTTTAAATTGATTTTTATGGTTAACGTTTCTTTAGCGAGTTAGTCTTTTACGGAATATGGTCACCAACCCCTTGCCCAACTCTGTTTCTGTATACGGGCTTGGACCCGGCAGTAGCCCCAGAGAGGCTCCAGACAGAGTTAAACAAAACTATTTAGTGTTAGCTAATTTTCGCATGTTATGATTTAATCGTGGAATAACATCTTTGGAAACTAGCGCACGCTCAGCTTCTTAACAAAATGAAAATGATTTAAGATATTCAATAAGTATTAACCATATATTAGAGAAATGTATTCTCTCCCAGTGCTGATTTTAAGCTACCGACATATATAACCAAGATTTTAAGAGAATGTACACTTTAACTCTTAAAATCTATGCAAACGCATTACTGCTCAAAGTGAGAAAAACACTATGTCGGACCAGATGAACGCCCTCTTCAGCTTCGCCTACATGAGTATCAATAAGCGATCAAAAGACCTGACATTTCTTCACTAATATCAACACATGCGGACAATTGTTGACACACGTTTTATTGAGAAAATGTCCAAATATTGGATATAAGGAGTATAAATAACATTAGAAAAATTTTCGAAGCCTGGCATTCAAGTCAATCAGCAATCACATCAACACCTAATCTATTGACCAACCGATCGAAAAAATCATAGATAAACACATAGGATCAAGAAACAGATCAAAGAGAGATGCGATCAAAATAAAGTTGCAGACGAAGACAGGTTTAAGGTCAATAATAACAACCAATCAGGATCAAGGTCAACAGAACATCTTGTGAGTAGCCATACGTGGAGAAATTGCGAATGCTTCATTTCGTCTAATTGAAGTTTGTGCTAATGGTGTTGTCGTTCAGCGAGAAAGCAATTAAAGCTTCACAACCAAACAAACCATCCGGCTGTTCAGAAAACGAAACTCCATTACAATCATTCATCTGATCTAGAAATTTTCTTACACCATCTTTTAATATTAATATTTGTCGTAGCTACTACTTTGACGTGGTGGTTGGGTTTGCCTATCGTAATGACCCAATCGAGCTATATTGGCTGGAACATAAGTTCCTGCAGGTCCTACCATGCCAGGCAGGTCGATTGGAGAACGATGAGACTAAAAGCAGCTACTCAAGGTCTGAGGTCGAAGTCGTACTGCTGACTGACTGTAGAGGGGTGTGACAACAGTAAGGTGTTTCCCTTGGACAACCAGCATCTGCAGTGATGCTGTTGCCTTCTCACAAGGAAGGAAAGGTTAGAGAAGGTCGACCCTAAAAATGTCACACCTCACCCTACCTCACAGATTTCCGTCTCCGGCTGTAAGGGATGCCCAATAAGGGCCATGCGTGGCCTGCCTCAAGGGGTTGCCTCTTGGACTTTGTGGTCACGCTGTGGTGCTGTGGTGCGAACTACTTATAAGTAGTATATAGCGTGAGTGTCAACGTAAAGTCTGGTAGCATAATATGGGGGGAAGATCAAGAAAGGAAGAGTTAGAAAACAATGGAATTTGTATCAAACGCATGAAAAGTGACAATGGATTGATGTTTGGCAACAGGAACAGTCCAGTTCCATAGGATGAACTGATCTTTTGCAAATGAACGATTTACGATATGGTTTTCCGATTTTACTGAGTAACTCTGTAATTTTCGTTAAATAAAAATTCGGTTGCCTCCACCTGTGTTCTCAGTCACTACAACGCTCCCAGGTCTTTAATATCAACGCTAATCTAACTTACTTTTTCAGGTACCTCAAGAAACGCCCTTTCATGGTGTGGGCAGCCGGTAAATGAAAACCGCCCTCATATCCGTAACAGCTAACTCATGATAATTATTAACTTTTCTCTACTCCTATAGTACACTCAATTTATCTATTTTAATGAATAGTCAATCGAAAAAATTTGTCATTTTTGTAGACCATAATGATTTCACCATGTATTTTATATATTATATCTTCTAATGGATGGATGATATTAAGTATTTTTTTTCATTTCATTTTGATTTATCTATCTGTCTATCATCATTTTGTAATATGTTAATAATATACTTCTTTTGGTTATGCATGATGATAAATAGGAAACATTATATATGTGTATATATATATGTTTAGAGTATGGTAATTTATGTATTGAATAATGTACGCATTATACTGATTGCATAGCAATTAAGTTGTATAATCAATCTACTTAGCTAGCCAAGTTTACCACATGAATAGCTTGTCTTGTTACAGTCAATGCTACATGAACTGTAGTTACATATATACATACATATACATATATATAAATTCCTTATTTGTTTGGCAAAGTATTCCTTTGTCTTTCACCATTCTTTTTCCTACATTAATTTGATGAGATATTACTTTTTGTTTACTTGACAGTAACTAACCAAAAGACACGATTACAGATTTTAAAAACAAATTGGACATGGTTTGAATTTGAGAGTTATATCATTCGTTAAAATATTAGTGCTTAATTCATAGAGTCACAATTATCACTAAAAATCAATTGTAACTCGTTAAAACTATGTAATTTATTCAAAATTTGTGACCTTGCATCCACTTGTCTTATTTCTGGTTCGTTACAATTCCACATTCTCAGTGAAAAACAGACTATTGAAATCACAGGTTGATCAATGTTAAGTCACCAGTAGAAACCTAGAGGTACTGAACGGTCTTTTTCTGTTAGTGTTGGACTCATTAGCAGTGCTTGGCTAGCAGGGACCGAAGGCATGACCGTTCGTCTCAGACGAGATCGCTTTAGTTCTAGACCACTGAGCCAGCAACCAACAGTGTTAATATCTATCAATCTTGCGCGACCTGATCAATTGTTTGTCGATGGGTACTGCTTCACATCCGACAGGGTGTTGTAACTCCAATCAACGGTCTTAACGTTTCACTAGAACTCACAGTGCTAGTCACTAGTAAGCATATGATAATTTTCATTAGAGTAGGGTTGTGAAGATTATCAGGCTTCATTGGAATAATGAATCGATCGATGCTACAAGACTATCATTAGAAAGTTAGAAGCATTGGATGGTTGTTTCATTCTAGTATGCTCAGGATCATTTGTAATTGCATAGGTGCATTTCATTTCACTTTCACTACTGTTCGATTTGTACCGAGAATTTGATCTCTTTGTGCTAATGTAAATTTTGACAACTTGAACTGATGTGTACACAATGTGCCAATTTCTTATGAAGTTAGCGAATTAGTTTTCTATGGGACGGTGTCGTTAACCTACGCCCAACCCTCCTCCTTCATCCGGTCTTTAGATCGGCAGCATCCTTAGAGGGACTCCAGGTGGATCTGTCCCAAGTTCTATGTTACAAATATGATTGATTGACTGTTTAATTTTTTTCTCAATTGGAAATTGCATAAAATTTATTCATGCAATTCACTAATGAATAATTCGTATAATTTAATTCTTTTATGACATAAAAATTATTATTTTTTTCAATCAATTTCTAATGTAATCAACTGGAACATTTGTTTAAATTTTTAAAGCTAATGATATACATTATTTTTGTACAGACAATTAATAAGTTTATAAATTGATAGCGTTAAAGGATGCGGAAACAAAAATTAACAGCAATGCCAATATGTACACTTTATTGGCCAAATGAATATAAAATCACAATGAAAACTCATAGTGCTGTGACCCTACAATCGATCTTACTTACTTACTTACTTACTTACTCACATCTGTTACCCTTCGTGGAGCATAGACCATCGACCAACATTCTCTAACCTACTTTGTCCTAGGTCTCCCCTCCCATTTCTACCTGACTGCTGTTTACTCTTTTCATGCTTCCAATTCTCGACGTAATATGTTCTTTGGTCTCCTTCATTTCCCTTGACCTTGAGGATTCCAAGTTATGGCTTGTCATGTGACCAATTCGGTTGCTTTTCATTGTGTGTGTCGTAAAATTGAGCTATGGTCTAATAAAACATATTTCTCATATGTTTCTTCATCACTGATTATTAATATTTCAATGATCGAATCATACTTGCAAAGAAACTCAACAATCACCACCAATTTATCATCAAAACTATTATTGATTTGCGAATTCATATTTATAATCATGCCATTAAGATATCATAACATTCTTTTGTATTATTAATTGTCTGCGAAGGTTTTAGAGGTTTTTTGAAGTTCGATGATTTGCTCTTACTTCTATAACTACCAAAAAATCAGTACGAGATGGATGACTGTTTAGCATTCAAGTATGAAACTTCTCAACGGTTCGTCTTCGTCAAAATTAAGCTTATGATGACTCTGTTATCCAAATGAAGGAATGTGAGAAGAGTTAGTCGTGGAGATAAGAGAGGTACTAGGGGGTGTAGGAAGTATTTGATTTTGACCAATTTGGTCTCGTGTGCTGTTACGGGTATGAGGGCGGTTGTCACTTCCCGGCTGCCCACACCATGGAAGGGTGTTTCTTGAGGAACCTGAAAAAGAAAGATAGATTAGTGTTGGTCTTAGAGACCTGGGAGCGTGACCTCAGAGCCCAAGGGAAAACTTCTTGAGGCCGGTCACGCATGGCCTTTTTATGAATTGTTTCTTGAGTTTTAGCTCCGCTCTTGAAAGCCCTTAGTGGGCGCCCTTACGGAAATCCGTAAGGTAGGGTGAGGTGTGACATTTTTAGGGTCGACCTTTTCTAACCCTTCCCTCTTTGTGAGAAGGCAGCATCGCTTCAGATACTGGCTGTCGAGGGAAACACCTTACTGCTGTCACACCCCTCTACAGTTAGCAGTACGACTTTGCCCTCAGACCTTGGGTAGCTGTTTTTAGTCTCATCGTTCTCCGATCGACCTGCGTGGCATGGTAGTGAAATTTTCACGTCGTGCGGTAACGTCGTTATGCATTTCGGCCCAGTCCTTCTAGATTAGGAAGGACTAGTTTGTTTACCAATTACTGTTGATTACGACTGGTTCTTCATGGTCAATATCACATATGGATTATGGGGTTGTGGAGATTGTTGGGTTACTTATAAAATGATTCATGAATCAATAAATGTTAGACCACCATTAGAAACCTGTAAGCACTGGACAAACATATATTTACTTGTTGTTATTTAATGTTACCGATAAATTGATTCACATCAATGTTTGGAACTA
This sequence comes from Schistosoma turkestanicum, assembly GCA_944470395.2. Taxonomy (NCBI): domain Eukaryota; kingdom Metazoa; phylum Platyhelminthes; class Trematoda; order Strigeidida; family Schistosomatidae; genus Schistosoma; species Schistosoma turkestanicum. The sequence goes on along the minus strand of OX103971.1, from coordinate 9,213,080 downwards.
TTCACTCCGTAATTTATTTATTTCTTCATACATTTCAGGTGTGATACGATCTTTGATCAGATTTAACAATCATACTGATACATTGTTTGAATTCAATGTGACCGCATTCGATTGTCATCTTCCAGTACCGTATAGTTCTACAGTTCCAGTCACAGTCTATGTGAAAGCAGCATGTATATCACAATGGACTGGTAAATGAACTACTTCTTTTTTTGAATGAGCGTGTGTATATGTATACATTTACTCGATATTAGTTTTTATTTAAATTGCATCAGTGTGTGTATATAAAAACATTTACTGGATATTAACTTTGGAAAATAGTCATATGAAAAATTGTATTATTGCTGAAGCTTAGAAATGATTATGTGATTGGGAAAATAGGTTGATTGATGGTTATCAATGTGGAGAAAATTTGTAGCTCAGGCGGATGATGATTGTGATGGATTGTCGTTCCTCAAGATGGATGTTTTGATTGCGAAGCTTTCATCAATGTTCTTCTTCTGAACAACAACATCATCAGCAGCACAAATTTCAGGCAGAGAAGTGAAGTATTCGGGTCAAATTTGGAGAAATGCGAATACTTCACTTCTCTACCTGAAGTTTGTGCGGAAGAAGTTGTTCAGAAGAACAATGATGAAAGCTTTACAAACAAATCGTCCAGCTCAGAGAACAAAACTCCACCACACTGATTTATGTGCTGAAATGCACAGATGAAATATTTTTGCTTGTTATGAAGAGCAGATTAGAAAAATATGATTTTAGTAAATTATACTTGATCCTGGTTGTGAAGCCGTATTCAGCTAATTAGTTATTACTAATAATCAAACGCCAAGTCTATTGTCACAAATGTTTAGGTTCATTGAAGTGGCTTGACATAACACTTAGTTACGAGATAACATTAACAAGTAGTCGAAATAATTCAATAGCGGTTATAATTTTAAAAAAAAATGACTAAAAATTGAAAATAATATTTAAAAGGGTGAAATGAAAGGTTAGACATTCGCAAGCAAGACCGAAGGTCTTAGGTTCGAATCCTATGAGTACATAGAGTCGTAGATACGCACTGATGATGAGTCCTATACCAAGACGAAGTGGCCGTCTAGTGTTTCCAAGTTTCTGATAGTGGCGGTCCAAAAATGATGGATTCATGTTTTCGACGTGTGAAAACAGTGATCTTCATAACTCCTAATTGAAAAATGAATGATGACCAGTGAAATAATACTAAGATACAGGATTGGTTGTGTAAGGCAAAGTGTGCACTGCACACTTGCATGATGATTGTAACTTGGTTTTTAGTCATGTCACCTTGACATCAATAAAAGTAACTACATATGTACTGTGGACCCCAATCGACTGGTTTAAATCTAGTAGTATGGTTTTAATCAACAATTAACCAGTTTCTTTGTTTGATTGTTAGTTCTAACTTGTATTGACTGTTTGAATCTTTCCGATTGATCTTGATGTCTGCGACTAATCAGTTCATTTTGGCATATGCGCGTACTATGTAGATTGCCTCCAAATTGTTATTAAGTCACAAGCATTGTAAGCAGAGACAGATTTTGGCTAGAAGTGGAATACAGGACTCGCGCTTCGTCCTATTTGGGACTCGTTAGTCACTACAGTTGAATCAAACTTCAATCCATTGCATCGGCCAGTGGCTATCTGAAAAAAGTAATGGGGAGGTATACGTGAAGGCGTTTAAAACAAACATTACTCAGGTTCTATTCCTGACGAACTCTATGATGCAGCTATATCCAGAACGAAACGCGCATCTCAGATTCCACTGCAAGAGGCCATCCGTCACACACTGTCATTCAGTATGTATATGTGTTCAAAAATATGTACAACATCCTTCTCTTTCCTCCTTGAACTTCAGCGCAGAAAACTTTATTTGCCACATTTTATTAAATAAACCAGATCAATTATCAATCGAAAATGAGCTTGAATTGATTGGTAGTAAATTTCCCTAACTAAAATCATTAACTCATCTCTCTGAAAAAATCAGAAAACTATTTTAAATTTATCTGCAACTTTTCTAACATTACCTATAACTCCTCCCAATGACTTGAACAAGTATGAAACGATCGATCAAGGTTTTCCATGTTCGATTGACTGCCTATCACTTTTCAGAATATTTAGTGAGCGAATGCTGCTGATAGGAATGTGGTATTCTCTGAACACACTCTTATTCTCCACAAGCGTTCACAGTTATCCGTAACTGTTTAGTGTAGTTAGTACAGCTCAGCATCCCATTTGCATAACACAAATACAGTGTAAATTAAAAATTGAAATGAAATCTTTGATGAAAATCACACTTTTAAAATTCGGCATTCATCTATCGACTAAAAAAATGTAGAAACATGACTGAAAATGATGCTAAATAATACACTTATAGTTGAACACTGAAAACTTTAACAATCGCTTCAGGCGAGCAGTATTTGGCAGTAGTTATTTTCTAATCTGTTCCTGAAATCATGAATCACTCATTGTTAGACCACCATTAGAAACCCTAGAGGCACTAGACGGCCGTTTCGTCCTAGTATAGGACTCATCAGCAGCGCGCATCCACAACACCTGCTACTCACCAAAGCTTCAGAACTCAGAACCTTTTCAGCTCTATTCAGCATGATGATTCTTCCCAAAGTCTTTATATCCTCGGGTCAAGTATTCATTACCTTTAGACTAGTTTGTATCAAAAACTATCTTATCCTCTAAGAAAATTTTAAATATTGTTGTACTACAAAAGCGACAATCATTTACTAAATATTCTACACAACAACCATCTTTTGTTTTATAGATTACTTACTACTTAACGGGGAATAAAATGAAAATATATATATTCACTTCCTTAATTCAACGGCTATCTGATCTCTCTCTCTCTCTCACCTATATTACACTTGATTGATTAGGCATTTTCATTTCCTATGAACAAAATTCTACCAAGGAAAAAGACAATCATCTGTAATATGGGTGTATCACTGAATTTGCATGTGTGTATGTGTGTGTGACTTCACTGCATATCTCTAGTCCCTTTTTTAATTAAATCTAGCCAATATGTGTATTGTGATGAGTATGTTTAAAATTTGGGACTGGAACAGTGAAAAAGAAAGGTGTGTATCTTATCTATATGCATAAACAGTACATTCATATTGACAGTTGTAATTCTGATTGCAATTCCGTAAAAAAAACTAATTTCCTATAAATAATGTACATAAATGTGTCTGTTCACGTTTCGTATTTTAATTCAGACACACACACCCAATTAGTTCATCTGGATTGACTCATATTTTCAATGTTTCAATGCTCAATTGTATTTCATTTATTTCCTTTCCTATCACCTTAGATTTTAGCAATATACACACTCGTTCATTGTTTTTTGGCCACCTCACCTTTTTAGAGGCATTATAGAGAGAGATTGTGAGGTTGCATTGAAATCATGAAACGATCAATGTCAGACCGCTATTAGAAACCTGTAAACTCTGAATGGCCATTACGTCCAAGTAAGGGACTCATCAGCAGTGCGCATCCACGAGCACCACTCTCTGTAACCTTGGACTATCTGTCTCACCAGCTCAAAGGTTTCGAAGTGATGCGTTCGTGTACAAGACCTATGGTTTTTGTCTCAATTCCTGCTGGTGCGGTCGGTGCATACGCATAGTTGACGAGTCCCATACTAGGACGAGACGGACGACCAGTGCTTCTAGGTTTTTAATAGTGATATTCTAACAATGATGGATACATTAAATCAACTAATTGTTCACAATAAGTACGAGTGTATATGCACAACATTGTAAATCATAACAGAAATCCATAGAAATTATTTATTTTAAAGTTTACTTACTTTAATTAACAAACTGTGTGACTACTGTAAATGGTGCACAACAATTAGCAGTGCAAAGTCTACAATGTGTGTTTTGTCTTATTTTAAGATGACTCACCAACTAAGTGTAAATGGATCCAAATGTGTATATTCACTTTGCGACTCAAACCGATTTCTTAGCTGCTCGCCTTAATAATTACCAACTGGTTGGTTATTCGGCTAACCTACTCTACTCAATTCAGACACTTGCTGACTAATAAGACAAGAACTTTGAAATATTGAATTGCAGCATATTAAATAATCAACTAGAAATTAGCGTAGGTTAGAGAGAGTAGTTGAATAAATCTAATGTAACAAACTTTGCATAACTATGGCCTTCTTTTTCTGATTAACTTTTGTAATAATACATAAGTAACATAAACGATGCAGTCCTTTTCAATTTTTAATGTAACATAGATCAGGTAAACTGAAGGTAGACACTGTCTCCACTTTGTCGTTACTTTTTATGCTTGACAGTCCACTACATCTCTCGTTCTCTGTTTCTCTGTCTAAATAAATATCTCCATTGTATCAGTTTTAAACGTATCATATAATAAGTCTAGAACTTAAAGCACTCTGTCAGTTGTTTTGTTTATTCAAAGGTAACAATTATTTTCTCCTCATTATTATTATTATTAAAATTTTTTAAGAAATATCATGTAATCAGTTACATTTCTGTTTAACTCCATGAAATTGGAATTAATGCTCATAGTGTGGTGTGTGCTACTTATACGAACGATATAAGTAGTATAAGAAGGGAAGTGAAAGAAGAAGTCTCACGGTCAGAAGAGGAAAACGGAAAGCAAATGGAGTACCAACAGGAAGGGAAGGAAGCAACAACAGGAATGGAAGAAGGCTGGAGCATTGGAAGTCACGACTCAAAGTTGGTGTGCAAATAGAGTGTTCAATGTAATGTTTTCGTTTTTTAATTGACTAAGAGTGTAAATTTGCATAATACAATACAATCTTCCGCGCCTGCCTCAGTCTTCTCAATAGAACTGATATGCTTTTAATTTTCTAATATTTTAGGTATCCCTAAAGAAATTGCCTATTCTGCACTGTCCAATCCATATCCGATTGCATTGAATGCGAAATTTTCAATTTGTCCACAACAGTCAAACAATTATACTAGTCAACCATATATGAATGCTGATGATAATAAATCCAGCGATGCATACATGGAATATGATTATTGTCCAATTGAACAAGTGACCGTACGTGTGAAAATTTTATGGAGTAAAGAAGATATCATTGTTAATAATGATGATGATATTCGAGAAGATCAAACTGTTCAACCGTCATCGGAAACAACAACAGCGACAACAACATCTTCTTCAACAGAATGTGATTTGGATTATTATTCAATACTGGCTAATCGTAGAACATGCAGTAAGTGTCATTGTTCTCTTGTTTTGCATAGATTGCCTATCAAACGAAATGTGTAATGCATATTTTTTTGTTGTAATCAACGTTGACTACTTACACACTGTACTCACATACTATCTGAAGATCAGAAAGTCAGTGAAAATGGATGGGTCAGTCATTTTATGGGAAGTCTCCAACGATCGCGTTGATCGCTTCACCTAACTTGGGAGTGTGTGGTCAGTGAAGATGACTTCGTGTCTGGAGATTTCTCGGTTCAAATGTAGAACGCTTAGCTGACTTTTACCAACTCGGATCATTTATGCTGTGGACGAGACATCGGTCTACTAACCAGAGGATGAGTCTGCTGCGCAGCAGTTCTCTCCGTCCTTACTATACATGCGTGAAACGTGTTCACTAAGAAAACGAGGATATTCGCAGGTGACTAACATTCGGTCATCGGTGTCTTGAGAGCATTTGCTCGTATATCCTGGGACCATAAAGTAAGCAGTGTTAGTGTCAGGAAAAGGCTACTAGGTAAGGATAAGGAATCAGTTTGAAAACTAATTAAAGAAAAGCCTATCGTAAGGTTAGAAACTTTGAATGATATGGCTCAAAATCGTTTGCAACGGTGCATATGCATTTATTCTTTTTCATCTCACAAATTCTAATCTCTCGAATTCCTCATAACCGTTTTTTTCTCATTTCAAATTTATTTCACTGGATTATACTTCTTGATTACTGTGTTCCCACCCTAATCTCCTTCTTTACTGCTAATATTACTACTATTGTAGTGGTAAAATTGGAAAACCATATCGTAAATCGTTAATTTACAAAATATCGGTTCACCATATCGAACTGGACTGTTCCTGTTGCAAAACATCAATCCATTGTCACTATTCATGCGTTTCATACAAATTCCATTGTGTTCTAACTCTTCCTTTCTTGATCTTTACCCATCTTCTGCTGCCAGACATTACGTTGACACTCACGTCATATACTACTTATAAGTAGCTCGCACCACACAATCTCTACCACAATGGGATATGAATTGACATTCATGTCCTTGTGCTAATGTGGTATGACAACCATAACTGATATACGTACATAACAATCTCTACGTTGTAACTGTCTAACTCACTTCTCTGATTGATTGCTAAAAAGTGGAAAGTATGTTTTTATTCGATCTTATGACAATTGTTCGGATTGTATTCATTGATAGAGGAGAAGTTTTGTTCTGTATTGTTTCACACTAGTTTCATTAACATCAGTGAACATTGAAACAATGTAAACGCATGTTTTAATAAACTGAAATCATGCTGGTTAATGGGAATATAAAAAATGCATAAGTTTGTTTTTCAAAATTTAACTAAACTAAAACATCATAGTCTACGTAGATCATATTGAATAGAAGTTTTTAAACTTTCCTCTAGATAATATTTGACTAATTAAATATCCACGTCAAGCTTTTGTATATTTTTCTTGTGGTAAACAAAGATCATTATTGTGACCTAGTCCTAATGACATATTTCTCTCTTGCCTCTTATAAACTTGTGATACTTTTAATGCAACTGAAGTGTCCATCTTTTTATTAATGGGCAAGTGTAGTGCACAGGCAGTTTCCTTGGGATATAAAAGCTGATAAAGCCTTCTTGGATAAGCTGATTCAGGTTTTTCGTGTTTATATATTCTCATGGGCCAGGATATATATCAGAACCAATGAGGAAAAGCCATTTTAGTGAAAAACCAAGTGATAGCTACTCCTCCTGTTAAGTATACATTACATGCGCATTTGAAATGCACAAATCTGACTCAGGCACTCTCAGCATAAGGGGAAGTATAAATGCTATCCTCGTAATAGTTTTTTTCTTTTTGGACAAACATACACTATGTACACATCAGAAAGACATGGATCATATCGATATACAACTGTTCAAACACATACTTAGTTATCGTAAATTCTTCACCCTATATTCTCCTCAACGAGACAAACTTGATTTGCAGATCTTGTTTTACGATATAACCGTTAACAAGAATGATCTCTATCGATCTCTCATGCTATTTTATGATGCGTATTTCCACAGTCCCCACGTCAAGTTGTAGATCGGATTTTCCTCGGGATAGGTTAATTGTTTAAAATGGATTTTAAAAGGTGAGTATTTATATATGCTGTTTGTATTCGACCACAGATATCTTCAAAGTATCCGTCTGTTACGGCGACACCATCAAGTTATCAATTAACCTGACTAGTGATGATGTAAGATTATAGATAATCAAATTTACCATTGTATACTCAGTCACTATTTCGACGAAACTACACAGTGGCTATCATAGTGTTAAGCTTTAAGAACTGTAGAAATCAATATACAACAGTTAAATGAAACCCGTGACTTAAAGATTAAAATCATCAATCAGTCATTATTAGAACATCTTTATTCGAATTCTGGAAGCACTAGACAGCCGTTTCGTCCTGGTATGGGACTCATCAGGAGTGTGGATCCACGATTCCCGCTACTCTCAGGATTCGAACTCAGGATCTTCAGTCTTGCGCGCAAACAGCTGACCTCTGGTCATTTGTCTTCAGTAGTTACCGCCCACACCAGACAGGATTGAACTCCACTAGTCACATCTTCTCACTAAAACTGTGAGAATTTCCTCACGAAGCTACTCAGTAGTGAACAAACAAGAAACCAGTGACGCCTGATTCGATCAACATACGGCAATATTAGTCATAGCGCATTCATTCATTATGTTCTCTCAAATCCTAAACTTTATTTTTAAGTTTATTTCACTAGATTCTACTTCTTGAATAATATCTTCTAACCCTAATCTCTCCGATTACTCCTAATACTTCCACTACCTCTACTACAATGGGATTTGAATTAAACAGTTGCATATCTGTGCTAATGTAGTATGGCAACATGAACTGATGTACGTACGTACGTAGTTCTGCGTTGCTATTGATTGACTGATTGATTGGTTGAGTCGTAGCGCAGCATCAGTCAACAGTGTTTACTGAAAACATTGAATTATCAATCATGGTTCTAAAAAGCGATATAAATGATGTATTTACATGTATATATATATATGTAGATCTACTCATTTTGAGTAATGCACCTTAATATCATTGAACACATTTATACATTATAAATCATCATCATCATCATTTCTCATTTTATTTTTAAAGTTGGCTCTACTCAAACTAAAATCATTGATCTTTTACCAAATATGAATAAACAACAACATGAACAATCATTATTCAGTCGTAAAAATGATAATTTCAATTTATCATTAATTCATACAACTACTGATCAATTCAGTGCATTGTCACCATACAATGCAAACAATTATCCAACTGGTATTTTCTATTTCAATGGTTCAACACATGTGGATTTAAACAAATATCAAAAATTTCCTAAATTTCAACGATTCGATAATCAATTGTTTACAATCAATTTTTGGATGAAACATTCACCAACATTCAATAGACAATATGAACAGAATTTAATCAATGGTAGAGAAAATATTTTATGCAGTTCCGATGAATATGGTAGGTTGGGTTTTTTGTTTTGTTTTAACTGTTTGTTTGATTACTCATGGGGATTGAAACCACCGTTAATCAAGTGTAATAAGCATTTACTTGAAGACATTTAGAGTTACATGTTGAAATCATCTAGCTCACTGAATACATACAATGCTTATCGATAAAAGTGCCTGCTGGAATCTCAAGCTCCTTCACATCATTATGTCATATTCTTACATTAGAACAAGACAGTATTAAAAATAGCTTATTACAAATAAAGTATGGGCTTGTGGCAATGCACTTTGCATTAAAACGATTATACTAAATGTAATGTGTGTTTCAAGACGACTCCGTCTGGAGCGCTTCTTAGGTTACTGTCAGTTGTAAGCCACGATAAAGGAGGAAGGTTGGACATGGAGTTAGCGACCACATCCCGTCGCAAATCAACTCGCTAAAAAAAACGCCAACCAGAAAATATAGTTCAAACCATTTAAACAAAGAAAAACGGCATTGCAATGAACGTCATCCTGTGCTATGCATCCATCAACAATATCAAAGTGCCTATAACAAACTGGTCATCGGCAGCACCACATTCTCACACAAAAGCACACAGAAAGTTGCATGTGTTTCAAGATGGCTTTCAACAAAAAGTTCCTAGCCTTTCACAATCTATTCAGTGAAGAAGAAAATACTATGGAGAACAACTGGAAAGGGATCAAAGAAGCAATAAACTTTATATGTCGTGAGGTTTTGGGCCACACGAAGAACCATCACAAGGAATGGATCACTGCTGATACACTGGATGAGAGTCAAGAAAGGAGGGACAAGAAGGCAGTAATCAATATCATCCAAACAAGAGCAGAAACAGCCAAGGCACAAGCTTAATACACAGAGACAAAGGAGCACGTAAATGGGAGCATCAGAGCCGACGAACGTAAATATGTGGAAGATCTAGCAGTGACGGCGGAAATGGCTGCAAGAGAAGGAAACTTGAGACACTTTTATGATACAACAAAATGACTTCCTGGAAAATATCGTAAACCAAAACGACTAGTGAAAAGGAAGGAAAGTAAAGTAATCATCGATATGGAAGAACAGCGAAACAGGCGAGTAGAGCACTTTAAGGAACTTTCGAATCGGCTAGCCCCACTGAACCCACCCAACATTGAGGCCAGCAAACACCGACATCCTCAATCTTGGCCCACTAACAACTGAAGTTATCAGCTTGACCATCAAACAAACCAACTGTGGCAAAGCAGGAGGATCAGAAAGCCTATGAGCTGAGGCATTGAAACCAAATGTAGCAGTAACTGCTTTTCCTACTTGTTGGGATAATTAAGATCATTAAGTCATACTGCATATCGCCCTACAATTTTTGACAATAAAATTCGATATTTCTTGATAAACACTGCAACATTTCAAAAATATTTATATTTGAATTCAAACCGCACTGTGAAATATCATCCGTCTGAAAATAATCGCAATAGGATGAAAAACATTTTGACATTTTTAGGCAACTTTTTACGATGTAAAAATATCCTTTTATTCAGTCCTCTAGCGATAACATTATTCGTAAAATGAAGCACCTTATTCATGTATGTATTAGTTGAAATCTAACTTAGGAATATTCATTCTAAAAACTATTTCGCTTTAAAATGATGTCACTCATCAGTTAATTTTTACAACGCAACAGGCATCAAGCGGATTTGTGGATTGACTGTAAAGTAGATGATGAAGTTGTTCATAATGTTTTCAATGTTCAGTAATAAGTGTATTGTTTAGCAACACTTTCAGTCCTTTATTCTACATCGTTTTCAGTTGATAAATGAATGTCACATTTTAAAAGTATGATTTTCATCAAGGATTTCATTTCGATCTCTAATTTACACTGTATTTGTGTTTTACAAGTGGGATGTCAAGCTATGTTAACTACACCAAACAGTTACGGATAGCTGCGAACGCTTGATGAGAATAAGAATTGGTTCAGAGAATATCATACTCCTTACTAACTTACTTACGCCTGTTACCCCCAATGGAGCATAGGCCACCCACCAGTTTTCTCCAACCAACTCTGTCCTCGGCTTCCCTCTCCAGTTCTGTCCAATGTTTGTTCACTCCGCTCATATCTTTCTCTATTTCTCGGCGTAATGTGTTCCTTGACCTTCCTCTTTTCCTTTTGCCTTGAGGGTTCCATGTGAGGGCTTGTCTCGTGACGCATTTAGATGCTATTCGTAGTGTGTGTCCTATCCACTTCCACCGCTTCTTCCTGATTTCCTCATCCACTGGAATCTGTCTGGTTTGTTCTCTCCCACAGTACGTATGCAATAGTCACTCATTAAATAACCGAAATGAAAACTGACCAAAACGTAGCGGATCTAATCGAACAAAATGAAAAAACATTGAAACCATTTACTCATACTACTTGAAATCACGATGTGAAGTTTACTCAAAAAGTCACTAATTCAAAAATTTCAAACATACATATAATTTCATTTTGCTATTGAATCAATTACTTGTAGCCATGGTATAATTTGATTGTTTATTATTATTATTTTTTTTTCTGAATTCAAGAAAAGAATCGACATCATTTCGCTGTGTTTCTACACAATTGTAAACTTGTTGTATTGGTACGTCGTGAACCACCGACCAATGAATCATCATCTACCATAGCTTCGGATTCATCGCAACTACTCCCCTCTCAATGGCGTTTTGATGTTGATGAAGTATGCGATTCCAATTGGCATCATTATTCATTGACTTATCGTCCACCAGAAATGACTACTACTATAACAAATAGACAAAGCAACAATACATCCACATTCAAATTAGAAAATGATATTGAGGTTAGTTAGTTTAGTGTGATCAATTTACCCGTCAAAAAGTTGATTTCAAAATTAATGGTGTCTGTATTATGATAAAATGTTTGTCATATTTACAAAGCTATACAGCTGTGTTATCATTGCTTTCCAGCTGTTATGCACTTAGGTTTGTTAATGAATTGATACTCTTCCATTCAGAATTATGTCTAACTGGTCGATATTAATTGAACAGCACTCCTTATAAGAAGACCAAACACCTAATGAATTATTACTTATGGAGATTGTTGTTTTTCATTGAAATCTTGAATCAACCATTGTTGGACCACCATTAGAAACCTGGAAGCATTGGATGGACCTTTCGTGAGGTTGGTTGAGGTTGCACAATACCTTGGATTGATCAGTGCTAGAAATTAACTGCCGTAGGATAGTGTGGCTCAGTGGACCGGAGGTGATGCGTTCGCACGTGAGACCGAAGGTCCTGGGTACGATTCACGTGAGCGGGGATCGTGGACTCCCTCTGTAAATGATGAGTCCCATACTTCGACGAAACGGCCGTTCAGTTCTAATGGTGGTCTAATAATGATCGAATCATTACTTAAATGAAATTTAACATACGTTTTTTTTCATTTTATGAGATGATTTATATCCAAAACAATATGTCATCATTGTCTAATTGAACGTAAAACAGTGACGTCGAATTCCTTTGATATATTTAAACAAAATCCACATTTTTTTGTTATAGGTAGTTATGACGACTATTAAGTTTCATTGAAATCATGTGGGACTCTCCAGCCATGAGCATCCATCCATCAAATTCGGGACCTTCAACCTCACGCACAACCGCTTCATAGCATTCGACGGTGTAAATGTCTAACTCTAATCATTCCTTGATATTGTGCAACCTCACCCGTTGACTTCGTCAGGTAACCGTCTACTCCAGACAGTGTTGAACTCCTCTGGTCACTGCTTCTCGCTAGAACTCCGGGAATTCCCTCGTGAAGCTAGTTACTAGTGAGCACAGGGTTTCAATGGAACTCATTAATCTTCACAACTGTACGGTGAAACTTACAGTTAATTTTGATTTGTTCCGTATATCAACGATGAATAGACGGAGTTGACTTTAATATAAAATTCATAGTATTTCTTGTACCAGTAGCATTATTGCTGTCTTGTAGTGATCCTAATATCTTAATTTATAAATTAAAGAAATTGCTGAATTTCATAATTTACATTACGAATCGACTTTGATAGACACTACCATTTTTAAAACCAGGTAGTGTAAATGTATTGTAACACGCAGTTTTCCACCTATGCACTCACATAACTTATTGATCTTGCCTCACTGTAACTCACTCAGTCACTGAATTACCTATGTTTATCCGACGTTGTGTTTGTGTATGTGTGACGGTTGAACTTTCTGTCATCAACATCGATCTGTCTGTTGTCTGATTGGTTGTAAAAACGCAGTCAATCAATGATTTACTGGTTATTCATGTACACATCGATAAGGACATTCCATGAACCCACCACACGTTCTTTTCATATTTTCAATCTAACTGACAGCCTGAGGTAATCTGTGTTGAGTTAAATTGGCTCCTAATGAAAAATAATCTCAACTGAACTTGTACTTGGTTTTTGTTATTATTTCTGAATGGGAATAAATTTGACCGGGCGAATTCTGTGCATTATCATGACAATGAATGCAATATCACATAAGGTTGATAACATGTGAAATCAGTAAAAGGGTAACCTACACACATCTGCTCCCTAGTGTGATTTATATTGGAGTTTTAATATGCAGTCAAGAACCATGAAGTTCAAATGCAATTAACGTCAGATGGTTAGCCACCAATAGTATTCAAAAGCAATTGAAAATAAACCACGAATCGATTAGACTCAGAAATATAAACCCTTGGATACTGATTCAATGGCCTAAATATTAAACTCTCGCCATGGAATCTGATTTCATGAGTTCAATCCATAATAGGGTCGTACTTGTGCACCACTAAAGATTGCCATGTTAGGATAAAATATCAAATAAAATATCGTACTTTGAAACTTTACGATCAGTATCCTTGATCCTGAGTTTGCGTTAGACTCCACTATTTATGAACCGTTAAATATGCTATGAAATAAATTTCCCCTTCAGTTTAAGTATATTTATATTTAGCCGAACCCTATTTGTGCGACTGCGGTAATAAGAAGCCAAATACAGTTTTGCGTACGAATTAATTTTATTCAGTCGTTCGCACAGATAAACATAAGAATACAAGGCGTGAAAGCGAAGCGAAGATGAGCGAGCCAACTCTGCATAATGAGGTACGACTAAGCACTTATAATCAGACAAAAACAAACCGGACATGTGATAAGCTAAGTAGGTGTGCACACACTTACTCGAATAACAATGACTAAAAGATATGAGCAGATGATTGACAAGGTCAAAAGGCGATTGAATAATAAAAACTCGGGAAGAATGGATCAATGAATTTGTTCGAAGGTGTGGGACAAGCCCTATGGGTTCGATATAATTCCCTGGTCTATGTTTTCAAATGAAATCAGTTCTCATTATTTGGTTTAAATATAATCTAACGCCATCAATGATAACTACCTCGCTAGGTCTAAATAAATTGATTTGAAATCATTCGAACTAAATTCAGCAGGAGAAACTAATCAACAATGAATACAAGATCATGATTCATCAATAACCATGGTTTCAAAAATGTGTAACTTAACAATCTTCACAACCCCGTAATGCAAATTACATGTGCTCACTAGTGACTATCTTCGTAAGGAATCTTCTCCGAGTTCTAGTGGGAAGACGTGACCAGTGAAGTTCAACCTGTTCGGGTGTAGACAGTAACTACCGAAGACTGTGTATGAGGTTGCGCAACTCCGTGAATTTGATCAAGTTAGACATTAACACCGTTAGATACCGGCTCAGTGGTCTATCGGTTAGGGCGTTCGCGCACAATACCGAAGGTCCTGGATTCGAATCCTGCGGGATGCAGGTGTCGTGGATGCGCACTGCTGAGGAGTCCCATACCAGGACGAAACGGTCGTCCAGTGCTTCCAGGCTTCTAATGGTGGTCTAACATTGATCGGTTCATGGTTTCAAAAATGTGTAACTCAACAATCTTCACAACCACGTAATGCAAATAATATTTTTGGAGGAATTTGTTTGTTATAAACTTTCCTCACCACAATAACGGTGTTTCTAAATTGGTCCTACAACATGATCCTAATTATTTCCAAATATTTACTAACTGTAATATCAGTTTTTTGATAATAATTGTCATTCTGTCAGAATGATAAAAGTTTTTCTAACCTCTTCATTGATTGTCTTGACAATATACTGATTGAATGAATGATTAAGTTGAAACTTTACAACAAGGATTGTAATTACACGTTTAAAAAGTGGTACTTTTTTCTTTTGCTAATTTCCTCTAAGTTCGATCAGTAATTAAGTCAGTGATTTCATAAACCAATGTCATTTGCTGCTTAGTATTCTTCCAACCCACTTCTCTACACCAACAAACATATCATGACAAAGTGGGAAATGGTTGAGTAGATATAACACAAGTCCCAATTATCTTACTCGATTGAGTAGGTTCACAAACTCAATTATCGATTTTGGTTATTTTACTAGTAACCTGGATCTAACTTCAACATTACTCACTCAATCGTTCCACGATACCGGGGACCGTAGGAAGGCCTTAAATAAATGTATGATCAACTTCTTTTAGTCTAGGCATTTCTCCTTTCTCCGATATAAGGAATGTCACTGCATGGTCTACTCTTGTCTTGAATAAAAGAAACTTTCTTGTCCACAAGTGATCCAGCTTGATAAAATTGAATCGACTCTTCTGAACCCATGTTGATGTTTTTTTACCAGACACCTGAGCTGTCATCAAAGAAGACATTATCATTTGCAATTCCAAAGTGGATGAGCAAGGCCATGACACAAACAGTGACGTTCCAGAGCCTCCGGTCAACGGAGCATTATTTCGGTGAATAAGATTTCATTCAAGTGTTGATGTGTGTTTCTGTGTGTTAAAACCTGTTGACAGTAACAGGTTTTAGTCAATACATCCCTCCTTTATGTCTTAAAATGGCTTGGTCTTTACAAATCTGCTGTTCCTGAGCCGCATTTAGTCTTAACTGATTATAATGGCCAATATTTTGACACAGAAAACGGTTTTTGATCCTCTTGCATAAATTGAAAACGATCATCAATTGAGAGCGGTCAGATCACACTCTGCTTATGGAATTCAGCTAGTGTTTCAGTCAACCTAATCGCTGAACACTCAAAATCACTGTTCGTAAAGACATGTGAAATTGATCCATCACATGACGTGTTGTTTTCATGTATAGAAAGTGAAAAACTGTTGGTGTTTATGATTACCATAATATTTTTTATTTGTTTTTCATCTAGTTACAACTATATTTGGACGGACAATTAGTACCGAATACTCCGGAACTAGTGAAAATTGCAGAAAATATGCCTATGGTACATTTATCAGCTAGAAATCATGAATTAGTTCGTACTTCAGTTGGTGCTTGTTGGCATGGACGTAGTACCCAGTTTGTTCAACATTTTATGGTGAATATTCAAGTTATTTATTATCGATATTGTGTTTTTTTAAATCCACCTTGTTTCGTTTCATTATAAGTAAACCTTTTCGATTCAGTCTGTTGATGATGACCAACTGTGTAAGACTTGGGATAATTGCGCATCAACCCCAACTTCCTACATATTCTATTAACGTAATACGAATAAAATTCACATAGTCATTCATTCCCTTTAAAACGTAACTCAGATGTCCTAAATAGCAGGTTAAGGAAGAACATTATACATATATATATATATATATATATATATATATATATATATATATAAAATCACTCGTTCTAGATTTATGGACATTCGATATCACTGAAATGGTTAGCGCTTGGCACAGAAAATTTGAATGTCACTGTAATTTCATCCGCCTTATTGTTATCACTGTTACTTGTTGGTGTAAGCAAGGGGGCATTGTTCAGAAGATCAATATCACGTAGAATAACAACATCACTCAAATGTTGTTTTATGCCCAAGTCAAAATTCTTTATCCAATTAAGTTGTCACGAGAGCCTGATTAATGCAGCAGCTATTATACACGCATAAGTGTCTTTGTAGATTTGAATTAACTTGAAAGTTATTTGCATCAGACATTTAAAAAATAAGGTCTGTTAACTATTGAAAATCAACGGACTACGGATTTCTGTTCTATACCGGCTTCGAACACTTTGGTTATAATACACAGTCATACGATGAAACACATGTAAAACAACCTGAAAAGTTCAAGTCTTTTATGGTAAATAGGTAATACTTGCTCAAAAGGTTCGTGTACAGTCATAGTTATGATAAAACATTACTTTTAAATAATTGAACATTAGCTAAGTTAAATGTCTTGTTGTAGGTCACTCACTGCTCGTGAACCAATAGAATAGCCGTTCGACTATCACCATGTTTATCGATCAACAGAAGTGTATATTATTATTATTATTATTATTATTATTATTATTATTATTATTATTATTAAAATGTCATTAATGAACACTGTTTACTTTTCTTCATCATTGAAAATATTTAAACAAGGGTTATCTTGCTGGTTTAACATTTACAAATGGCTATATTCAATCGGATGAAGAATCTCTATGTCTGACCAATTGTGAACCACGTTTAATTATCAATGATCCTACATCATTCGATGCAAACACTGATCGTTTCGATGCAACTAATATTCGTAATTCTCATCTAAATAGTATTATTATTCAAGCTAAAAGTTTAAATGAATTAACAACTATTCTAAGAAAGGTAACATTTCACAATCCAAGATTACAATATAAGCCAAGATATCGGCCGGAACCAGTGGCTATACAATTAAATACCATGTTTAAGTAAGTAATAATAATACTTTACTTTTTTCTCTGAACCGGATAGTTTAATTGTAAAATTCTACTGTCTGTTGGAACAACACCAGTAAAAACGCCAGTTAGAATTGAGACGAACTCGTCGATAAAAGATATTGTATCGATCGTTCATTTTCATCGAAATCACGAACCAGTCAAAGTTCGGCAAACATTTCAAATTGGGAAGCGCTGTATGGCTATTTCCTCCAATTATAAAGTCGAGCATTGGATGCAGTTGCACTTGTCTTGAGGTTAGGCGGTTAGCCATATGAGTAGGAAATGGCTGCCCAGCGCTTTCAGGTTTCTAATAATTGTTCGAATCTAATCGGTTTGTAATTTCAATAAATTGAGATATTCGAACTTCTATGCATATACCAGACAGCCTACCCCATCGACTATGGTCGTGATTGGCCATTAACGGACCTTCGTCCTATCGTTCGCTGAAGATGAAATTTGATTTTGTTTCCCATCTGATCCTCCCTCACATATACTTATTGATGATTTTCCCAATTAGCTAATAAACTGAGTCAGTTAAGCTTAGAACTAAATTTCTAATAATTCTGCCCTATCGAAAATTTCAACTTTTCCCTTAATCAGAGACATATATCGACATGCATTGATGGAAGGCAGAAGAGATGCATTATGTAGTTTGACTGACAACTAACTAGTGTGATGAGATGATGCAGATGAAAAAGGGGCCGACTTTGTTCAGTATATAGTGTTTCTCGTAGTAAGGCAATTCAATTTACGTCATATGACCACGAATCAGTCTGAATATATTTATATATTGAGCTAATCAACGAATAGCCAAATATGCAGGCTTTTTGATGATTATCATAAATGTCCTTCAAAAGTGAATGCAAATCATAGAAATCTGAAATATAATATTCAATATTTTAGTTCATGTTACTTTGTTTTAACTTATTTGTAGTTATGCAACAGACTGTGAAATACCTTCAACATTTAATCAAGTCATTTTAATCAGTCCATTACCTCCAACTAAACAAACATTAATTTCATTGGATCGATTCAATTCAAATAATCATACAGATCAACAGCTTGATGATAATCATGACCATCATTATCAGCCACCAAGTCATCAATATCAACAAACAGAGTTTCATCAGCCGACACAACAACCACAACAACATCAACAACAACAGTTCCATCTGAATGAACAGAAACATGAACAGCTTCCATCGGAGAGATTGTCTACCACTGTGGACCTGTCAAGCTCCACTGATCAAAACCAGTCATTTGACAAAAAATCGATCACATCACCACCAATCAATGCATTAGCCTTATTCAATGCCCCACAATATGATCATGTCAATAAGACATTCACATTGAACAAGATCACATTCAATAATTTATCTACTGGAGTTTATCTATTTCCATACATAACAATCATGTGGAATAATACTTCATCGGAATTGTTAACTTTACATGGTTCAAGTAAGAAGGGCTTTACTTTCTTTGAGAGATAAATTATTTTGAACATGTTATATGCCTAAGATTGAATAGCGCCACTGTGTCGGAACTCATATCATAGATTCTCATTTCATCAGTTAACATAATTCAAAATGTATAATTTAGTTTATAGCTATGGAGGAAATACATTTAGGCATTCTTCTTCATTCAAACTGCCTTTGATACGTGTAGAGTTTGATCGGATAAGAAATTACAAACGTTCATGGTTGACAACATTAAAATTGTGTACTGTTTATATTTATCACTATTTTTAATACATGTCAGTTATTCTACTTACTACTGCTAACGTATACACTTCTTAAAATGATCGATCATTCCTAACGTGGACATCATGAATCGATCATTGTTAGACCACACCATTAGAAACCTGGAAGCATTGGACAACAGTCTTGTCTTCCTATGGCGCTACACATCTGCAGTGTGCATCCATGACTCCCGCCTGCAAGAGTGGGGCCCAGGACCTTTGACCTCTGAACCACCATCCAAAGGTAATAACGTCTTACTTTGATCAGTCCAAGACATTGCGAAACCTCACCTATTGTATTTGGTAGGTAAGTGCCTACACCCGACAGGGTTGAACTTCACTGATCACCACTTCTTATGAGAACTCCGAAAATTTCCTCACGAAGCAATTCACTGTTGAGCAAGGGTCGTGTATGCATACTGGTGATGAGTATTCCCATACTAGGACAAAACGCATTCATACTCAAAACCAAAAGTCCTCGGTTCGATTCTTGCGAATAGTGGGATTCGTGAATGCGCACTGACGATGAGTAGTCCCCTACCAGGACAAAACTCCCGTCCAGTGCTTCCATGTTTCTAATGCTGATCTAATAATAATCGACTTATGATTTCAAAATAAATTAACATTCTCTGCAAACCTATCATTGAAAATGAACAAATGTAGAAAACTGTCTCTTATAAGTTTTCAGATTCATCCAGGGTACTTACTTGTCGTGTTTAAACCATAAGACTTTATGCCTGGTCATTTTTATCTCGAATTGTAGAACATCACTAAAAAACAAAGCTTAACTTCTTGTAGTTCGCAGAAGTCTTCCACTTGTAAAGCTTGAGCAGAACAGCAGATATTTGTAGGAGGAATTTTTTCAAGATCTTTACTTCGTTGTTTGTCATTCTTCTCACATTAAATGCGCATCTCTGCTACAAATGAATTAATTTTCAAATCAATCAATAAATAATTTGAAACTATTTATCTTTCAATAAACCTTCCTAGAAAAAAAAGCCTATTTCATCATGACAGATAAATTGGAAAGATCATCCCAAGCACATCTTGACAGCCGCACACCACCAACTGCCGCTTTAAAAAACCATCAACTTCCTGTCAATTGGTTGTTGTCAGTTATGAGAAATCAATTCATATTGTCGCACAAAAACACACGCAGAGATTTGTATGCTACACACGCATATGTGTGTGTGCATTTATCTTCAACCCTACTTGTTGTCAGTTAAAGTAGGAGGCCTATTTGAATGTCCTATTTTGAGTTCAGTATTATTACTCCTGTGTTTTTGTTTTTTTTTACCTACATACAAACGGATTCAGTAGTAAGATGACAATCATTTGTAAAAAACAATACATCATATAAACAGAATGAAAACAAGAATTTGTAATTCATTAATAGACAGCAATCTCTTTTTCACTACGAATCAATATATATATATATATATATTACTTACTTACTTACTTACGCCTGTTACCCCCAATGGAGCATAGACCGCCCACCAGTTTTCTCCAAGCAACTCTGTTCTGGGCTTCCCTCTCCAGTTGTGTCCAATGTTTGTTCATTCCTCTCATATCTTTCTCTATTTTTCGGCGTAGTGTGTTCTTTGGCTCTTCTCTTTTCCTTTTGCCTTGAGGGTTCCATGTGAGAGCTTGTCTCGTGACGCAGTTAGGTGCTTTCCGCAATGTGTGTCCTATCCACTTCCACCACTTCTTCCTGATTTCCTCCTCCACTGGAATCTGTCTGGTTTGTTCTCTCCCACAGTTCGTTGTTGCTGATGGTGTCTGGCCAACGACTCTGAAGTATTTTGCCTAGACAACTGTTAATAAACACTTGTATTTTCTGGATGACGGCTTTGGTAGTTCTCCAAGTTTCCGCTCCATACAGTCGAAATATCTAGACATTTGTATTGAAAATCCTGATTTTGGTTTTGGTTGAAAGTTGTTTTGATTTCCAGATATTCTTTAACTGTAGAAATGCAGCCCTTGCTTTGTCAATCCGAGCACTCACATCTGCATCGGATCCACCTATATAAATATATATATATATATATATATATATATATATATATATATATATATATATATATATTGTGGTGGTGTTTCGTTCTGTGTGTTGGATGTTTTGGTTGTGGAGCTTTCATTATTGTTCTTCTGAATTACATTATCAGCAGCACAAACCTCAGTTAGAAGTGAAGTATTCGAATTTCTCCACGTTTAACCCGTAACTTGTTGTTCTGTTAACCTCGCTCGGTGTTGAACAAGCTACGCGTCAAACGTGGTAAAATTCGAATTCTTCACTTTTAACTGAAGTTTGTGTTCAAGCTGTTCTCTATGTTAATAAGCTTCATATGCTTTGACTGAATAATCATAACAAGAATTAAACTAAATGGAGATCTATTGCGCAGATTTTGATTAATAATGTGATTGTACCTAACTATATATATACGTGCATTTCATGAACAAATTAGTTGTTTTATGTCAATCCATATCAACTAGTTGAGATAATCACTGAAAATCAAGGACAGCATCGGACAATTGTTTGACGCTAATCGACAGTGTGTAAGCATTCACGGATTTTCAGCTCTTGTGACATGCTCCACTAGCTGAGAGTAGCGAGGATCCGCTATGCTCCCTAAAATGCCCTAATACGGACTTGTGTGTATAGCTTATTCTTGGGAATAAGCCTACTCATAGCCTTTTACTGGAAAATAATGTTGTTTACTAGTTGAGTGGACGAAACTGCGAACTTCTCAACTGGACCTTAGACCGGGTTCATTGATACAGAGAGGATCCGCCCCGGGGGAGTTGGAAAAACCCTAATCTCAAACAAATGGTGCACGTAGGTTCCATGATCTGGAGGGAGAAAGTGGCGTATGGACCTACTGTCAATCACCAGCTATCATAGGATTGTAACTCTTTAAGTTGCCCTAGTGCCTTGCAGATTGGACTTGTAGGTTAAAAGCTTAGAAAGTGACTCTTCTAATTAAAAAGTTTTGTAAATTGTTGAAACTAGTGGATCAATTTTCTTGAAGTTATTTAAGGATTGAAATAACTGATATTGTTATGGTGACTAGACTGAGATTGCTTACGATATCGAATAGATTTTTAATAAAATTTATCACAATTTCGGATATTTGCTAAGGTTTAAATCAAGGACAGGTATTTCGTCCTGTTTGAGACTCGTCAGCCGGATATTCCTGCCTATCAAAGTTGAGACTCACATTGAGCATCTGTCACTTTTAAAGCTGAACCCATTATACATTGGACTTCTGAGTGCAAATAGTTACTGGCTTGTTGAAAATATCTGTGTAATTTTCGTTTGTAAAAGTTTATATTTAAATTCAGTGGATTTGGTTATCCGTCTGAGTTCAGTAGGTGTAATCGATAATACATCTGCAGTCAAACCTATCTGTTATGTTATAGACTGTCACGTTGAATATCACTGCTGGAATCCATGTACGTTCACTCAAGGAATCCTAAATAGGACGAAATGCCAGTCAGACAGACAGCACGTTTTATAAAATCTTGTGTCTAAGTGACAGAATCGATGTGGTTCAGTCAAGTCACATATATATGCCAATAGAAACTGATCAGTTAAACTCGTCAAAATAATTAACAACTGAGAAATACGAACTCTCTCTCTCTCATAAAGAAAATCACAGAACTTGTCAAAATCCGATTATGTATTCACGTGTCAATAGTCAAACGTTTTTTCTGAATTTTCATGCATTGTTGAAATCTGCACTACAAACTGAACCGAAACTACACAAGCAATAATCTTTCCTTATTAGTTAATTTTATGGTCACTTTTTAACAGGGAATGTGATGAATGTCAAGACGGATGTAAATTGACTGTTAAACCTTGTGTGTTTTTTCTTTTTATCCCATATTTTATTCAAAGATTAATGTCCTTGATAAGACAGATTTTTTTTTTCAGATCGGCGCCCATCTTCAACTACTACTTCCTTACCTATTTTCTGTATAGAACTGACGTAAAGTTTTTATTTTTTTTTCATTTCAAAATCATATGATTTAAATTCTACGCTCTTTAATAAAACTGTACTTTATTAATTATTTAAACAAAAAATTTCACTATATTTTTAGTTTCCGATGTGACACAATCCATTTCTTCATGTACAATTGACTTGTGCAAAAGTAGTGATCAATTTTTCAATGCTGGTGAGAATACATTGTCCATCACGGAATTTCTCTTTTTAAATCCGGATTATATCAAAAATGGTATCAAAGCATTTCAACGTTCCAACGGATTTATTATTCAAGGGACATCCGGTGTATTAAGTTATATGAATGCATTGAAACATGTTCAATGGTTAGTTCATGATGAACAAATGAATTTAAGTAGACGTTGTTTTAATTTGTCCTGTGAGGCGATGATTCAAATCTTTGAAAATGATAAGTTCATCATGAAAAAAATCAATAGCAATGCTATTCAATCTGAAGTAAGATTCATTTTTTTTAAATGCTTACTAATTATTATACTCAAGATGTATTCAAATTATCTTGCTCACTTTTTTTCGGTTTGAACAATAATTTAATTTCCTGAATTCAAATAGCTATTTTTTTCAAGTATTACTATACAACTAATTATTATGATACAGTTTTATTAGAATTCATTATTAGTAGACCACCATTAGAAACCTGAAGATACTGGACGGCCATTCCATTCTGGGATTGAACTCATCAACAGTGCGTATCCACAACTCCCTCTCTGAGGGAAACAAACCCAGGACCTTTGTTTCGGAGCAGGTTGCACAGGAAGTTCAGCATTCGCGCACGAGACCGAAGGTCTTGTGTTTAATTTTTGCGAGCGGGAGTCTTTGGATGCTTACTGGTGATGAGTTCCATGCCAGGAATTGACCACCGTGCAATGCTTTCAGGTTTCTAACAATGATCTATCAATGATCGATTCGTGATTTCAATGTAAAATATTTGTTCGGTGATTGCATAATCACTAATCTTGTTACTTATTTTAACGTATTTTGGTAGGAAATTTTCGGAATATTTGCTTATATAGGAATTTAGAATAATATATTTTCTTTCTGTACCTCCATACTAATCTTAGAAGAGATGCTTCTTTTCGTACCATGAGTTCGTTGTTTTCCGTTCAAGGTTCAGGCGTATACGATATCTCTGGTGATGAAGGAGGAGGTTAAAAGTGACTCTTAAATGTCTATCTACACGATTTATCGTGCACTCATACTAAGGGATACTTGTTTATTAGGGAAATCTTTTTTTTCTCAAACCGAAAATATCACAATTAGTATT
Organism: Schistosoma turkestanicum; assembly: GCA_944470395.2. Classification (NCBI taxonomy): domain Eukaryota; kingdom Metazoa; phylum Platyhelminthes; class Trematoda; order Strigeidida; family Schistosomatidae; genus Schistosoma; species Schistosoma turkestanicum. Next base: position 9,188,547 of record OX103971.1, on the reverse strand, counting down.
TCATTCAATGTTCAATAATGTGGAATACAATGGTTAAGCCTGCACGTAAGCACGTCAACTTGACATACTTGAACTATTACGAGTTTACCTTAGTAGGAAAACGAGGATCGAGGATCCGGAGACACGACATGCTATTCAAATCCGATCATCCTAACCCCCATATTGAGTGAAAATACGAAGACAAGACTGGATATGAAGTAGAACCTGTATTCTACAAGCATTCAGAAAGTACGAAGTCCGAATCCAGGAGAGAATCAGGATCTCGGACTACGGATCCGGGTCCTGGTCCTGGTCGTGGTCATAAAACGTTACACGTAATGCGTATTTATACATTCTGGTCGAATAGGAAACAGCATCGAATTCGGTGACATTGACAGTTAAGACGACCAATAAGAAGCAACATTTGAAGTGATATTGATAGTCAGGACAACCAATAAGAAACAACATTGGAACACGTGCAAGTGATATCAATAGGAATTGACCAATAATTCTCTTAGGATATTGGATGAATATCCTAACAACAGTCATCGTTGATATTATCCTGATTGATGGTATATTATTAAGAGGCATTTATTGACTGATTGTATACTTCAAATTGAATAAATTGCATTGTTTTTATTTTGTACTTTCTACTTGTACTTCTTTTAGTTAAATTCCCCTGAGATAAATAAATGGAAATTAGAATTTATCTGTTAAAATTAATTAATTCCGGCATAAAAATCACATGAAATTCATCATTTGTCAATAAATAAATTCAATTTTCTATTTTCTCTCTCCCTGAATATGTTAATCACATTGTACAATATAATGCTGTGAAATAGCGGATGCTTAGTGCACACATAGAATAAGTATGGCAATCGTCCTGTTTACCATTTATTCTATTCTTATTGGACCGAATTCGAATCACGTGAACTGTAGTTATAAGATACAAACATATGTTTGCTTAGTAAGATCACTTAATTTGATTTACATCAAGTGTTGTTGTTGTCATCATCGTACCGTATTCAACTGTGATTGATGTGTTATTCTTTTTCTTCCCGGTAAATTATCCATACTCGTAATAGCACACGAGACCAAACTAGTCAGAATCAAACCAACCCCCCCTTATACTTTTAAATAACTCTCTTACCTCCATGACCAAACATTCTCACATTCCTTTATCACCTCGCGCCCCCTAACGCGAACAATTCGAGTAGGCGAAACGTTATTCCTGGTCTCCTGAACCCCTCTGCTATAAATTACCTATTGGAGATTTTTTAATGTTCGGATTTGATACCAAATAAGACAGCAGGCTTCCTTAGCTAGGGCTTTAGAATTTCGTGATATTGATATTTGCTGGCTGCCTCTCCAGAACGTGCACACACGATGTGAGTAGAATCAGTAATTTAACTTCACCTTTACCAAATAAAGAACCGTCCCGACTGAAATCGTCCATAGATGATAACAAATGCTCTTATTTAACCCAATTTTTACCTCATTGGTCATCAAACCATACTTGTTTGTCGGACTAAGTTACTTAATTGTGGTAAGTGAAAAATATTCCTAGTTGGGCGCTGCCCGACAATCTGTAAGCAAACCTTTTAAGAGAAAAGGTGAGCGGTCAGGTTTTTTTAATCAGTCACAATGGTGCAGATCTATTCCCTCTTTATTTTCTCCTTATTATATATTCAGTTTTAATTTCGCGCTGATACTTTTACTACTGTGATATTTGTCTTTATAATTTCATCTGACTATATTATGAAATGGTGTGTTCCTGCCATACAAATATGTCAGTTTCTGCGTTGCTTACAACTGGACAACTTGATTGTTTGGTTGGTGTATGCATGAATTTTTTAATCGAATAACAGATGTTATTATTCGCTAGCTTAAATTATTTCGTACAATACACCTGTTCGTAGTATGATTATCAATATTTAGTGTATGAAAGTTGTGTTTTTGGACATCATTATTAGCACTCATTTGAAAAAATGAAAATTTCTCCTTTCCGCTATCAGAAGAAGATACAGCAGTATAAAATCGAATAATTTCCAACAAACAATCAGTTAGGTGATGCAAATTTCAGGCAAATACAATCGATCATGACATTGGATTAATCCATAGTGGCAACACAATTGCCGATTAAAACAGCCAAACACACTCTTACAAAAGTTGTTTTGACTACTAGGAAGTTAATGCGATCTTTATGCATAGACAACGAGAACACTGTAGAAAAATTCCCTAAAGCTGTAAGTATTGTTGACTTGGTGATCAGCCACAGTACTATATACTGGGTTTTCAGAAATTTTCATTGGCTAGAATTTTATTCAATGATCACTAATTATTTGACTGTTCGGAAATTGTCAGTTTGTATATTTAAAACAATACCAAGTTCAATGTGTGATGAGTTTTCACAGGGTGTTCAAAATTCAATCTAGATAGATGGACAGAGCCTGGTACAAACAATCCTCGGATCTACCATACTTGATAAGCACAATGACATGAAAATAACAAAAAACAATCAAAATAATGTAATAAGACTGATAAAAAGACAAAGCACGTTTGCAAATCTGATCAGTCAGTCAGTTGCAACGTAGAACTTCGTACGTAAGTACATCAGTTCATGTCGCCATACAACATCAGCACAGAGATGTAATCGTCAATTCAAATCCAATAGAAGAAGTGGTAGTAAAGGTATTAGAAGTAATCGAAGAGGTTAAGATGAGAAGATATTATTGAAGAAGTATCATTAAATGAGAAAAGTTTAGAAAGTCAAAACTAGAGTTGTTGAAGAATCCAGAAGATTAGGATTTGAGAGAACACAAAGAATAAATGCACCGGCGCCATTGCGAACGATTTTGAGCCATGTCATTCAAGGTCTCTAACCATCGATTATTATCATCTCGCGGACCCCAACCAGGTAGTCGACAATTACCGACATGGCTCAGTCCACTCGTCAATGACTTCATAGATTTCTGCCATGTTTTGGTTTGGCCGCCCCTAACTTTCTTCCAACCTACTCCTACACTAAAAAACAGCTCGACGAGGCAGACGGTGGTTGAGCATACGCAACACATGTCCCAACCACCTCAACTGATGGAGTTTCACCACTTCATCTATTGATCTGCCATTTTTACCTAGCACCCGATTCCTAATAACAGCGTTGCTCACTCGGGTGTCCCAGGATATATGAGCAATGCTTCTAAGACACCTATGATCGAAAACTAGTAGTAACCTACGAATATCTTCTACTCTCACTGGTCATGTTTCACAGCCATAAAGTAAGACGGAGCGAACCACTGCGCAGTACACTCGTCCTTTATTCAGCAAACGGATATCTCGCCTACGCCATAAGTGACGCAGGTTGGCAAAAGCCAATTGAGGTCTCTGTATTTGTGATGAGATTTCGTCAGCCACCATGCCATCGGCACTGATGAGACTCCCAAGATAAGTGAAGCGGTCTACACGTTCGACTACTGCACTCCCTATCACTAGTTCAGGTGCCGATGCAACCCAATCTTGAAGCAACATTTTGCCTTTCGAGGGAGAAAACCGCATCGCGAACATGCTGGCATTGTTGCTCAGGTTGGTCAGAGGACTCTGCATTTTGTCAGCGTCTTCACCAAGTAGGACAATGTCATCGGCATATTCCAAGTCAATAAGCGAGCCAGCAGGTAAAAGTTCTACTCCTGAAAATTCAGATGAGGATAAGGTTATTTCTAGGAGCATGTCTATGATAAAATTAAACAAGAATGGAGAAAGTGGACATCCCTGACGGGCACCACTTGAAGTGAAGGATTTCGGTGACAGTTCGCCATAAGCTCTCACTCGACCAGTGGTGTTCTAGTAGAGAGCTTGTATGAGGTTAATGTACTTCTTTGGCACTATAATCGGTCGATGTGTCGACATTAAAATTTCTGATGGTTTTATAACAACTCCTCATTAGCTTACATTAAGTAACAAAAGATTGAAAATTATATTTTCATTGGAATCTTGAATCGATCATTGTTAAACTACCATTCGAAACCTGAAAGCACTGTTATTGTTCACGCCGGCGAATCTTCATTAGCGCCTATCCATGACTTACGCTTGCAGCAATCGAACCCAGAACCTTCGGTTTCTTCCAAAAACGCTACACTTCTAGACCATTGAGGCACAGAATCCAACGGTGTTAGTGTCTAAATTTAATCAATCTGAGTAATTTACACAAACCCACCAATCGCCCCTGGCATTTATTGCCTGAACTCGACAGAGCTGAACTCCACTGATAATAGGTTCTCACTAGAACTCCGAGAATTTACCCGCGAAGCTAGTCAGTAGTCAGCACACTGTATGATACTCGCGATTATAATGCAAAACAACAGTTTCAACAAGTGTACTGTCTATATATTTCGATATTACAAATTGTTTGGGGAATTTTTGCTGGAAACCATTCTCACGTCAAGTAACGTTTATCAAATATGACTATCTTCTAATATAATCACTTGTCTCCTTCGGAGGAAACATCTATCAGTGATTATATTTAACTGAGATCGTTTCCACAAACCACTTCGATCGAAATTAATATATGTTTTTCTAATTTTCCCCATTTTTCCTCTCTCCCTTCTATTGTTGTTTTTCTCGCTAACAGTTTAAAATAGATCATGAAAAATCAACGCAGTCACCAGTGATTCCATCAATTGTACAACATCATGCAAAAAGATTATCTTTACGGTCAAAACCTCGTATATTAAATAAACGGCATATCAATGATCTTCAACCAGCGTTGCATTTACAAACTACGCCAAATACTTGGAATAATAAGGTATGCATGTCTGGTATCGATTGTTCAGTATTTGTTGTTATACCATTTTTGACTACTGATTCATTGTGTAATTAGTAGTATATTTTACTGTTCTTAAAATTGGTCAAACTATTTCATTGAAATTGCAATCTGAATCATAAAGAGAGAAAGTCAACTGTCTCAAGATTATTGTAGTTCACATCTGTCATTGGCAAGAGTGTCAACTTGTAATGAAATCCAGATTCTGTTGATCATTTGAAAAAAATCATACTGATAACTTTGTGTAACTGGTGAAATTGTGAATGCTGACACAATTACTAGTCAGTCAGCATGTTGATTGTATGAATGTATGAATGAATATCAACATCAAAATGAATCCAGATCATTTTAATTTTGGAGCTTTATCAAGGAGACATCTCAACAAATGCACATATTCAAGTGGTTCAATGGTTAACGAACATTTCCCGTGATGATCTCAAACAACAAATTCGTGTTGTTGATTGGGACTTACAGTTCTGAGGGAAACTCGAATTCGAATTCGCTCCGCTCAAAATCACAGTGAAGATAGTTTTATATAACGAATTTATCTTAATAAGATAACCATTTAAAACCATTTAAAAACAATCATTCGACAGCTGTTTCTTTCTAGTATGAGGCTCCTCGCCAAGACATGATGCCTAGGGTTCCACTACTGTTTGCATGGTCGTGAATTCGCACTACTGAGAAGTTTCATAGTAAGCAGGAACGGGCGCGCAGTTCTCCTTGTTTCATAACATTGGTTGAACTATGATCAGTTTTTGATATAGAACTGTGGAAATCCTGTAATTTCCGATTCTGGGTGATATGGGTTCGAACTTATCAGAGAATATTCATTGCTTTAATATTTTGGATAGCCTTCACTACAGAATGACAACCAACACAAAATCCAGTTTCACGGTTTCTTTCAAATTTACTTCTGCTATGTGACGTCATAATCCAATGAGTGTGCTATTGAAACATTTAGACAAGTCATCATGGTAAGTGCTAATGGATTGACACGGTTCGGTCATTACTAGTGACTGAACAAACAGAATACTGATAACCGAGCACCCAGTTACCGATCCGTGTACAGAATGACATTAAATTTACTTATTGAATAGCCTATGGAGATTAGCCCATCTCAACCACATCTTTTTTGGAACTGTACTGTCTAAAACTGTTCTCAATCGTTTTCAGTTGTATTTACACTGCTTTATAAATCAGGATTGTGCATCGAGCTTATTATCTACTTTTTTCGACAAAGTCGCAGAATCTATGAACTGAATTAATACCTCTTTCCCTAGTAAAGCCACACTTCTGATGATGAACGTTGAGGACACATGGTAAGGGTGACCTAGAAATTTGTTCCCCATTTTGAACTTGACAAGAGTAAATAAAAACTCGTCGTTGACTTTGACGGTGATTTTCCACTTCAGAAAAACACCTTGATGGTTACACTGGGATTACTGTTCAATTGATTTAGCACAAACGATATGACATTGGTTCTCTGATGATGGTTGGCTTGTTGTCATTAGATTATTTTAACAATGTTCATTTCAAATCTATTTTGATACAAATTTTAAGCAACAGAAATAGACTGACTATTCCATTAGGCTTACATCTCCTAGTTTTTTTATCTAGTTGGTACAGCTGTTCTTGTAATCTACCTTCTATTTTTTTTTTAAAAAATCAAATTATCTATGTATATCATGTGTGTGTGTGTCCAGCATCCATGTTCAGATGCATTTTATGCTAAATGCAGCTGTATATTAAACTATTTTTTTATGTTTAAAAAGTGTCATTATATAGTATTCAATATTGAATAAATGAAAAACTGAAGAACCAGTATTCGCTTAATTAGACTTGAACAATCACTTTACATTTAACCAATTAATAAGATCACTGATTGTGACTGATCTAAAATAATAATTTATTGAAGGAGTAGTTAGATAAGAAAATAACGGAATGAGAGAATACGAATATATATAAATTAACTGCTTTAAAATCTCAGTTCAAGGAAAAACAAACAATTTAAGGTAATAATTAGTTAATGCTTTTCATGAAATACTTATGAAGATTGTTGAATCAATCTTTTTTAGACCATCATTAGAAACGGGGAAGCACTGAACGGCCGTCCAGTTCCAGCATGTGATACTCATCAACAGTATGCATCCTTGAATGCTGCTACTCGCAGGACTCGAACCAGGGAACGTCGGTTTCGCTTGCGAACGCTTCACGTCCAAACCACTGGGCTGCTATTTAACGATGTTAATCTCTACCGCTGATCAGGCTGAGGATTTTATGTAAACTCACCTATTGTCTTCGTTAGGTTACTGCCTACACTCGACAAAGTTGAACTCCACTTGTCACGTCTTCTCACTAGAACTCTGAGCAGTTCCTCATGAACCTGTCATTAGTGAGCACATTGTACGAATATAGTGGAAAGTGAAAATAAAAAAGGTTTATAGGAAAATATAAGTTGCATTCATGATTAACAGTTATCCGTAGTTTGTTTACTATCTACATTTTGATTGGATTAATTTATGTAATCGAAATAACTTGTGACGAAATTGTCACACTAATGCCACCTGTACAGAATGCATATATCACATTGTGGTGCGCGCTACTTATAAGTAGTATATGACGTGAGTGTAAACGTAATGTCTGGCAGCAGAAGATAGGGGAAGATCAAGAAAGGAAGAGTGGGAACACAATGGAATCTGTATGAAACGCATGAATAAGTGAAATGTCAGACAATGGATTGATGATTGATTTCAGATTTGCAAATTAACGGTTACGATATGGTTTTCCTATTTTACTGAGTAACTCTGTCTTTTTCGTTAAGTACAATTCGGTTGCCCCACCTGTGTTCATGGATAACGTGTTGGGGTTTGAAGAGAATAGCTTCAGGTTCGAGTACCGACGTTTTATGGGTTTTGTCCAGTATTCCAATCGAATACAATACAACTCTATTCTATTTGAATAACGTTCTTTGGATCCAAACTGTTATTAATAATGAGGAATCAATAGTTCAACAAACCAAGCAGCAATATCTTTAAATAGGACAACTTGTACAAAATTTTATTTGACCTGCAGTTGCCTATTACCATTAAAAGACGAAACAAAGATGATCGCATAATATATCATGGCTTAATTAAATCTATACATCTACACCTTTTTGTATGCTTGCTTAGTGGTCTAAATGGTTAAATGTTTGAGTGTAAGACTGCCTTCCTGGATTCTATCCCCTGTGTGAAGTCGCTGTAAATAAGCACAGTTGAGAAGTTCCATCTGATGACTAAACAGTCATCCGCATCGTCTAATTTTGATCGATACCAACTACTTCGAGTTTTCGACTGCTCCTACTCTCATTTCAGTCCATCAATAAGATTTATCAGAGTTTACAGTTTCATTGGATATAATATTCTCTGTTGAAACCTATATAATAACTAACGATGATATTCATTTAGCTTGCTTGCTTTGCCTAATTTCATTGTCAATGTTTCTCATTTACGCTATTAAACATGCCCTACTATTATTCAGCAAATTTACTTTTATATGAACGGAGAATATTTCTTTCGATTTTGACCACCAGTGATGATGATGTGATGTGAAATGCGTGCGTGAGTAATTGCCTAGCATTTCAAAGTTTCCGTCGGTCAGTCAGTCAGTTACAACGCAGAATTTCGTACGCAAGTACATCAGTTCAAGTTACCATATGACATTAGCACAGAGATTCAACTGTCATTTTTAATCCCATAATGTTAGAGATAGTAGAACCATGAACAGTATTCGGTCAGATCACAGCGAGAAGATATTATTAATGAAGGATGATGTAGTGAAATAGGTTTGAGATGAGAAAGATGAAGATCATTAGGAGCTTAGATCAGAATTTCTGAAATGACAAAAACTGGATGCACTTGCGTCTCTGAAAACGATTTCGAGCCATGTCATTCAAGGTCTCTATCCATCGATTATTATCATCTCACGGACCCCAATTAGGTAGTCGACACTTAACAACGCAACTCAACCTAACTGTCAGTGACATTCCAGGTTTGTGCCACGTTTCGGCCTTGCTGCAACCAGGTTTCTTCCAATCTACTCCTTTGCCACAAAACATCACTCGTCGAGGCAGTCGGTGGTTAGGCATATGTAACACATGTCCCTACCATCTCAGCTGATGAAGATTCAGCACTTCATCAACTGATCTGCCATCTTCACCTAGTACTCGTTTTCTGACAACTTTATTGCCTACCCGGTTGTCCCAGGAAATACGAGCAACTCATCGAGAACACCTATGATCGAATAATAATAGCCTAGAAGTATCCTCTACTCTTACTAGTTCCAGGTGGAGTTTAAAAGTTTCCTTAATAATCACCTACCAAGAATAATTCATTTATATGTAATACTTGAATGGTTGATAACTCTATTTGATTTTTGGAAATCTACTGAAGTTAGTGAGTAATTTGTTCCTCTCACCAGCCTGAAGATATTTCTAATAATTTACCCACATAATAGCTCCCGTACAAAAATGTTGGTTGTCCTGTTTTTTTTCATGATTTCATTTTAAATTGTATTTTTAAAATTCTCATGATTGATTGTCTACAAATCTGCTTACTTTTCTGTTTAATTCATTTTGTATTCCAGGGTATTATATTACTTATCAGCTCTTCTATTTTGGCCGTTCTAGTCATCTTGTTTGTTGCTATAAAACGAATTCATCGTGTCTATGTGAAATCAAATGATACGGAATCACAAGCACGCAATTTCCACATGACATCGTATTATGATATTGATGCATTGAAACAAATGTATGCAAATCAACCAATGGATGCTTTACAAAATGAAAAGAATTTAGAAACTAGTGCTGAAAAGTTACGCAATTCCAGATTGAATGATTTTAATTCTCAAACTATAATTGGTGATCATTTTGACGGACCACAACTGCAACAATCACACGACAGTGAATTAAAACTGCCACAACCAATAAGAATTACACCGAATCCATTTGTCAATCAATCGGATATGCTGGAATATCAGTCAAAAACTGTGATACTCGATGAAAAGGTAGTTTATCATCTATATTGATTATTAGTTAATAATTTTTATTTTTTTAAAAAAAAGTGCCTTTAGAGTTGAAAAAAAATACACCACATCGTTTCTCCAAACTAGGCAGAATATTCCCAGCGTCAACCATTTGAACCGTGATTTGAATTAAAACGCCCACTGTCCAAATTCACTATGACTACTCTAGTCTAAGTGATTCCAGTTCTCGGGAACTGATTATTGTCTTGTTAGTTTGGAACTAAACAGATATTATAAAAAATTTTTCTAAACATTTGTGTTCATTTCTCAATCAAATATTGTAGTGAACGAGAACACAGGTGGGGCAACCGAATTGTATTTACGAAAATTACAGAGTTACTCAGTAAAATAGGAAAACCATATCGTAAATCGTTAATTTGCAAAATATCAGTTCATCATATCAAACTGGACTGTTCCTGTTGCAAAACATCAATCGATTGTCATTATTCATGCGTTTCATACAAATTCCATTGTGTTCTTCTAACTCTTGCTTTCTTGATCTTCCCCCATCTTCTGTTGCCAGACAATACGTTGACACTCACGTCATATACTACTTATAAGTAGCTCGCACCACAGCACCACAATATGGCAATCTTTTCTTGTTATAACTATTATAAAATGCAAATGATTAATTAATCTTACTAATTTAGAATTTTGAAAAACTTTGAAAAAAAACTAGGCGTTTACTTGTTAAAAATATTTAATTTCAAGATTAAAATAATTTTTCGTAAAAATCTCAATAGAGCTTTCTATTACAATCATCGAAATTCTCTGTAATAAGTTTTTTCTATTCAGTCATCAACCATGTTGAAAATAGGGTGAAAACTCGTAATGAGCTTAAGTGTGTCCGTTTTTGCTTTTATTACTTTGATAAAATATAAAATGAGGAGTTTATTATATTGACCAGAGCCTCATTTCAATATATTTAGCAAAACAATCGAAACTATGAAACCAAATGAATTTAGTTTGAAATCATGAATCGATCAATGTTTGATTACCGTTATAAACCTGGAAGCACTGAACTGTCATTTCATCCTAGTATGGGACTTGTCAGCAGTGCACACCGACAATCCCTGCTAGTGGGTATCGGACCTAGGACATTGGGTCTTACGCGACGACTCTTCACGACTAGACCACTGTGACGGCATCCACTTCTTAGTGTCTTAATTTAATCAGCTCGAGGTATTGGCACATCCTCCTCACCCACTCTCCTCTGTAGGTAACTGCCTACACCTGACAGAGTCGATCTCTATTGGTCGTGACTTATCACCAGAATGCCGAGGACATCCTCATGAATCTAGTCACCAGTGAGCAAAGTTCAGGCAGCGACTATCGAAGAACATTGATGCGGTTGTGTAAGAACTTTGGATTGATTACATTTAGATATTAACATTGTGTATACTGGCCAAGTGTTCGCGCGCGAGCGGAGTTCGTGGATAATTCCTACTGATAAGTCCTCTAATAGCACTTGACGGCCGTCCAGTGCTTGCAGGTTTCTCGTGATTTCAATGGAAATAAAACAATCCCTGTAACACTGTACTGAATAAAAATAAATGCTTTGAAAAACTGGGAGAGAATCGACAGTAGAATAATCATCGCTGGGAATGATTATCCAGTGAAGGAATGGACACATGTGGTAAAAATCATTTTTGTAATACATAGATTAGCGTCTTAGATTCTCATTTCTATATTTCTATACAACCCCAATAAAAAAACGATATGCGGTAAATCATTCCGAATCATGAAGTTTTTTTTTCTTGTCACCTAATCACTGTCAACATTCAACTGAGTACTGAACTGAAGTGTTCAATTAACCGAATTTATACCGTATACTACTCTTCAATCCTTTTCATAGCGTTACAATGCTGCTTTGAATATGTCATCATCAGCATATAAAAGTAATACTACTACTAATACTACTAATAATAATCCCAAAGTTCGATCACCAATTGTATGTAATCCAACAATTCAATTTTATGAAAATCCACTACGATCTGATGATGAGGAATATGGTGATGATGATGATGATTTTCAGTGTACATGCAGTGACATTGACGATGATACTAATCATAATCATCATGATGGTGATGATGACGATGATCGAAATGCAACTGTACGCAATCCAAACATCTCAACCAATTAAGTAAGGGAGAAGAATTCATCTGGAGATGAAACGGAACGTGAAGAAAAAAGTAGTCTGCTTCGATTTTAATATTAATTAATTTGTTACTTCTCTCTTCATTTATATTTATTTATTTCTTTCTTTCTAACATTTATTTCTCCAATATGATTTCTATTTTCAAATTCATTCATCTCTCAATATATAATGTGGCATTTAGTTTAGATTAGTGTTTTCATTCGTTTTCTCTCATTTTTTTTTTGAGTATAAATCTCATCAACATTGAAACGAGTCGTTCATGCATCTATCTCTATTCATCATTTGTCAATGTTTTTTTCTTTTCAATATATTCAATGTGTGTTTCCTTTTTTTTTCCCTGAGGTGGTGTGTTGATGTTTGTCATACAAAATGTTTTGCTTTCGTTATTATTTTCTTTTCTCTCTCTCTCTGTGCGCACTTTCTTCTCTCTCTCTCACACACATTGTATCGACGCACGCATTGCATTGCATTCTCGTGTGTGTTTACTTTTTTTCAATGTTCAATGATGTCAGTCATAAAATAAACAATGCCAAAGTACACTTACTACCACTTACCACACTTATAACTTATATAGCATTTATTTATTGCTTTTTCTTGACAATTTTATTGCTTTCATTTTGTGTGTGTGTGCTGTTTCATTTCGACATAATCTTCACAAAAAAAAACAAACAGTAGTATTATTATTTATTTAAAATTTACTTTGATTCATTTATTTGTTTTAATTGTTTACCTTTTAACTTTTTACTATTCTCAAAACATTGCATTCATTACATATCATTAAGTAGATATGCATTAAAATTATGTTATTTATTTATGTTATTTAATAATAAAATCACTCTAAAAATATACAAACATCATTATTACCATTATAATAGTACAAATTTTCTACTAGTTATGACTGTCTGTCTGTCTGTGGTGAAAAAAAATGTGCTATGATCAGTTAGTTTTGGCGGTAGTTGAATGAATGCCTCATCTGATGTTACTAGACTTATGGTGAATCCGTTAATTTAAGAAAATAGAATTCGGCGAATCGCGAATAAAATTTACAAAATGAATAGGATGAATCATTCTGTAAGTACAGTAACTATTACAATGCTTGTGTTCTTTACATGTATAGACTGATGACTCAAGAATATTGGCAAAAATGACCAATCGTACTGCTACGCTTTCATAGCATTCGTTCGATTATTATAAAAAAAACAATGTGGAGCCTATAGATGATGAAGTTGTTGGATTCATCTGTGAAAAAAAAACGATTTCATGAAGAGAAATATGGATGCGAAAGGGCAGATTGTCGCATGAAATTATAATAATTTGACCGACTGCTACAATTAGAACCAATATGTACATGCGCTGTTTATCGACTTCCATAGACCATTTGAGATATCATTGAGCATGGTTATTTCTCCGAATCATTTCCACGGTTGTGCTAGCTTCCTAACTAAACGAGTAACTGGACATTAAATAGTTCTGTAACAAGATTTAGAAAGTGTAATTGAATTAGATGAAATGGGTTACGTATTTTCTACCTATCTATTCCTTATTCTTTTAATTGTTATCCATTTACTAAATGATTTATAAAACAGTTGAGACTTATTGACCAAGTGTTTATCTGAACAGTTCAGATCTATTTTTATAAATATGGATGATCAAATGAAATCTTTAGTATGTTTCATTTTTGTACAAATGCTAGTGATTTTATCGCAAATATAGTGGTTCGGGTCTAGCTAGAAAATACTTTGCGTACGAGGGTAGTATGCACAGTAGTTTGGACGGAAAGAACTGGAAAAAAGATCAAAAAATGGAAGTGAGCTGATAATCCAGCGACAAACAAAATGCACATGCACTTTTAGTGGTGACGGAGTTGAGATTGACTATGATCACCACTAGATACCAGTTACTAGCTCGTCACAATTAATAAAAAGTAAATGAGGGGTAAAAGATATATTTCGGGGAGAAAGTAGGCGATACAATGAGCAGCAACGCGAAAATGAGGGTTATGTGTGAGTATGTGTTTTTAGTACATTTAAACAAAAGGAGTATAATAATAAATGTTCCCTCCTCACCAATTGCATTTTATTTGTAGAAGTATTCCACTACACACTTTTTAAGACTGTTAATTAACAACAGTCAGCAATCAGACAAGCTGGAAATCAAAACTAGGAGCAGATACTGTGAAGATTTTAAACCGTTGCACAAGTGTCAACTTAAATCCCGATTCGATGACACAATGGTCTGGCTTTTCGCATCAGTCAAACACTGCTACTGATAACACTACCCCGATTCAGTTGTATTTACTCATTCCTAGTAAATCCTATTTCTGTTTAACATTACCGTATATTCAAATTCATTAAAATTGCCTAAATATACGTAGCATGATCCATTCGTCTTCGATTAACAAGTTTTAAACAGCGAATATCATAGACATAATACATCAGGGTCAAATAAATGGACCTAGAAATAATGAATACTTACTCTGATAAGCCAAACATCAAACATCGTACCTGAGTAAACCCAAGTACAGACACTAGCCATATTATAGACCGAATCACAACTGGAAGGAAATTAGATATCCTCTTTTCTGATATACATACATACAACTATAATTGAACCCAACTTAAAACGATTTGAAACAGCTGTACTTCAAACTGATAAGGCACCGACAAAGATTAAATCAACAGTTTTAAGATGGAAACTAGGGATAACTCAACAGCTGACTAATAAAATGAGTCAGAGAATTAGATCCCACTGATAATAGGTAACCGAACGAGCACAAACGGTGTGGAGACTCTCCAACAATCTGTTAGGCTCCTTGCATTGTTGTGGTTCTCATTTCGTTGGGTTTTTGGACGCCTAAGGGTACGACAAACAATCATGTCATTTATTTTCGAAATCATGGTCTAGTGACGCCAACCAACATAACTTCATACCAGAGAACTTATCATGTTCATTCCAGAATGATAGCAGTGGAATAGATTTAAAACCCTATTTACGTAACGTTTTTGGAGCAACGATTCCATTACCGAGCATAATACATGAGTCAGTGACCGTGTGACTGAGACACTCCAGTGAAATTATTGGGGGAGTTCTTGAAAACGACGATCTTTCCATTTTGTGAGATATTCTTTAACGTAGCTGAATATCTTATCATCTTCGGTGGCTCGTTTGATGGTTTCAAAAGTTTTAATGACTCCAGTTTCATAAAGAGAACACGATTCGTTTGACAGAAATATTTGTCATTACATCCAGTGATACCAATGATTGTTTTACTTTATTCTTTGTTTAACCCACCAATTTTCCGTTCGTGTGACCTTCATCTCTCTTATTGTACTCACAGTAGTTACTCCTGTATGCTTTGGCACGATCTCGCTATTATTTAGATATCACGAGATCGCCAACAAACATACCTACATTCTTACATCCAACCTTCTTCTTCGTTTTGGTTTCACAGAGGGATTGTACCTGATAACTGGAACATAATTGGACCTTAGTGGTGATCATAGTCAACAGGGACTAGTCCCAGTAAAAGGTCATTGGTAATTCATCAACCACCTATTCCAACATTCTTTGAACTTCTTTACCACTTTTGATTGCTGTGAAAATATTAATGTCTTCCGGTTTATTTTTGCATTTGCTTGTTCAAAGTTAGTAGAAGTTACTAATTAACCTGATAATCGTAACCCATAAGTGTGTTGGCTCATCATTATAGCCAATTAACTCTATAGATAGAAATCCTTTTCTTAGACCTGCTAGCAATGATTTATTATCAGTGAATAGCTTGAACTGTCTCTCTAATAACGTATGTTAAATGTCTTTACAGAGAAAATAGTTGTCAGTGCTTCTTTTTCAATTTCACAGTAACTACGTTCCGCTGTAGCTAAATATCTTGATCATATAAGATGACTTGGAGAAACACCTAGGCAATGAATGTCAGGAAGAAAACCTATGAAGTGACTAACGAGACTTAGCTTCCGATAAATCTGACTTTGCGAAAATCGTACCTAATTTAAATTGACGAAGACAATTTTAAGCAAAGGCGTTGTACAAACACAACCATCTGGCCATCACACAACCAGCATGCAGTTTCGTGAAATATAAACTTGGTATTCATTTCTCTCGACTACGCTGACAAAGTGAAATCGGTTATTGTTGCCTATCATTGTGAAACCATGTTTCAAATTCGCTTTTGAAGTGCTGAAGCCCTTTTTTGCAGTCTAGTGCCTGGAAAGTGCTAAGGTTTGCCAAGAATGTACGTTTGGTTATCTAAGTCATCAGGTAAGTGCAGGCTTCTTATGCTCGTCACTAGGAATGTTTGAAACTATTACGGGTTCACCTTAGTCGATAAAATGAGAAAGAGGTATTGAACCAGCGTCCAGGTATGCTACTCTGATCCACTGACCTAAAGAAACTAACGAGAAGTTCTGATATAGCGAAGAAAGTGTATTCTGCAAACACCCAACAAGCCTAATGAATTAAGCATATAAATCGCGTTTATTTATACACCGTAGAGACGTCCTTGGGAGAGTCACAAAATAGCACACTAAAATAACACAGAAGCTAACTATAATCAAGGCTATTCGTGGTAGGAAATGTGATCTCAAGGTCAACTTATCAGCCCATGAATACAACCCGCACTAAAGACATTTATCAAGTGGGTTCTGTGGGTCTAACATCACCAACAAGGCTACTGACGGACATCGGGCACTTCGACTGGTCTTCTGTCGAAGAAGATAACTTAAACCTCTGTTGTTCTCCGTTCACAGTACCTGCAAGCTACACTCTTTGATATCTCTGTTCTTTAACTATCTTCAAACACGTTCCATTATTTCAAGTTTTCTTTAAAATATTCCGGCTTTTGAAGTGCCATCCACTCTGCAGACTTCACTACGGAACGACTCCCCATACTTCTTGAGCCATGAGTCAAAATTAACACCAGCTCAACTATCAAACTGAAATACTTGAATGGAATTAATTACTAAATCTGTATGTACTACCCGGATGTGACTTACTGGGATAGATCTAGTTCTCCCAAAAGCGTTTCTGTAATTACCCTCCACAACGTTCAAACTTTTTTTAATGACATGGCATATGAGTTGCAAATTTTTTTGAAGTATTGTTCAGTGTAATTCTAATCATCATCACTGATAAGTCTACTAAGTGAACACCAGGTCTGAACACTTATCTGCTTCCAATAATCCAAGAATAAATCTACATTGCTGTTTGAATACAAGGGTAAAACAGCGATGAAAAAGATGAATGCTTATCCCAAAGTTAGTTTAGTGCACCGAAAAATTAGAAAATTTATAGAGTTACAAATGACCCCGAGGTTCTGGGATGTTCGTGAAGGTTGTTTCCAATGCTGACTAGATAACTTTTCTAGAAGATATTCTGTGGCTCCTCAGCATTCACTAGAGCTTTTGATATGTTACTAAAACAACAATAACAAAACAAATTAGAATAAAGGGAATATTAATTACCGCGAAAATTAGCTTGATAAAATTTCTAGATAACCCACATGGTTCTGTAGAAGATTATGATCTTAGCTATATATGGGAGTATAAGTTAAAGTAGCTAAAAAGCCACAGGCTTCACACAAACTAAACACACGAGCTTCCCTGAGTAAACAGAAATCGCCTAACACAAAACCGACCAAACAGGCAACAAAGGTAACCGAAACCTGAATCAATACATCAACGGGACTATCGGTTGTTGTAAAACCCCTCCCCACATCTGCAAACAACAAGGAGCAGTTTGTGAGCGTAAGTGCGTAAATTGTCTACATCATGGTTTGAAAAACGCTACGAATGAGAGGCGGGGACGTTTCAGAGTCGCAGGGCAGCTTACAATAAAGAAGGGCTGCCTTTGGAAATAACAGTGAAACAAATACTACATTATGACTCGAGTGAGCAGTACCGCGGCCAAACTAATTCGATGTTGTCTTAAGCTGGTTATCCGCTTTGGCACAACCATGCGATCTTGTTTCTCCTCGTCTTTTTCTACGGTGTTGGCGATTAGATAAGGAGTAACCTTTGTG
The DNA here is from genome assembly GCA_944470395.2 of Schistosoma turkestanicum. Taxonomy (NCBI): domain Eukaryota; kingdom Metazoa; phylum Platyhelminthes; class Trematoda; order Strigeidida; family Schistosomatidae; genus Schistosoma; species Schistosoma turkestanicum. The sequence continues at coordinate 9,170,493 of OX103971.1, read as the reverse complement.
TTCCCATAAGTGTCGAACAAATATGTTTTTTAGCGTCGCTACAGTAGCTAAATGTGAACAAAAGAAGGCGGGTTGATTCACTTGATATCTTTGTGCGGTAGATGATTTGGCAACCGACGTTTAGCATATAGCATGAACGAAGCTCACGTGCATGATGTGCAACAGTGGCCATGGTTTTCACGTAGCACGTGCCTTCACACTACGATGGCTATTCGCAATTCTGGGCTGCCTCGCCCGCCACATCTTTGGGCAAATAAGTCTCCACGTCTGATGGCTGTGGAATTCATGAATCTGGAAGACCAAACTGAGACTCTGCAGACTTGTTATAAGTCGAAGAACGACCTGTCTAACTACATTAGGTGTTGCGAAAGTCGACCCAGATCTGTGAGACAACAGCAAGTAGGCTATAATCAACGCACGAAGTTGACAGTTGACATCGATCAACAACCCCTGGCATCAGATATGAAGATAAAAGCCCATCTGATTGAACTGACTGTACAGGCAAAATGCCTGCAGACGCCAGTTCCCACAGAACTGGACAACTCCGTTTGAAAAACTTGTTTGAAATTCCGACAACGGCTGTTGCTGCAGAGGTGCACCAGGTGTTGAGAAATACTACCAAGTGCCTCTAGAGCAACGTAAGAGGACTAGAGAGTAAGCTGTTAGAAATCAGGAATGTATGCTCTCTCTCTCTCTCTCTCTCTGAAATCATCGACGGTTTACAAACAACCAGAACAGGAACTAGGAGCAAGGTGGTCGAGTAAGGTGGAAAATGACAAATTTAAACAATGATCCAAGAGATGCAGAAAGGTAGGAATAACTGGCGTCAATGTTGCGAGAAAAGAACCAAAGTGATAAGCATAATGGGTGTTGTAAAATTATGTGAATACTTTAGGATATCATACAACAAATAAATGTACATAGTATCATACTCTTGGAAATTGTTACGAATAAAACTGCCTACTGAATATTAGCAAGTAGTATAAAAATACAGGTAAAAACGTTAAACAAAATCTAACCTAGCAATGAAGCTTTCCCATATCATTTAGCTTTTATCAAAGTTCAGAATAGATTATTCTGTGTCCAGAAATTTAGAATATCTCACTTTTTCATTAGGCTTTTTGATCCACAGAGCAAAGTCCATTGATGGTCCAGATAAAATAGAAGGTCTTGTGGTCATCTTCGATTCATTTCGTAGGTTTTCGTTCTCTATGGAGGCAAAATTCTATTCGCTAAATAGCTCTGTGTCTCGATTAGGGCCTCTGTACACTTTGTTGTCCTTAAGAAATGGGCTCTCGCCTTTCGCTTCAGAGCAAAATCTCATGTGTTTCCGTTTGAGAAAAGCAAATGATTTACCTTCACTGCGCGAATCACGAGCCATGCATATAAGTATCATGTCAGAGAGGCTAGTCAAGAATGATTATGTGTAAAGATATCCTTAAGTATTCAGATAAAATTCCCCTTTTACAAGCTGTTTTTTGTGTGAGTATTCCAGTTCATCCATTCATAGCACATGAATGCATCTACACGGTAGTTTCCAGCGATACTGATTAACTTTATTCCGACCACAAAAACATACTTCTGTGAGACGAATTCCTGTTGGTATCATTTGATTCAAAGTCTTCTCAGCACCACCGCATCAAATCTCATTCAAGTGCTATTCACGTGTAAACCGCTGTTAGCAATCTATTAGTGTTTACAAAGTAAACAAAGTTTTTACATCACGTGT
>OX103971.1:9151760-9168710 GCA_944470395.2 Schistosoma turkestanicum | reverse complement strand
TTCACTGTAACTACGTTCCGCTGTAGCTAAATATTTTGATCATATAAGATGACTTTGAGAAACACCTAGGTAGTGAAGTTCAGGAAGAAAACCTATGAAGTGACTAACGAGACTCAGCTTCCGATAAATCTAACATTGCGAAAATCGTACCTCCATTCAAATTGACAAAGACAATTTTAAGCAGAGGCGTTGTACAAACACCACCATCCGGCCATCATACAACCAGCATGCAGTTTCTTGAAATGTAAACTTGGTATTCGTTTCTCTCGACGACGTTGACAAAGTGAAATCGGTTATTGTTGCCTATCATTGTGGAACCATGTTTCAAATTCGCTTTTGAAGTTCTCTAGCCCTTCTTTTCAGTCCTAATGCCTGTAAAGTGCTTAAGGGTTTGCCAAGAATGTACGTTTGGTTATCTAAGTCATCAGGTAAGTGCAGGCTTCTTATGCTCGTCACTATGAATGTTTGAAACTATTACGGGTTCACCTTAGTCGATAAAACGAGAACGTGGTAATGAACCAGCGTCCAGGTAGGCTACTCTGATCCGTTGACCCAAAGAAACTAACGAGAAGTTGTGATATAACGGAGAAAGTGTATTCTGCAAACACCCAAAAAGCCTAATGAATTAAGCATATAAATCGCGTTTATTTATACACCATAGAGACGTCCTTGGGAGAGTCACAAAATAGCACACTAAAATAACACAGAAACTAATCATAATCAAGGCTATTCGTGGTAAGAAATGTGATCGCAAGGTCAACTGATCAACCCATGAATAAAATACGCACTAAAGACATTTATCAAGTGAGTTATGTGAATCTAACATCCCCAACAAGGCTACTGACGGATATCGGGCACTTCGACTGGTCTTCTGTCGAAGAAGATAACTTAAACCTCTGTTGTTCTCCGTTCACAGTACCTGCAAGCTACACTCATTGATCTCTCTGTTCTTTAACTATCTTCAAACATGTTCCATTATTTCAAGTTTTCTTTAAAATATTCCGGCTTTTGAAGTGTCACCCACTCTTCAGACTTCACTACGGAACGTCTCCCCATACTTCTTGAGCCATGAGTCAAAATTAACACCAGCTAAACTACTAAACTGAAATACTTGAATGGAATTAATGACTAAATCTGTATGTGCTACCCGGATGTGACTTACTGGGATAGATCTAGTTATCACATAAGCGTTTCTGTAATTACCCTCCACAATGTTCAAACATTTTTAATAACACGGCATATGAGTTCCAATTTTTTTTGGAATTATTGTTCAGTGTAACTCTAATCATCATCACTGATAAGTCTACTAAGTGAACACCAGGTCTGAACACTTATCTGCTTCCAATAATCCAAGAATAAAACAGTAAAACAGCGATGAACAAGATGAATGCTTACCCCAAAGTCAGTTTAGTGCACCGAAAAATTAGTAAATTTGTAGAGTTACAAATGACCCCGAGGTTCTAGGATGTTCGTGAAGGTTGTTTCGTATGCTGATTGGATAACTTTTCTAGAAGATATTCTGTGGCTCCTCAGCATTCACCAGAGCTTTCGATATGCTTATAAAACAACTATAACAAAACAAATTAGAATAAAGGTAACATTAATTACCGCGAAAATTAGCTTGATAAAATTTCTAGATAACCCACATGGTTCTGTAGAAGACTTTGATCTGAAACATATAAAGAAGTATAAGTTAAGGTAGCTGTAAAGCCACAGGATTCACACAAACTAAACACACGAGCTTCCCTGAGTAAACAGAAATCGCCTAACAAAAAACCTACCAAACAGGCAACAAAGGTAACAAAAACCTGATCCAATAATCCGACGGGACTATCGGTTGTTGCAAACTGCCCACATGTGCAAACAATACGGAACAGTTTGTGAGTGTAAGTATGTAAATGAGTACATCATGGTTTGAAAAACGCCACAAATCAGGGGCGGGGACGTCGCAGAGTCGAAGGGTAGCTTACTATAAAGTAGGACTGCGTCTTGAAAATAATAGTGGAACTAAATACGACATTATGACTCGAGTGAGCAGTACCGCGGCCAAACTAATTCGATGTTGTCTTAAGCTGGTTATCCGCTTTGGCACAACCATGCGATCTTGTTTCTCCTCGTCTTTTTTCTACGGTGTTGGCGATTAGATAAGGAGTAACCTTTGTGTTCCCATAAGTGTCGAACAAATAAGCTTTTTAGCGTCGCAACAGTAGCTAAATGTGAAGAAAAGAAGGCGGGTTGATTCACATGATATCTTTGTGCGGTAGATGATTTGGCAACCGACGTTTAGCATATAGCATGAACGAAGCTCACGCGCATGATGTGCCACAGTGCCCATGGTTTTCACGTAGCACGTGCCTTCACACTACGATGGCTATTCGCAATTCTGGGCTGCCTCGCCCGCCACATCTTTGGGCAAATAAGTCTCCACGTCTGATGGCTGTGGAATTCATGAATCTGGAAGACCAAACTGGGACTCTGCAGACTCGGTATAAGTCGAAGAACGACCTGTCTAACTACATTAGGTGTTGCGAAAGCCGACCCAGATCTGTGAGACAACAGCAGGTAGGCCATAATCAACGCACGAAGTTGACAGTTGACATCGATCAACAACCCCTGGCACCAGATATGAAGATAAAAGCCCATCTGATTGAACTGACTGTACAGGCAAAATGCCTGCAGACGCCAGTTCCCACAGAACTGGACAACTCCGTTTGAAAAACTTGTTTGAAATTCCGACAACGGCTGTTGCTGCAGAGGTGCACCAGGTGTTGAGAAATACTACCAAGTGCCTCTAGAGCAACGTAAGAGGACTAGAGAGTAAGCTGTTAGAAATCAGGAATGTATGCTCTCTCTCTCTCTCTCTCTCTGAAATCATCGACGGTTTACAAACAACCAGAACAGGAACTAGGAGCAAGGTGGTCGAGTAAGGTGGAAAATGACAAATTTAAACAATGATCCAAGAGATGCAGAAAGGTAGGAATAACTGGCGTCAATGTTGCGAGAAAAGAACCAAAGTGATAAGCATAATGGGTGTTGTAAAATTATGTGAATACGTTAGGATATCATACAACAAATAAATGTACATAGTATCATACTCTTGGAAATTGTTACGAATAAAACTGCCTACTGAATATTAGCAAGTAGTATAAAATACAGGTAAAAACGTTAAACAAATCTAAACCTAGCAATTAAGGAAGCTTTCCCATACTCATTTAGCTTTTATCAAAGCTCAGAACAGACTATACTGTGTCCAGAAGTTTAAAATATCTCACTTTTTCATCAGGCTTTTTGACTCAGAGAGCAAAGTCCATTGATGGTCCAGATAAAATAGAAGGTCTTGTGGTCATCTTCGATTCATTTCGTAGGTTTTCGTTCTCTATGGAGGCACAATTCTATTCGCTAAATAGCTCTGTGTCTCGATTAGGGCCTCTGTACACTTTGTTGTCCTTAAGAAATAGGCTCCCGCCTTTCGCTTCAGAGCGTTTACATTTATTTCGAAGGATTTTGAGTAGCGCCGAAGAATCGAATTTCTAAAAGACGTGCGACTAATTTAAAAAACATAGCAGTTCTCTTGGGTCATGTTGATTTTACTGTCTGCGTACAACTGAGATTCCTTCATACTTTCGACAGTGAATACTGCCACTCGCTTACTTCAACGGTGGTATATACATGACTACCAGAAAAGTAACTTGGTATTACCAGTTGACGTAGGGAATTCAATTACTTCTATACATCATTATGACAGATATTCAATTATTGGCGGCCTGAAATGCTACTCCTGTTTATATAAACGAATAAATATAACATGAGAATAAATCCTCCGTCTCATTCCATATATTATCCTATAGGTTATTCTTGTTTCTAGGAGGGTGGTAGTAAAAAGTGGAATACGTGACCATTAGAGTGCTATTAGTTTTACGGCTCGTGAGCCTGTCATTTACATGAAATCGATCGATGCGCCTTGATATTTCTTGACCTCAACGAGGTTTAACAGACTGCTTGACATTTATTGACTTGTTGATTTGACTAGTATCCAGGAGCATTTCGCCGGACCTACACTAACCTGGGTAGCTTCAGATTGATCAAATCTTAAATTTGTAGTCAATAACTTGTTCACGAGGATGCAACTGATCACAATTATTGATTCGTCTATAACATTAAGGTGCGAAATGTAGTCGAGTGTACAAATATCAATGATTTTAAAGTAGTTGCCAAACATGTTGACTCTTCTGATCTTTCCTAACATATCCCACAGAAAACGTATACTCTACTATATCTCTCAGACTGTAACCTATTCGTACACACACGGTACTCACATGCCTTTTACTTGGTGTGATTTTCATTTCCATTAGACTTACTGTCACGATCCCAAAGTCAGCACATTCCTGACGTATCACCATCACGCTCCTCGAAGTGGTCCTCAGAAAATTGCGCATCAAGGAACAAACACCCAGGTTCGTACACACTTTTTCTCATTAGCAGTCGTTGCTACTTGGAATGGGACTTGATAAAAACCTACTCATATACGGATTAATATATCCCTCGTGGACCGACTGTGTCTGGTGCATATTTTCAGACCTGCTAGATGTTATTATTGTCATCTCCTGAGATTGCTAATTTGATCTATCTCGCTTATTATCTGTGTTTACTTTTCCTTGCCTGCACTTCAGTCATTTCTCACAATCTTCACTATCAATTGATAAACTAAATTATCCATTTATTTACTTAGTCCTGAAATCTTATTCTTATTAGCATTAAAATTTTCTCCCTACCCCTCTAGACATTATAACGAACTTATCTCTGGCCTGCTAATATGATAGCGGCTGGTATCCAGAAACCTTACTGCCCTGAGACAAACGTAATCATTCAAATCACGCAACTTACAATCTCACAAACCACTGCCAACTCACTAGAATTAGGCAGTCGAATGGCTAGACGCCCATCCATTGGACACTAACAAACACCTTGAACCGTACCGTAAGAACAAGAATCGAGCACAAAGAAATCAATTGGTTTGTACCAGCTCGTGAAAAAGATATTGGGTATTGGACATGTACAAATTTTAGATGTGCGCTTAGCGCGAATTCTGAAGGTGATTATGATTTTCCACGTGGTATGGGTACTTGTTAAATCGTTCATTTTTAGACTTACATTCTCAAATACGATATAAAAGATAATGACATAAAATTGATCTATATAAATAACAAATTTGATTGAAAATTCACAGGAATAATCTAGCATGAAATCATTAATATAGATAAATGTTGTAAGCGTAGGAAGTTATGACCGAATATTGAGAAATGTAGCTGGCTTTGTTTTGGATTCAGGAATGCAAAAACAAATCCCACTCTCAACAGGAATGTACTGCCTGAACTCAAATCGTTTACTGATCGAGGAGTGCATTAATCGCACAGCCTGAACTACTCTAAACACATTTTCAATTAGTTGTGGCGTGCCAATTGTTACTGTTTAATATATATCGACTGCATGCAGTGTCCCAAACCGGTCCTATAGTTATTGACCTTGATGAATAGATGGAGTCGTTGCACTTTAGGTTTTGTTGGAGTCCATATAATAATGAGTCAGGATAGGAGATTTAGTTAGTACTCTCATACTTGCTATGGCTGGGGAGTGTCTTTATGTCTCGCATGTGTTCCGTCAGATGAATTCAACTTTGATCGGGTCATCTCGTATGACATATTGGGAGGAGCTGATGTTGCATAGATTAAATTCATCTGGTTCTATAATGTCGTGTGGCTCGTATTCAAGTAATTTACTGTTTCACCAGCCATGATTAGAAGTATAGATGTCGTTATAATACTGAGTGTCAGCTGGAGTTCATATTTTACTTCGGGTTGATGAATCTATAGATCTACAGGGCGATTTGCAATGTGCATATTTGTACCTTGTTAGTGATCGATGTGTTTAATATCATTTAAGCGTTTGATGTTGTCTTTAGCTGGTTATTCGCTTTAGCACAACCATGCGATCTTGTTTCTCCTCGTCTTTTTATACTATGTTGGCGAGTTGTTAGATAAGGGGTAGCCTTTGTGTTCCCATAAGTGACAAATGATCTATCATCTTTTGTCGAACAAATAAGCTTTTTAGCGTTGCTACAGTAGCTAAATGTGAAAAAAAGGAGGCGGGTTGATTCACTTAATATCTTTGTGCGGTAGTGTGGTGTTTGAATGAACTAGTAACTTCTTGTTGTTGTGAAATGCTTGATTTCGAATTCTAAATACAATACATTCGTTTGTGCAGATATTTAATTCTTGATTCATATACTTCTAAGCATCACAGTGGCGTCGCGAGCAGGATCTGTAATGGAACAGCTAGATATTCATTCTACTTCTGAAGCTTTTGAAGATTATTTGGAAAGGTTTGAAATCTGGAGTATGACCAGGAAAGATGTCAAAGATGATAAAATTGTGGCTCATTTCCTAACATTCATCGGAAAAGAAGCGTACAGCTTATTAAAAACTTTGGCATATCCAGAAAAACCTATTTCACTTCCCTATGCAATGCTAAAGGAGTTATTATTGAATCATGTAAAGTGCCCTGGTTTTGAGTGCCGTGAAAGAGCGAAATTTCATAAGATGATTCGTCAAAATGACCAAAATGTTAAGGAATTCATTCTTGAATTGCAGAAACAGGCTGTCAAATGTAATTTCGGTGATCAACTTCATGTGCAGCTGAGAGACCGATTAATTGCAGGAATTAACATACCTAGTTTGGAAAGAGAGCTGTTAAGAATGTCAAACTGTTCCATTCAAGATGTTAGAACTGCGTGCATTAACTACGAGGCGTTGAATGAACTTGATATTCAGTCGATGAAGATTTCCAATACTTCGATTAGTTGTCATGATGAAAAGCAATCTCAGGGTCAATCAAAATTGTGTTCGTTTAACAGAGGTTCCTATTCTCGTGTAAAAATGAACGGTGTCTCAAAAAAGAATTACAAAGGAAATCAAAAAGGTGAGACCAAGTTTGGCAAATGTTTATCATGTGGAAAACTTCATTCTCGTTATTATTGTCCATTTCGTAATGCTAAATGTTTTAGATGTGGTAAGATAGGACACATTCAAGCAGTATGCAAAGCTACTGTTCATTTTGCCTCAAGTAGTACTAAAGCTTGTAATTTACATTCCAATAATTCAGTTGATCCTAATGATCATTTATCTTTAACTACCATTTCGAAAGGTAATGCTCATATTCAAAAGCGACTATATACATCGCTTGGTTCATGTCATGACTTTATTGTGGACACAGGCAGTATAGAGTCCATTATTTCATTCAAGAACTTGAAATCGTTAGATCCGAACGTTGTGGTTCGACCCACTGAAGTATCAATAATGGGGATTACTGGACACAGACTGCCTATACGAGGATGTTGTGAATTGCTAATAAGAGATGATAATTCCTCATACATATCTTGTGAATTTTTAGTTAGTGAAACAGGAATGTCAATACTGGGTTTAAAGAATTTGAAAAGACTTAAAGTGGAGTTGTCTTTCCTATTTTCTAAAGAAAATTCTGATGCTTTACCTGAAGATTCGATAGCCACGTGTGCTAAGTGCAATGGAAGTATGAAAACGGTTCAGCACAGGAGTGCCAAACAAATTCAACATGTTAACTACATTTCTCGACAGTCATTACAAGATAAACCTGTTAATACTTCAGACTGTTTGTTGGTGCAACCTTTACCAGTGAAACGTCCAGATCTCATTAGAGAAACTCGTAGAAACTTTGGATGTATAATTCATGCTATACGGAAAGGTTGGAATGCTAATCTGAAACGCAGGTTCCCTATCTATTTTTCAAAGCGAGATGAGCTATCCACTACTCCTGATGGTATTTTGTGTTTAAATGATCGGGTTGTTATTCCTCCCTCATTGCGTAAAGCTGTCCTGGAAGATCTTCATAGTGGACATTTAGGTGTTGAGAAAATGAAGTCCTTGGCGAGGCTCACGTGTTGGTGGCCAGAGATAAATGCAGATATTTGTCGTACAGCAAACAATTGTGTAAAGTGTCATAAGCTGAAAAATCAGCATTCGAGGTTGAGTGATTCTATTGTCGCCACAACATTTAATGAGCTGGAGAGGGGAGTAGATACCTTTCTACTGCAATATAGAAATGCCAGACATTCGGTGACGAAAGAGACTCCATCAAAACTATTAAAAGGAAGAATTCTTCGGTCGAATATGAGATGTTTGGAGTCTGCAGAAGTTACATATTATCGTGGCAATTATCTTCGACCATCCACGGGGATCGTTCAGAAGAATGTCGAGAAATCTATGGTGCGACTTCTAGATATCAATGACTTAAGTACACACAATCGACATGTTGATCAAATACAATTCCAAGAGCCAGGTGAGTCTGTTCCAATTTCGGTTGTTAATTCTAATACTAATGAGAGCATTCTAGATAATACAGAGTCTTTATCCAATACACTGTCGGACAGACACAGGATGAATTTGAGAAGAAGACATACAACTGATTACAGACATATACATTCCAATTTAAGCGGTGGCGGATGTGGTGTTTGAATGAACTAGTAACTTCTTGTTGTTGTGAAATGCTTGATTTCGAATTCGAAATACAATACATTCGTTTGTGCATATCTTTAATTCTTGATACATATACTTCTAAATACTACAGGTAGATGATTTGGCAACCGACGTTTAGCATATAGCATGATTGGAGGAGGTTTTTCCTTGGCTTAGTGGGAATGTGCAGTTGGTCAGATTACATGCAACGGCGTTGTAAAACGAATTCTCTCACTTCGTTATTTTTTAGCTAAAAAACCTAGTTTCATTCAGATTTCTTGTGTTCTTTGAGGTTTTTATCATTATTTAAGGCCAAAATGTGCTTGGGAGGGGTGTTGACCGACTTAGTTCATCGTTGATTTCAGCAAGTGAGTCTTGTAGTTGTCCAGTATCGCTGTCATTGTAAATAATATTATTGGTTCAGTCTTTCGACCCCTTTACCCGTGAAATTTTAAATTTTGTTCATAAACGTTTATATTGATACTTATGCCGTGTCGAAATTTCTGTATATATTGGTATAGTACTTCTTATATCTAACGGTATAACCGTCGGCGTACCAAGTGAGATGGAAAGGTTATCATTCAGTGTATAATTTAGTGACAGCTATATTTAAGGACTAGAATTTCACAGCTCATACGATGAAGATATGACTTCCAGGTACAGCTTCGCCAAGTATAGATTTTACTTATTTCGACCTTCTTGTTGGTTTAGGGGTTGACAATATTTCTCTCTTACTTCACTCATAGATCATAACTGAGAACTGAGTGGGAATAGTAGTCGTTCAATCAAAGTGAATATATAAGGGTATAGTTTGTTGATTATTAACTGGGCTAATGCCAAGATCAGTGAACTTGAGTGTAGAAGAGATTTTGTTGATTATGTGTTCAGTTATGCATTGGCACAATCGCTTTCAGTCTGTCGCTATAATAATATTGGTAACTATTCTCAAATAAGAGTGTGTTAGATAAGATATACTGTTTTACAGGCAAGATCAAAGTGTTACAAAAGCTATCAAATTTTCTGTAAAAGGTTGCTCAGTTAAATTATTAATAAGTCTCTTTCTGCCAGTAAGTTTACGCAATGTCACCGACAGAAACAAATTAGTGCAGCCATATTTTCAACAAGCGATTACAATTAGGGTAGGTTCACAGCAGACTTCTTAGGTGCTGTGCATAATTCAGAAGTAAGTTCGTGTAGAAGTGTCGATTGGAAGGCGCTTGGCATAAGCCATAACCCTGAAGAGCACGCACGTAAAGTGAATTTCGCGTAGCGGTGTCATGGTTGTGCTACTACCTATAGGGTTCGCAGGACGGAAAGGATAGATCAAAAGAAAGAGCAACAAGGCCGTCATTGCTTAACCGTATATGACGGAGTAGAAGAGGTAATGGTAAGTAAGAAAACAAAATTCATACAAACCACTAAAATTCAAATAAATTTTAGTAATATAGCCTAACTTACCATTACAGCAATAATGAATAATAGGTTTTGATGTGTATCAAGGTGCATAGAAGAGAAGTTGAAGTGAGAAGCTGGATGTTTGTGCATTGAAGTTGGAAGTTCAGGAAGAATAGTACAGTTTGTGAAATATCACCGCCCTCAGCACCAACATTTGCTCGTTATTAACCACACCCTCCCTCATTTTGTATCCCTAGGCTCATTTCAAATGACTGTAAGATAATATATTATGTTATACTCATGGCCCTATATTTCACATTTTGTTGGGAAGCACTACTCCCGTAGGTCCTTTTATACAAATTTGTCTAGCAATACAATTAACTGTTATGTGGAACAGTACAGGTTTTCAAACAAACTATAAGTATTGAGGATGTAGTGATGGAAAGATGTTTGGTAAAGTAAGCGGAATAGTGTTGGAGTATTATTTTTATTAATGTGGCAATAGACAATGAGGAGTAGGCAAATGTAAGTCAGTATAGTGCACGTGAAAATAGTGAAACTGGTGATAGGAAACAAGAAACTAGAAAAATTGTCGGTGTTGATCAAGTTTTGTTCAATCCAAACCGACTGTATGCTTTCGAGGCTGTGGATGCTTGATCACTAACAGTTAAGCAGCAAATGATGATGTTTCACTGACGACTCTTGAGGGTAATAGAGTGTGTTCTTATCAACCGGCTACAGCTGAACAATATCGATCAACTCAGTGATTAATCTATTTCAAATAAGAATTAAGGAGATCTGTAGCCAACCAGAAGAATTTAATACAGCTACAACTGCATCGGGAAAAGTTAAAAAATAAAATTCAAACCTGCATTCAATAAAGTATAACCATGTAGAGAGGTAATAATATGGAAGCAGGTTGCGAGTGAGTTAACGTGTGCAGGAATCATTCCAACCAAGGACTTTATTAAGAAGCTTTACAAATGCATGTGTTCCACCTGTCTTGAGTAGTTTCGACAGAAGGCTGTTTCATATCAGTGCATACCTAATGAGGAAGACGTTTTCTCGAGTTTTAGTTAGATTCACACTCCCCAAGTTTGACAGTAAATATTTCATCTTGGGGGATAAGGACTATACTACAAGAGCTGTTTGCAAGGTTGGTCCGCAGCTTGAAGTAAAGCATAAGATTAGACTTAAACCTTCTTTTAACAATATTTCAAGTCTAAGTTGATGACATCGGGTGAGATAGTCAATGGGTAAGAATTTTAATAATAAATTTCGTTCGTATTCTTTCAAAATTCAGTATATAGTAGAGAAGTAAGATTGAATATACAAATGACCATTAATCAGCAATAGGAATTACGCATGTTTCGCACGGAAATTTTTCGCATTATCTATGAAGGAAGGTACGAAATATTGAGCATACCATTTTTTTCAGTTGGGATACTTTGTTGAAAAGTGTTTACAGTAATTCAGGCTGTGAGAGTAGTACACTCCTAGATCAGTAACCGATATGAGTTCAGGCAGTACATTCCTGATGAGAGTGGGATTTATTTTGGTAAACCTGACTCTAAAACGAAATCAACTACATTTCTCAATATTCGGTCATAACTTCCTACGCTTACAACGCTTATCTGCATTATTGATTTCATGCTAGATTGTTCCTGTGAATTTTCAATCAAATTTGTTATTTATATAGATCAATTTTATGTCATTATCTTTTATATCGTATTTGAGAATGTAAGTCTAAAAATGAACGATCTAACAAGTACCCATACCACGTGGAAAATCATAATCACCTTCAGAATTCGCGCTAAGCGCACATCTAAAAATTTGTACATGTCCAATACCCAATATCTTTTTCACGAGCTAGTACAAACCAATTGATTTCTTTGTGCTCGATTCTTGTTCTTACGGTACGGTTCAAGGTGTTTGTTAGTGTCCAATGGATGGGCGTCTAGCCATTCGACTGCCTAATTCTAGTGAGTTGGCAGTGGTTTGTGAGATTGTAAGTTGCGTGATTTGAATGATTACGTTTGTCTCAGGGCAGTAAGGTCTCTGGATACCAGCAGCCGTCATATTAGTTATAATGTGGAGAAGAGTAAGGAGGAAATTTTAATGCTAATAAGAATAAGATTTCAGGACTAAGTAAATAAATGGATAATTTAGTTTATCAATTGATAGTGAAGATTGTGCAAAAGGACTGAAGTGTAGGCAAGGAAAAGTAAACACAGATAACAAGCGAGATAGATCAAATTAGCAATCTCAGGAGATGAAAATAACAACATCTAGCAGGTCTGAAAATATGCACCAGACACAGCTGGTCCACGAGGGATATAATAATCCGTATATGAGTAGGTGTTTATCAAGTGCCTTTTTAAATCTGTCCACTGAGGAAGCTGTGTTCACCTCAGCTGGCAGGCCATTCCACGTAGCAACGACTCTCAATGGGAAAAATTGTGCACAAACCTGAGTGTTTCTCCTTGATGCGCAATTTTCTGAAGACCACTTTGGGGGTCGTGATGTTGATGCGTCGGTAATGTGCCGACGTTTTGATGGTGACAGTAAGTCTAATGGAAATGAAAAGCACACCAGGCAAGAGGCATGTGAGTACCGTGTGTGTACGAAAAGGTTACAGTCTGAGAGATATAGTGGAGTACATGTTTCCTGGGGATATTTTAGGAAAGATCAGAAAAGTATACAAGTTTGGTTTAACTATAACTAATTCATTAGAGAAAGATTTTAGTAGTTATAGACAAAATTTCCACATTCGGCTACTTTATTTCGAAATGAGATCCAAATTGTTCCAGGCATCGGGAGCTTGATCCCGTGGTAGTTGAATTTGTCATCACAGTATGCAAACATGTCAGGTGCCGGTATAAAATCCGGAGAGGAAAGTGGGTGAAGGTAGAAATTTTCAAGTTTTTCGATTATCAACACTCAGGTGCAATAAAGAAAACCAACGTCAATTTGTTGCCCTTGTGTCATCCAAAAGTTTGGAAGTTAATGCAACTACTTTAAAAGCATTGATATTTTTACACTTTACTACACTTCGCACGCTGATATTATAAACAAAGCAATAATTGTAGAAAGCTGAGTGATCAGTCGCATCCTCGTGAATAAGTTATTGACTACATATTTAAGATTTGATCAATCTGAAGCTATCCAAGTTAGCGTGGGGCCGGCGAAATGTCCCTGGATCCGAATCAAATGATCCAGTCAGTAAATGTCAAGCAGTCTGTTTAACCTCATGGAGGTCAACAACTACCAACGTGCATCGATCGATTTCATGTAAATGACAGACTCACGAGGTGTAAAACTAATAGCACTCTAACGGTTCCGCATTCCGCTTTTTATTGCCACCCTCGTAGAAACAAGATTAACCTAAGCATAATATACGGAATTAAGTGGAAGATTTATTCTCATGTTATATTTATTCGTTTATATAAATAGGAGTAGCATCTCAGGCCAGTAATATATGAATAGCTGCCATAATGATGTATAGAAGTAATTGAATTCCCTACGTCAACTGGTAGTACCTAGTTTCTTTTCTGGTAGTCATGTACATACCACCATTGAATTTAGAGAGATACCAGTGTTCACAGTCAAAAGTATGAAGGAATCTTTGTTGTACGCAGACAGAGTAATCAACATGACCGAAAGGACTGTTCAGTTTATTAAATTAGTCGCACGTCTTTTAGAAAGTCGATTCTTCTGCGCTAATTAAAATCCTTCGAAGTCAACGTAAATGATCTGAAGCGAAAGGCGGGAGCCTATTTCTTAAGGATAACAAAGTGTACAGTGGCTGTAGTTGAGACACAGACCTGTTTAGCGAATAGTCTTGTGCCTCAATTGCAAACGAAGACCTACGAATTGAATCAAAGCTGACCACAAGACCTTCTATTTTATCTGGACCATCAATGGACTTTGCTCTCTGAGTCAAAAAGCCTGATGAAAACAGTGAGATATTTTAAACTTCTGGACACAGTATAGTCTGTTCTGAGCTTTGATAAAAGCTAAATGGTGTAGGAGACCTCCTTAATTGCTAGCTTTGATGATGTTTAACATTTTTATCTGTATTTTTATACTACTTGCTAATATTCAGTAGGCAGTTTTATTCGTAACAATTTCCAGGAGTACGATGCTATGTAAATTTAATTGTTGTATGATATCCATAAATATTCACATAATTTTATAAAATCTGTTTTGCTTATCATTTTGGTTCTTTTCTCGCAACATTGACACCAGTTATTTCCACCTTTCTGCACTTCTTGGATCTTTGTTTAAACTTATCATTTTCCACGTTACCCGACCACCTTGCTCCTAGTTCCAGTTCTGGTAGTTCGTAAACCGTCGATGATTTCACAGAGAGAGCATACATTCTTGATTTATAACACCTTACCCCCTAGTTCTCTTACGTTATAATTATTATCTACATATCTGGTGCCAGGGGTTGTTGATCGATGTCAACTGTCAACTTTGTGCGTTGATTATGGCCTACCTGCTGTTGTCTCACAGATCTGTTGTAACGGTAGCTTAGATATTTTCTAGCTAAATCCTATTGCTTAGTATTCTTTCACACGAAACACTGGACAAGTCGCCCAAAATCAAAACAACTTTGAACAGGAAAGATTATATTCCAAAATGGCTAGGAATAAGAAGCCAACAGTGATGGCGAAGGCCAAGGCAAGAAGGCGAAGAAAGTAAAAATAAATACAATGCTAGTCTATTTATAGCCTTTGCATGAGAAAGCCTCTGGAAGAAAATTCACGTGATCGACTGGATTAGATTTAACCAATCAGCATGCAGCTAATAATGCGGGAATTTCTATCCTGTTCTCCAAGCTTCGATCAGGCGCTGATTTGGATAGGAAATTAGCCAATCAGCGCGCAGCAACGTAGTCGTGCTTTAATTCCATCTATGTCCTACTAACAAACACCTAATGTAGTTAGACAGGTCGTTTTTCGAGTTATACCAAGTCTGCAGAGTCCCAGTTTTGCCTTCCAGATTCATGAATTTCACAGCAATCAGAGGTGGAGATTTCTTTAATCGATGGTTTCTGGGATGAGAGGACGATGTCTTCGGCAAGTTGTGACGAGTCTAGTGTTAACCTCACTGGAGGGGGTTTCCCTTTCGAGACGGCCTGGCCTTTGAAAAGTCGGCACATATTTGCTAGGGTATTGCAGAGTATTTATCCCATTCTCCTTTGTCAAAGGCGGCCCTAACTTCTAGTGAGCTACCATCCGACACTGAAACATTCCATAAACACAGTGAATTTAGTCTAACATCCCTGTTACTAATTGGTAATGTTTTGTGAGTTGTAGTGTTACCGTTCCACTTTGTACACTCAATCACTGCTCCTTACCGTTTACAGATACTGGGGGTTAGCAACAACCGGCAGTTTTGTTGGTTTATTTATTCGGGTTTTGGCTGCTTTGGTCGCCTGTCTCACTGATTTGGTGACAGTTTGCCCAGAGCCTCTAATAGCTGTCAAAAGTCGTCTCTTAAACCAATTATCATGATTTCTACCCTTATTGCTGAGATTTAGAAATGGAATTTTGAATTCTCTTGCCCAGAGTGTTTAATCAAACCAAATGAGTGGCGGTTGCAGTATTCTCTCAGTCCATTTGTCTTTCTCGATACCTGTGGGTGGTTGATAAATACCTCTAATTTATTTCGTACCGTTTCTGTGTAAACAGCACTAACATGATTCTGTCACCTCAGTTATTTGGGTGTCATATAAGCTCTTGGCTTTCAAGTGGCTATTTTTATATACACTTACTCCCCCACCTGTTTCGTGTACTCTATCGCTTCGGCAGAGCATCATGCTTTGCAAGCTCACTTCGTCATCTCCAAATGCATTCCTAATCGGACCGTAGATCAAATCAACACAAAGCATCTTGAATAGGAATAGACTTGATGCTTATCGCATATTCGATGATTCGTCGAAGCTGGAGTCAGATTTCAGGCCACCAAAATGGTGAGCGCTTACTCGAATTCAAGGTAGTCAATGAGGACCCCTCAAGTCTGTGTGGCTTATTATCACTTTGTCCCATACACTGAATTTTAATGTCTTGTGTTTTGTACTTTTAGCACTTAGTATAAATGAAGACACGTAAATTACTTGAATGAAATTTACCGCCGAGAATAACTTTTGTCAAACTCGTTCCTACCCTTCTATAAATTTAATAACCAAGTCTAAACATATATCGTATACTAACTGGTACTCGTACTTCAAAAGTCATGTAATGACTGGTACTGAATCCATGAAGAACTACGTGAGCGTTATTGAACGCATGTGTAAAAGAAATAAATCAGGAACCGAACAATGTTTTACAGAGCTTATCTCAGTTCTCATGTGATGCTCGCGTTTTGGCCTACGTTAAACGACCAGAGCCTCGCTTAACCCGAGTTCTTCTCTTTGCCAATTTGTGATCTGCATAAATGACATATTTTAGGACCGCATTCTGAATGAATTCACTGGTTATCTACTGGTTAGTTTTAACCCCTGCTGTAGACACAGAGCATGCAGACGATGCTTTCTCATGTACGTTTAATGTCCTTTTTTGTAGCGAAGGTAGAGTTTGTTTTCTTCTTGTCTTAGTATTTTTTTTGACCATATTATACATTGCTGCTCACTGATCACTGCGTTCTGTTAGTGTATGGATTTGGATATCCTCAACCAGGATCTGATCAAACAAGTTAAGTTTGAGGTTGTCCCATCGTTAGTTCATCTAGTTACCTTAAGTACCTGTTCAGACATTTTAAATGGCGGCACCAATTTACCTTTCGAATGGACCTGCGGACGTTGAAATTTCTTGGCTGAGATTTAGTTATTGAGTGTGGAAAACTGAAGTTACGAGTATTTGATCAAACCCAAGGAGTGGTAGCTGTAGTTTGGTTACAGTCAGTTTATCTTTATGGGCCTTAATACATGAAGATGGCCGGTAAATCACCTTAATCAAGTATTTTGTGTAATTAATGTTGAAGCGACATCAGCATGAATCTG
>OX103971.1:9126711-9151260 GCA_944470395.2 Schistosoma turkestanicum | reverse complement strand
AAAATAAAAAGAATATATAAAACAAAAAATTATATCACTGAGCCTCTTTATTATATTTTGTAAATCAACATTATTACTAACAACTTGGTACTTCTGAATTTCCTCTATTCTTTCGACTAACTTCCCAATAGTTATCTCACCAATAATTTGTCTTCATTAACCTACATAAGTGCAGGTGTACAGTAATGACATAAAAAAAGTCTGAGTAAACATACCTTTGTTTTATCTATAAACGTATTTTCTGTTCCGCTCCTCGTCCCGTCTTCTTTATTCCTCTTTTTTCAGAACCTTATTCCACTCCTCATATATTAGTCTGGATATTTGCAGTAGACTTGGTTACCCTACCCAAGAACATGTAAAATCATTAGCTGATGAATATCAACCATACCTTTGTACATTTACCGCATCAATTCTTGTTATATGCAAACCTGTCTCTACCATGAATTGTTTCGCAGTCCATAAGATGATTGTCGTAACGCAACCTTCGTAACTTGCGCCAATTATTCGCATTGAACATTCCATCTTTAAGAACACAATGAATCTTGTGAAATGTTTCAGTAAATGTATACCGTTTTAAAAGAAATATGTTGTTAATCTTAACATTTTGATCTTGCCTGTAAATTGGCATGTCTCTTGTAACATGTTTGTTATTTGAGAATAAATTATTATTATTATTATTATTATTATTATTGATTGCTTTGTGCTCGATTCTTGTTCTTTAGGTACGGTTCAAGGTGTTTGTTAGTGTCCAATGGATGGGCGTCTAGCCATTCGACTGCCTAATTCTAGTGAGTTGGCAGTGGTTTATGAGATTGTAAGTTGCGTGATTTGAATGATTACGTTTGTCTCAGGGCAGTAAGGTCTCTGGATACCAGCAGCCGTCATATTAGTTATAATGTGGAGAAGAGTAAGGAGGAAATTTTAATGCTAATAAGAATAAGATTTCAGGACTAAGTAAATAAATGGATAATTTAGTTTATCAATTGATAGTGAAGATTGTGCAAAAGGACTGAAGTGTAGGCAAGGAAAAGTAAACACAGATAATAAGCGAGATAGATCAAATTAGCAATCTCGGGAGATGGCCATAATAACATCTAGCAGGTCTGAAAATATATGCCGGACACAGCTGGTTCACGAGGTAGATGATAATCCGTATATGAGTAGGTGTTTATCAAGTCCCTTTCTAAAGCTGTCCACTGAGTAAGCTGGGAGAGCATTCCAAGTTGCGACAACTGGCAAGGATAAAAAGTGTGCACGAATCTAATTGTTCGCTGTTTTCTATACAATTTTCGAGGATTGCCTCGAGGAGCGTGACGGTGATACATCGGTTTGGTGCTGACGTTGTGATGGTGACAGTAAGTCTAATGGAAATGAAAATCACACCATGTATATTTGTTTTACTTAACTTATGAACTTGTTTGATTCATTGTTTTCGGCCATTTCGAATTCAGTTTTTCTTGGTTTGACCATTTGGAGTTTTTGCTCCAGGAACCTTTAAAATTGAAGGTATTTGTAATTATTATAATTATTGTTGTTAGAAGTACATTGGTCGGCTATTTGTAACTTGATGTACGTCATTTTGGTGGATTATTTGTGAATTGCAAATAAATTTCGGTACCTGCTTTGAGTTTGGTCCTGTTGTTAATTTGGTTTCTTGAATGGCAAATAGATCTACATAGTGTACTTCAATAAAGGTAAGGGGCAAAACTTGGACGTAACACTCAGGCAGTCCCGTGTTCCGCTTCCTATTGCCTCCCTCATAGAAACAAGATTAACATAAGCGTAATATACGGAATAAAACGGAGGATTTATTGTCATGTTTTATTTATCCGCTTATATAGGAGCAGCATCTCAGGCCAGTAATATGTGAATAGCTTGTGGTGGCCAATTTCAACGTTTTCTTAAGCATCCTAATTCGTTCTTCTAGGCAATCAGCCCCAAATAACGCCTGACGGTTATACATATCATCAGTGTAGACTTCAGTGTACAGACTATTTCTAAAGCGATTAGGAAAGTGAAAAACTGTTATATTTAAGGACCAGATGGTATCGCGGCTAGCATGCTGAAATATGAAAGCATTGATCTGTGTGTTATAGTCCCTCAACTATTTAATATATCCACAGCGTGTCGCCCTAAAATCTTGAGTACAACACATATCATCTCGACAATTATATCAGAAGAGACAGCAAATTTTGAAGATTACCGACACAAAACTATAACCTCAGTAGTATCTTGTGTGATGGAGGAAGTCGTAAGAGCAGCGGTCATACAAAAACAATCTCATCTCCACCATACACACGAGATCCCGAGGTCCTGGTCATGATATACATGCCTACCAGACTATTTGAATGATATAAGTTAAAAACACAACAAAGGGCTTCTAGTATCAGGTCTATTCTTCTGTTTTAAGAAACTTTTTGATAAAGTCACACAGAAAAAGCTACTTGTCAAACTAAAGTGATTGAGAACCAGTAACTCATTAAATTCGCGATATGTTCAATTCCCAAATGGACGCTAACAAACGGTAAAGTACAACGATTACCTTTCATCACAAACGGTAACCAGTGAGTTATTCACAGAAGCGTATTAGGTCTTGTTTCTTGTGTTTCTTATGTACATAAACGACATGTGTAAAACCATAACATTTGGGTGACCATGCATATATGTGGATGACTTCAGAGGAAAATGTAGTTAAAAGTCTGAAAATCTAAACGTGAACATAAACAAGATTCAAGGTGACCCTGCAAATAATCTAACTACTTTTCTTTAGTACACAAAATGAAATGCCTGAGTAACCATTCTTTTGCTTCTCAAAGAAAGTATTTTTTCAGTCACTATCCGTATTTGAACAGGGATGTTTTCTGTTCTGCTCCACCCCCTTTTCTCTTTCTTTCTCCCTCTCAGCTCTTCATCTTACGCCTCGAATATTTGTAATCATATTGCGGAAGACTCGTTTGCTTTATTTAGGGGCCTGTAAAATTATTATCTGGCGAATCTCAGCAAGGAGATCAATACATATTTATGATAATAATCATCACTTCTTTTTATATACAGATTTGGATTTAACTTGCATTGATTCTAAACCAGCAGTGGATCGTCGCAACACGAACGACACAGCTCGCGCCAACTACTGTGCCGTACATTCCACAGTCTGAAATATTTACAACTTTACGTGAAAAATGTAAACACTTTATAGAAATCCAGTGTTTCTAGTGAAATATTTATCCAACCGAACAACCTTTTCAGTCAATGTGTTAGCAGTTTTAACATTTGACCTCACTGTGAATTGACATGCCTCAAGTAGCACGCTGTTATTTGAAAATAAGTTATTATGGTTATGGTTGTTAGGAATCACAGGACAATCAACATTCTCTGGTGGACATCTCTTAAATTGTCGAGGTTAAGTTTCTGAGTATTATGAGACTATAGCGGGCTGTAAACACTCCTTGTTCGAGTGCTAAATTCTCGCCTATTGGCCGCGCTCCTTCAAGCAGTCCTAACATGTTTAGACAACTCTATTGACGGTTTATAACTAGGAAAAAGATATTTTTCATCCACTCGAGAACATCAGAGAGCGTGACGCTTACGTGAAGTAGACACGTGATGTAAAAACATTGTTTACTTTGTAAACACTAGTAGATTGCTTACAGAGGTTTACTCGTGAAGAGCACTTGAATGAGATTTGATGGGGTGGTGATGAGAAGAATTTGAATCAAATGATACCAACAGGAATTCGTCTCACAGAAGTATGTTTTTGTGGTCGGAATAAAGTTAATCAGTATCGCTGGAAACTACCTTTGTAGATGCATTCATGTGCCTATGAATGGATGAACTGGAATACTCACACAAAACATGCTTGTAAAAGGGGAATTTTATCTGAATACTTAAGGATATCTTACACATAATCATTCTTGACTAGCCTCTCTGAACATGATGCTTATATGCATGGCTCGTCATTCGCGCAGTGAAGATAAATCATTTGCTTTTCTCAAACGGAAACACATGAGATTTTGCTCTGAAGCGAAAGGCGAGAGCCCATTTCTTAAGGACAACAAAGTGTACAGAGGCCCTAATCGAGACACAGAGCTATTTAGCGAATAGAATTTTGCCTCCATAGAGAACGAAAACCTACGAAATGAATCGAAGATGACCACAAGACCTTCTATTTTATCTGGACCATCAATGGACTTTGCTCTGTGGATCAAAAAGCCTAATGAAAAAGTGAGATATTCTGAATTTCTGGACACAGTATTGTCTGTTCTGAGCTTTAATAAAAGCTAAATGATACGGGAAAGCTCCTTCATTGCTAGGTTAGATTTTGTTTAACGTTTTTACCTGTATTTTTATACTACTTGCTAATATTCAGTAGGCAGTTTTATTCTTAACAATTTCCAAGAGTATGATACTATGTACATTTATTTGTTGTATGATATCCTAAAGTATTCACATAATTTTATAACACCCATTATGCTTATCACTTTGGTTCTTTTCTCGCAACATTGACGCCAGTTATTCCAACCTTTCTGAATCTCTTGGATCATTGTTTAAATTTGTCATTTTCCACCTTACTCGACCACCTTGCTCCTAGTTCCTGTTCTGGTTGTTTGTAAACCGTCGATGATTTCAGAGAGAGAGAGAGAGAGAGAGCACACACTCCTGATTTCTAACAACTTACTCTCTAGTCCTCTTACGTTGCTCTAGAGGCACTTGGTAGTATTTCTCAACACCTGGTGCACCTCTGCAGCAACAGCCGTTGTCGGAATTTCAAACAAGTTTTTCAAACGGAGTTGTCCAGTTCTGTGGGAACTGGCGTCTGCAGGCATTCTGCCTGTACAGTCAGTTCAATCGGATAGGCTTTCATCTTCATATCTGGTGTGCCAAGGGTTGTTGATCGATGTCAACTGTCAACTTCGTCCGTTGATTATGACCTACTTGCTGTTGTCTCAAAGATCTGGGTCGGCTTTCGCACTACCTATTGTAGTTAGACAGGTCGTTCTTCGACTTTTACCAAGTTTAAGTTTGGTCTTCCAGATTCATGAATTCCAAAGCCATCAGACGTGGAGACTTATTTGTCCAAAGATAAGACGGGCTAGGCAGCCCAGAAATATTAATAGCCATCGTAGTGTGAAGGCACGTGCTACGTGAAAACCATCGCCACTGTTGCACATCATGCACGTGCGCTTCGTTCATACTATATGCTAAACGTCGGTTGCCAAATCATCTACCGCACAAAGATATCATGTGAATCAACCCGCCTTCTTTTCTTCACATTTAGCTACTGTTGCGACGCTAAAAGCTTATTTGTTCGACAAAAGATGATAGATCATTTGTCACTTATGGGAACACAAAGGCTACCCCTTATCTAACAACTCGCCAACATAGTATAAAAAGACGAGGAGAAACAAGATCGCATGGTTGTGTCAAAGCGGATAATCAGCTTAAGACAACATGGAACTAGTTTGGCCGCGGTACTGCTCATTCCAATCATTCTGTAGTATTTGTACCACTGTTATTTTCAAAGGCAGCCCTCCTTTATAGTAAGCTGCCCTTCGACTCTGAAACGTCCCCCCCCTTGATTCGTAGCATTTTTTAAACCATGATGTAGCCAATTGACGCACTTACGCTTACAAACTGCTCCGTGTTGTTTGCAGATGTGGGGAGGGGGTTTACAACAACCGATAGTGCCGTTTGTGTATTGATTCAGGTTTCGGTTACCTTTGTTGCCTGTTTGGTCGGTTTTGTGTTAGGCGATTTCTGTTTACTCGGGGAAGCTCGTGTGTTTAATTTGTGTGAAGCCTGTGACTTTTCAGCTACTTTAACTTATACTTCTATATATAGTTAATATCGAAGTCTTCTACAGAACCATGTGGGTTATCTAGAAATTTTATCAAGCTAATGTTTGCGGTAATTAATGTTACCCTTATTCTAATGTGTTTTGTTGAGGTTGTTTTAGTAACATATAGAAAGCTCTAGTGAATGCTGAGGAGCCACAGAATATCTTCTAGAAAAGTTATCCAGTCAGCATACGAAACAACCTTCACGAACATCCCAGAACCTCGGGGTCATTTGTAACTCTATAAATTTTCTAATTTTTCGGTGCACTAAACTGACTTTGGGGTAAGCATTCATCTTGTTCATCGCTGTTTTACCCTTGTATTCAAACAGCAATGTAGATTTATTCTTGGATTATTGGAAGCAGATAAGTGTTCAGACCTGGTGTTCACTTAGTAGACTTATCAGTGATGATGATTAGAGTTACACTGAACAATAATTCCAAAAAAAATTGGAACTCATCGTTTTATCGACTAAGGTGAACGCGTAATAGTTTCAAACATTCATAGTGACGAGCATAAGAAGCCTGCACTTACCTGATGACTTAGATAACCAAACGTACATTCTTGGCAAACCTTAGCACTTTACAGGCATTAGACTGAAAAGAAGGGCTAGAGAACTTCAAAAGCGAATTTGAAACATGGTTCCACAATGATAGGCAACAATAACCGATTTCACTTTGTCAACGTAGTCGAGGGAAATGAATACCAAGTTTACGTTTCACAAAACTGCATGCTGGTTGTGTTGGCCGGATGGTGGTGTTTGTACAACGCCTCTGCTTGAAATTGTCTTTGTCAATTTGAATGGAGGTACGATTTTCGCAAAGTCAGATTTATCGGAAGCTAAGTCTCGTTAGTCACTTCATAGGTTTTCTTCCTGACATTCATTGCCTAGGTGTTTCTCCAAGTCATCTTATATGATCAAGATATTTAGCTACAGCGGAGCGTAGTGACAGTGAAGTTGAAAAAGAAGCATTCATTCGTTCGGAAAAAGTGCCGAGAAAGTTTCATGTCGGTCATACAGAGGTTAGAAAAATGAAGTCCATAGCCAGGAGTTACGCATACTTGTCTGTGATAGATCAGCATATCATAACGTCGATTGAAAAATGCATGCGGTGTCAGCAAGCGGTAAAGATGAATGCCAAAGGTCCGCCAGGTAGCCGACACTTGCCAGCACGACAATCCAGTTGACATTGACATCACGGATTCTTGCCATGTTATGGTTTTGCCACCCGCTAGCTTGTTTCCAACCTACTCCTACACCATGAAACGTAACTCAACGAGGCAGTCTGTGGTCGGGCATTCTTAAAACATGTCCAGAACAACACAAACGAAGTTTCATTACTTCAACCATTGATCTGCCATCCTTACCTAGTACCCGTTTCCTAACAACCGCAACGCTAACTCAAGAAAAATGAACGATGCTTCTTAGACGATTATGATCAAACACCAGTGACCTGAGAATTTCTTCCACTCTTACTGGCCATGTTTCGCAGCCGTAAAGTAGGACGGAGTGAACTACTGCGCAGTACACCCGTCTCTTAGTTAGCGAAAGGATGTCTCGCCTAAGCCTTAAGTGACGCCAGATGGCAAAAGCCAATGAAGCCTTTTCCATCCATACCGAGATTTCGAAAGTCACCAAGCTATCAGCACTGATGTGACTACCGAGATAAATGAATCGGTCGACATGCCCCACTACTTCACTCCCTATCACAAGTACAGGTGCTGATGCAAGCCGATTCTGAAACCAGACTTTGCATTTCGACGGGGAGAACCACATTCCGAACATGCTTGCATTGTTGCATAGGGTGGTCAGAAGAATTTACACTTTTGTCAGCGTCTTCACCAAATATAACTATGCCATCGGCATATTCTAATTCAACAAGTGACTCACCTGGTAAAGGTTCAACTCCTGAAAATTCAAATAAACATTGTGTGACATCTAAAAGCATGTCTATGACAAAGTTGAATAAGAATGGGAAACGTGCGCCATCCTGACGAACACCACTTGAAGTAAATAATTCCGATGACAGCTCGTCATAGGTTCTCACTCGACCACTGGTGTTTCAGTAGAGAGCCTGTATAAGGTTAATGTACTTCCACAGTGCACCTTTGAACGACAGACACTGCCAAAGAACCGCTGAGGTCCAGGAAGACAACTATTGTCGGACGTCGAAATGTGTTTCTATGTTATAGAACCCGTCGTAATGTGAGTATGAGGTCTACACAGACACCTACAGGCCTGAAACCAGCCTTGTTTTCTCTAATCTGATCTTCACCAACTCTAGTTAGTCGTCGAAGTGTCATTGAGGCCAATATTTTAGATACTATATTAGTTAGGCTGATTCATCTGTGATTGTCAAAGAAAAACCCTGTCTTTTCTTATAAATTGAGACAATCAGGAATGGAGACCAGTCGGATAGGATTACGTCCAGTTCCCAAATTCTACCTAAGATCTCAGTCAATATAACCGTCAGACCAATATATCAAAACGGAAGCCTTATTTTTCTTTCAGAATTTTCATGTTATAATTTTATTCTTCCGAATTCATCTGTCAAATTTTAACATTGAGGAATGAGACGTTGTATTCCTCGAACGGCCTCTGATTTGGTAGTAGTTGTAATAACCGTTTCTTACCTGTTAACAGATATGCTGATCACCCAACTAAGTGTTGTTTATGAACTAGTTATCACTTCTATACTTTCATCTCAGCTGAACGCAAATTAATTCTCATATCTAGCAGATAAGTGAAAGTTTAGCCAGCACAAATGAATACTGTCAGTTACAGTCAAACGACAGTGTTTGCTAAGGATTTTTCAGATTACGAATGACTGTCAAATGCGAACAGTTAACAGATCAATCTATTTTGCATTCATAAGCTGAATACTTCAAAACAGTTGATCGTGTATTAAACAAAGTGAAAATTTCACTTACCTTGATTTTACAATCTTGTTTAAAGTGAATTTTACATTTGCCAAACCCTGCCACATCATTTATTATAGTAGTCAAAGAAAAAACCTAATCAAAGGTTACAAGTATCAAATCTTAATGAAGAAATGGTTTTACAGATAATAAGAAACTATTATTTTATTATTCTTCTACTTTTGATCACAGTTTATAGCAAACACCTATTCTGAATTTTTGGCCCCTTGTCAATGAATTTAATAAATATATCTACGTGACACTTACTGTTTCTTATCATAAAAAATGTTGTTATCAATAGCAATCAATGAACAACATTCCAATCTTTATTTATTTTTTTTTAAAGAGTAAATAGTTTGATAATCACATTGATAGTTTGTTAACCTTTTAGTTTCAAGCATTTCAAGCATTAATTACACTCATGATTTGTTTATTCTAGGGCATTGTTTCAAAACACTAACTGTGATGTGAGCTACTAATAAGTAGTATATGACGTGAGTGTCAACGTAATGTCTGGCAGTAGAAGATGGGGGAAGTCGAAGAAAGGAAGAGTGGGAACACAATGTAATTTGTATGAAACGCATGAATATTTCAGCAATTTTCAAGGCCCAGACTTGAGCATCCTTGCTACAGGATGCATGTTGATTTCTCTGGTCCAATCAATGGAACTGTGTATTTAGTTGTGGTCGACGCCTTCTCAGAATGGCCAGAAATCGGCCCCGTAATCCCGTGTTTTTACATGGGTTTTGTCCACTTTGTTCGCCTGTCTCACTGATTTAGTGGCAGGTGATTCGGGTTTATCCGTCAGTACTTTTGAACTGCAGTTTCGCGAACGCCTCAGTTACTCTGCACTGTGGACAGATATACCAGAACCAAAGACAGTGGGACTCAACATGAACCCATAATACTCTCTATTTACCGTAGCGTTGCAGTGGCTGTGCACTCATGTACCTTAGAAATTGCATTCAAAAGCAGAGTCACTGATTTTGACAGGCATTGAACAGGCGCTTCAGTCATTCTTGTGCGATTTCCGCTCGATGGACTGTGTTGAGTGAACCTTAGAACACCTTTATCTTCCACTCTTATTTAGCCTACTACTCTTTTTGAAGGAGTATTATTTAGAGGAGTAATATCTTGATTTTTCTGTTGGAGACACAGTGAAGGTGTTTTGGTTTGGTGATCCTAACTATGAGCACTACTCTGATTAATGCTTTTCAGTACCGTTTGAGTTTTTCACAACCATGTCACTCAAGACAATGATTTCTTACCCACTACTGATCCCGTGGTTCATACCCCTGCATGTTTTCCTGGTTGTTTTAGTGTAAGATACGGTGGCAACCTTATTGCTTTATATGGTACTTGAGGGATTAGGAGATGAGAAAAGTGATAAATGAGAGAAAAATAGTACACGGAATAGGAGTTGTGGAAGGAGGAATTTGCTTGTGTATAATTGCAACCTCAAAAGTATAGAACCGGAAATTACTCCAAAAACGCCCAAGTAAGCAACTTCGCGTGGATCCAGTAACCTGTCCATAAGTCCTGTGCTTGTGGGTAAATAAATGTGTGTATGCTGCCGAAGCAACTAGGAAGAGACTAGTTGATCGGAACAGCTGGACTGACCGCAGAGTGGTTCTGCCTTGGAAAGATTCCATTTGTCCGAATTTGTACACAGGTTGTCAACCAGTGAATGGGACAACTTTACATCTTCGGGATCGATTAAATATCCTAATCCGGTGTCCGAAAATGGATTGTTTCCTGTAAATGGAGGGGAGTCCATGAGGCTACGTCCTTTAAATTATCTAGAATGACCGGTCCTACCTCACTTCCCGAAGTCTCACATAATTTAAGTGAAGAACTGTCGTCTTTCACTCACGACATTCTCATATTTGATGTTTGTGTTTAGTAATCTTCAGTAATAATACATCAGTAAATCAAATGTTGACCTTAGAATCTAAAAACTTTATTTTTTCGAATGAAACAATAGACTCTTCACAGTCTGCAGCAACAACAAAATATGGAATGTACACTTACAGATGTACTGTCACTTCTGGATGTAGAGATTACTTTTCAAAATCCTAGGTAAAGATAATATATCGATGGAAACACTGGACTTTTCAAGATGATTATCACAGGTAGCAAAGTTTATAGCCGATCTACACAAGGACTTGAAGTGTCAAATTCTACCACATTTATGACATTTGACACAACGAAAATTCAGGAATTACAAGAATGAAATTTTTAACTCCATAAGCATTTATAGAACTTCTACTACATTTTTCTAGCTGCTTTGTAATTCTCCGGTGAATTGTTTCTGATGTTCTAATAAGCGACTATTCATATAACCCTGAGTACTAATCGAACACAAACGACTGAGTTATAAAGTGTAATCCTTTTTAACCGGAGGGTTTGGCACTTTGAAAGCCAAATAATTACATCGAATTCTAGCATTATGAAAAAAGCGTTACGTGACTTGTTACTGCTCGTATTCCAGGAATTGTATTTTAATGCTCCTAATTTGTTGACCCCACAATTTAAACTGTAGGCAACTTTAAGATGCGTATGAGAGAATGAGACATCATTTAATCATCTTAGATAACGTTCGTGGTCAGACAACTTTAATGGTGATCAAGTCGAGATACGCTATGATCACCACTAAATATTAACTACGAACACGTCACTGAGAAGATAAATAAACCCATAGTACAGAATATATTTGCTAGCGATTTCGCGGTATCGAAGGAATGCCAAAATGGAGCTGGGAAACATGGACGAGATTACAGCGACGTTTGAGCAAAGATGGCAGGAACACAAGCAGAAGGTTTCGCGCTTAAATAGCCTTAGAATCAAAAATTACAGTCAAACAATCATTGGTACAATTGATTATAATAAACCAGTTCCGTTTTCTTCATCAAAATACATCAAAACACACCATATTTCAAACCTCTCCATGTCCAAGTTTTGACTACACCACTAAGCCAACGTGATAATTAGGAGCATTTGCATTGTGTGTACGAACTAGTATTACCTAGAAATGTCCATTTCATACCACGGTAGTCACGTATGACCCAGTGCTGAACTCACGAAGAACTTTGTGGTCACAAACTAAAGTACTGTACTTCTAAATGGAATTATGCGAGGAATTATGTAAAAAGTAATGGTTGTTGTACACTATTATCACACTAGAGATTCCAACAAGCTTTCAGTTTGCCTTAGTGATCTTTGGCTCATTCTGACTTTGTTGTTTTTTCAGTCATGTAAGTCATCTCCCTTCGACAATAAGATACGGTCTGAATATCCATCAGTCAGTCAGTCAGTCAGTCAGTCAGTTAGAAAGTTGAACTTCGTACGTACGTACGAACGTCAGTTCAAGTTTGACATACAACATAATCACAAAGAGATGGAATAATCAAATCCAATAGTATTAGAGGTATTAGAAGTAATAACAGTAATCGGGTAGATTAGGTTTCAAGGATATTATTCAAGAAGTATAACCATCGGTTACGTTTGTCGGGCGGACCCCAACCAGGTAGTCAACACTCACCAACATGACACAGTCCAGTTGTCAGTGACGCAAAGGATTCTTGCAATGTTTTGGTTTTGCCACCCGCTAGCTTCCTTCCAACCTACTCCTACACCATGAAACATAGCTCAACGAGGCAGTTTGTGGTTGAGCATTCGTAAAACATGTCCCGACCACCACAAACGAAGTTTCATTACTTCATCTACTAATCTGACATACTTACTTAGTACCCGTTTCCTAACAACAACATTGCTGACTCGATAGTCACAAGGTAAATGAGTGATGCTGCTTCGACGAGTATGATCGAAAACCAGTGTCCCGAGAATTTCTTCCACTCGTACTGGCCATTTTTCGCAGCCGTAAAGTAGAACGGAGCAAACTACTGCGCAGTACACTCGTCTCTTGATTAGCGAACGGATATCTCGCCTACGCTTTAAGTGATGCCAGGTGGCAAAAGCCAATCATGCCTTTTCCAACCATACCGAGATTTCGACAGTCGCCAGGCTTTCAGCACTGATGAGACTCCCGATATAAATGAAGCGTAAGACGTACCCAAATTCTTCACTCCCTATCATTAGTACAGGTGCCGATGTAAGCCAATTCTGAAGTAAGACTTTGCATTTTAAGCAAAGAACAGCATTCTGAATATGCTTGCGTTGTTGCATAGGGTGGTAAGCGTCTTTACCAAACATAACTATGCCATCGGCATATTCTAATTCAACAGGCAACTCTCCTGGTAAAAGTTCAACTCCTGAAAATTCAGATGAACATTGTGTGATATCTAAAAGCATGTCTATGACAATGTTGAATAAGAATGGGAAACGTGCGCCATCCTGACGATCACCACTTGAAGTAAATAATTCCGATGACAGCTCGTCATAGGTTCTCACTCGACCACTTGTGTTTGAGTAGAGAGCCCATATAATGTTAATGTACTTCTACGGTGCACCTTTGAACGACAGACATTGCCATAACACCGCTGAGGTCCAGGAAGACAACTATTGTCGGACGTCGAAATGTGTTTCTATATTATAGAACCCGTCGTAATGTGAATATGAGGTCTACACAGACACCTACAGGCCTGAAACCAGCCTCGCTTTCTCTAGTCTGGTCTTCACCAACTCTAGTTAGTCATCGAAGTATTATTGAGGCCAATATTTTAGATACTATATTAGTTAGGCTGATTCATCTGTGATTGTCACAAGAAAACCTTGTCTTTTCTTATAAATTGGGACAATCAGGAATTGAGACCAGTCGGATAGGATTACGTCCAGTTCCCAAATTCTACCTAAGATCTCAGTCAATATAACCGTCAGACCAATATATCAAAACGGAAGCCTTATTTTTCTTTTAGACATTTCGTGTAAAATTTTATTCTTCCGAAATCATCTGTCAAATTTTAACATTGAGGAATGAGAAGTTTTATTCTTCGAGCGGCCTCTGACTTGGTAGTATTTGTAACAACCTTTTCTTACTTGTTAACAGACTTGCTGATCACCCAACTAAGTGTTGTTTATGAACTAGTTATCACTTCTATACTTTCATCTCAGCTGAATGCAAATTTATTCTTATATCTAGCAGCTGAGTGAAAGTTTAGCCTGCAGAAATGAATACTGTCAGTTACAGTCAAACGACAGTGTTTGCTAAGGATTTTTCGGATTACGGATGACTGTCAAATGCCAACAGTTAACAGATCAATCTATTTTGCATTCATAAGCTGAATACTTCAAAACAGTTGATCGTGTATTAAACAAAGTGAAAATTTCACTTACCTTGATTTTACAATCTTATTTAAAGTGAATTTTACATTTGCCAAACCCTGCCACATCATTTATTATAGTAGTCAAAGAAAAAACCTAATCAAAGGTTACAAGTATCAAATCTTAATGAAGAAATGGTTTTACAGATAATAAGAAACTATTATTTTATTATTCTTCTACTTTTAATTAAACAGTTTATAGCAAACACCTATTCTGCATTTTTGGCCCCTTGTCAATGAATTTAATAAATATATATACGTGACACTTATTGTTTCTAATCATTAAAAAAATATTGTTATCAATAACAATGAGCAACATTCCAATCTTTATTACTTTTTTTTCAAAGAGTAAATAGTTTGATAATCACATTGATAGTTTGTTAACTTTTTAGTTTCAAGCATTTCAAGCATTAATTACACTCATGATTTGTTTGTTCTAGGGCATTGTTTCAAAACACTAACTGTGATGTGAGCTACTTATAAGTAGTATATGACGTGAGTGTCAACGTAATGTCTGGCAGCAGAAGATGGGGGAAGATCAAGAAAGGAAGAGTTAGAAGAACACAATGGAATTTGTATGAAACGCATGAATATTGACAATGGATTGATGTTTTGCAACAGGAACAGTCCAGTTCCATAGGATGAACTGATCTTTTGCAAATGAACGATTTACGATATGGTTTTCCGATTTTACTGAGTAACTCTGTAATTTTGGTTAAATACAATTCGGTTGCCCCACCTGTGTTCTCCTTCACTACATAACTACAAGAGTGTTGTTTGAAAAAGTGTTTAAAAAAATTGTGAACTAATTCAAACAAACTGGTTCATTTTTGTATGAGTTTTATTCAAAAAAAAACATACAATCACTTTTGAATCAAATTATGTAACGACTGGTACTTACTCACTAAAATATTAAAATAAGATCTTATAGAAATGCGTATGTTACGGATCAGTACAGCTGTAGTGAAGGAGAACACAGGTGGGGGCAACCGAATTGTATTTAACAAAAATTACAGAGTTACTCAGTAAAATCGGAAAACCATATCGTAAGTCGTTAATTTGCAAAATATCAGTTCATCATATCGAACTGGACTGTTCCTGTTGCAAAACATCAATCCATTGTCACTATTCATGCATTTCATACAAATTCCATTGTTTTCTAACTCTTCCTTTCTTGTTCTTCCCCCATCTTCGGCTGCCAGACATTACGTTGACACTCACGTCATATACTACTTATAAGTAGCTCGCACCACATACACATGGCCTATTGTACTTGTTATTTCAATGAATTGCAGTGCAGAATACCCGTTGTTGTTCAATCGAAAATCAGTTAGTAATAATGAGCAGTTTCTGGAAAAAGTAATAATAGAATGAAGACATTTAAACAAATTATAAATCTACTGACGAATCCTACGGGTGCTGCTGTTGAATTATCCATTTAGCTAGACAACATTCATAAGTCCATAAACAGTCATTCCAGAGTTTCCGAATCGCTCCTAGTTAGACTCTATGGTCAGACATTGAGATTTATTGTTAGAAATGTGTGTTTTTCAGATGTAGGATTATCAGTTTGTTTGCATGTTATGCATATATGTATTCGACATAGAGAAGAAATGAGCAGTGGATACTGTGAACACCGTCATTATTTATGTACAGTTGTAAAGAATAATTTTCACTCATAGTTTTAAACATTGGCACGCTACACATGTTGTTTGGTTGATCATTTGCTGATGTGATTGAGATAAGATGATAAGTCGTTCATTTTAAAACTGAACACAAATACTCAAATAATGTTGTAGCATTTATGACTGACTAATCTCAACATTAGACATTCACCGGAGTATTTATTAAGTAGAAATCACCTCTATTAAAACTCTGTAAAGTTAATTTCATAAAGCTCTCATTTGATTAATAAAAGGCGCATGTTTGCATACTGCTGTAAATTTTTAGAAAAAACTTCTGACTAACAAGTGACAATATTCGATTCATGAAATAAAAATTATCACATACTTTCATGAAAACTTAGATTTTCAGAGAAAATTAAATTGTTTCCACAATACCATCTGTTTTACATTGAAATCATGAACCGATCATTGTTAGACCATTATTAGAAACCTGGTAGCATGAGATGGTCGTTTCATTCTATTGCGTGACTCATCAGTGGCAGTGAACATCCGCGACCACCACTCACGGGAATCGAACCAAGGACATTCGATCTCGTACACGAATGCTTGTCCTCTAGACCACTAAGCCGACAGCATCCAACTATGTTAATGTCTAACTTGGATAAATCCATGGAAATCATTGTAATTCACGTATAATGTCTGATCAATTGCTAACCTACTTTATTCCAGTAATATGTATTGTATACTTATACTGTAATGGAACACTTCTACGAAGAAAACTCGATTGGTGAAAAATAGACATTTATTACTGTACTCGTTTTGTTTAACTGTACCAAAAACACTTACTTGCGTGCAATGTACCTTTTACGTGTTGCTGCCATTTTTCATAACTTGCTGCTCTCCATGTAATGCCTACTTATTCCTTCAAATACATTTACGACCGTGGACTTATTTCTATATTATGTGACTAGATAGTATGAGATATTTACTGATGATCATAGTTAATCTCGACTTGGTCACCAATAAAATACTATCAAAAACCGAATTAACATGCATCAAATAGATCCTAATGTACAATGTTTTTCTTAACTAAATACTAGTCTTGTTTTAACAAAAATTTCAAATGCGTTATGTAAAAGAGAGTTTTCTGGTTTTTGCTTAACTGCAATTTCATTAATTCAAACAGTTAGCAAGCAGGTCAAGTAAACACACTAAATATTCTTGTGATTAGTAGCGACTTGCATATCTTTTCTGCTGTCTATTCTATTATGCTTTATCACTCTGTTACATCGTGATACACTAATTAGCGTGTAAATGATTATTTTGACAAATTTTACCAATTTTTTTAGCGCATATTTGCATTGAATTGAATCGTTGATTTCAAATTGAATGAAGTTGACAAATATCGTCGTAAACTACCGACCTAATTATCACTTGTTTTTGTCTTTTTTTTCAAAGCGAAAAAAAAGTTGTTAAAACAAAACATTAATCTTTT
The DNA here is from genome assembly GCA_944470395.2 of Schistosoma turkestanicum. Taxonomy (NCBI): domain Eukaryota; kingdom Metazoa; phylum Platyhelminthes; class Trematoda; order Strigeidida; family Schistosomatidae; genus Schistosoma; species Schistosoma turkestanicum. Next base: position 9,134,108 of record OX103971.1, on the reverse strand, counting down.
TTTAGTGATTACTAAATTATGTAACGACATTGTGTGTGTTTTTTTTTAAAAAAAATAGTTTACCACTATATAAAAAGAAGCCAATCTTCACACTTCACAAACTAACAGGCATATCCATTTGAATATACTGCTGATTCCAAAAAGAGAACGTATAATTGTAAGTTTCATTTTCGTGTTGTAGTATATTTTGGTTGTTCAGTAAAATGATAAGTTGATATTGAGAAGACTGAGGCAGGCGCGGAAGATTGTATTATACAAATTTACACCCTGAGTCAATTAAAAACGAAAACATTACATTGAACACTCTATTTGCACACAATCTTTGAGTCGTGACTTCCAACGCTCCATCCTTCTTCCGTACCTGTTGTTGCTTCCTTTACTTCCTGTTGGTACTCTATTTATTCCTTGCTTTTGCTCTATTTGCTTTCCGTTTTCCTCTTCTGACTGTGAGACTTCTTCTTTCACGTCCCTTCTTATACTACTTATATCGTTCGTATAAGTAGCACACACCACGATGGTAAGGCGTTCGCCTACAATGCCAAAGGTCCCGGGTTCGAATCCTGCAAGGAGCAGGAGTCGTGGATGCCCACTGCTGATGATTCCCATACCAGGACGAAACGGCCGTCCAGTGCTTCCAAGTTTCTAATGGTGGTCTAACAATGATTGATTGATGACTTCAAATGTGTATTACAGTTTTGTTTCTCACTAATGTGCTTTTGATTACTAATTATTGTTATCAGAATGTCATTGAAATAAGGAATAATTCATTCGAGAGTGATAACGTTGATATGTTGTTAAATATTAGAGTTGATTTTCTGTTTTTTCTATAAACTAATCGAAAATTCGAAAATTGATCTATGAACTGTAAACTAGTTAGTGTTATTTCAATGATTTTCAACCATAATTTAATGAAGTTTAATGAACTTGATTAATTCTGTATAATTTACAGCTTACAAACAATGAAGTAAGTGGATTTTTGTTTTCATGTAATTGATTGTTACAAATGTATTTCACAACAAAATGTTCACAACTCAATCATTATTCTGAGGATACTGACTTTGTAAAATGGGTCTATATAACATACTAATTATTAGGTAAAGGCTGCAGATCAATTAATGAAGTAGTGAAGTGGTTGCAATCTTTGCTACATATGCCTAAACACTGACTACCCGAACGAGCTATGTAGAGGTAGACTGAAAGAAAGCTAGAAGTGGCCAAATATAACCATGTCACAAATACATGAAGTCATTGACAACCAGACTGAGTCATGTTAGCAGGGTTAGACTACTTGGTTAGGGCTCACGAGACAATAGTAAACGATAATTAGAGATTCTGAATGACATTGGCTGGAAATCGTTTGCAAACGGCGTAGACGTATCTATTCTTTGTCACCTTCTGAATTTCTCATACCTTTGTTCACTACCTGAGTTCATTTCACTGTATTATACTTCGTGAATGATATCTTTGAACTTTAATCTTTACGTTGACTGATTATACTTTTACTACCTCTACCACTATGGGATTTGAATTGACAATTGCATTTATGTGCTAACGTGGTATGGCAACTTGAACTGATATACATACGAACATACGAAGTTCTAGGTCGTAGCTGACTGACTGATTGACTGAACATACTAAGACGGTGAATTGTCTATCCTGAGACTGAATCTCTTAGAAATTTCAATCAATCGATTTTTTGTAATAAAAATATATAAAATATTATTTTTATATACATCAACAAGTCACTACGTTTTATCTACGATTTAGAAAATCATATTATACTTTCTTTCTTTTTCACACACAAAGATTCTTGATTCTCAGTGTACTGGTGTTCATTGTCAGTACATCCGTGAACAGTGAAGACAATCAAATCTACCTACTGCATGTTCGATACTTACCAACACATTGTTATCAAAGAGACGACGTATGATACTAATATTGATTGTAAACATGTTTTGTTGAATATGTGTTTTTGTCTATCGACTTACATTATTTGATTTGACCCTGTAATCAGTATTTAAGATAAACATACGAATCGTAAAGGTTAGAAATTCCTCAAAATAAATAATTCATGTTTATAACAGGGTTACCTTAATCCAGTTATCTTCTAGTTACGTTGACATACTGTTCTAAATGATTTGACAAGCACAAATGACTTCCAGTTTGTAGTTTGCCAACCTTCCCTCAAAGTGAAAACTATTTTTACCTATTTCAATTAGGTGATAAAAATATGTTTCAACAATGTCGTTAGACGCTAATGTATGATTAATATGGACATATGTGATCTGAAGTATGTGAAATACCACACATTTTGAACAATTCGATCAAATATGTCTAGTCAGTCGAAACCAAAATTAAAAAAGTTCAATTAAAGAAAATTTCAACTAAATATAAGCTGAAATCAATCATAGTGTTGAAGGATTAGGAAATTGTTGCACTACTGTAGGCCATAAAATGACTTAAAAACTACGAGGGCTAACTGAAGGTCACGACAAATTGATTCTAAACAGATAAAGGGTGGTCTAAATTTGTGAATAACCAAATATTCATCTCTATACAGTGACTTAAAAGTTGTTTTGATATCAGTTCTATCCCGAGTTATAAGTACGTATGAGAGTCGAACTCAGGAATTTCGGTCTCGTGCGTTGTTAGGATATTCATCCAATATCCTAAGAGAATTATTGGTCAATTTCTATTAGTTAGTTCCTACTGGTCAATTTTATGGTCGTCCTAGACATCAATGTCACGTGCTTCGATGTTGTTTTTTATTGGTTGTCCTGACTATCATTGTCACTTCAAATGTTGCTTCCTATTGGTCGTCTTAACTGTTTCCTATTCAACCAAAATGTATAAATACGCATTATCTGTAACTTTTTGTGAACAGGACCAGGACCCGGTCCCAGATCCCTAGTCCGAGATCCTGATTTTCTTCTGGACTCGGACCTCGTACTTTCTGGATGCTTGTAGAATACAGGTTCTACTTCATATCAAGTCTTCTTCTCTCACTCAATGGGGGTTGCGATAATCGGATTAGAGTAGCATGTCGTGTCACCGGTTACTCGATCCTCGCTCTCCTTTCCCGACTAAGGTAAACTCGTAATAGTCCAAGCATATCGAAATGACGTGTATACGTGCAGGCGTAACATGCGTGAACTACTATCCTTTAAGCTAGTGACCCGTCATTCAAAGATATCAGTGTTTCACTCCGATGCTTTCAAAATATTTGTTCATCTAATAAATGTTAATATTCTCCTTTCAGTGTGATATATCAGCGAATAATACATTTGACATTAGTAAACTAAGGTAAGCTAATGAATTATTAAACTCATTGATTTCTTGTTTTCTGAACGATGATTGTTTAACAGCATATCTTCATGGAATTCTATTCACTTGCGATAAGTTTGCATTTCTGAATCAAATTAACTGTTAGAATGCTCGAAAATCAGCCAGTGTTTTTTGGTTAAATGACGCTGATTATCTGATTTTAGTTAGAAATTTACATCGGACATGTCAATTACGCTTTGTTACGGAGACAATCCATGAAAATCTTCTATTAATCAGATATCATAATCAGCTTCTTAAACAGTGTCCACGGAAAATCAAGTTAAGTTTAGTTGGAAAGTCAATGAAACAGAGGTATTCAACCGTTACAGGTGATGAAGACTCTGTAAATGTCGATAAATTTTGAAAATCTCATCATTCTAATGTTTGAAATATCGAAACAGTTTGATTGTAATAATCTAGGGGGAATATATTTAAGTATAAATGGACGGTATAGGTTTTTCTATCCGTCTGCCTATGTCCAATAAATTTTTGATATGCAACGCGTACTTCTTTGAATAATCTCCACATCGCTTTAATTCTACACGAATTTTTATCTTACTAACTTAAGAATGAAACCTCAGAAGCGCTGGATGAGACAAGGATGTCGACATTATAACAACTTCCTTGATAGTGCGGTAATTAACTATATAAATTCTATCTGAATGTCTATCATCAGGACAATCACAAATATTTGTTTGATTTCACAATATACATAAACTCTACAAAATCTTTCACTAGAAAAGTAACATATGTAGTTAGCACAACGTGTAAAAATGACTTTACTTATTGATTAGATAGAGATTTTCATGCATTTCAGCTTTAAGCAATGGTTTATTTATGATGTAAAAGGTATTTATTGTACAAGGTTACTATTCAGTGGGGGTTGCATTTGAATTATAAGTCACTGAAGACTTTTTTTCAATAGAAATTACTTCATTACTCCGTTCAATACAACAATTATATTTATTTGTATGATAGAACAATGGAGATCGTTGTTTATACACATTGAAATCATTACTGAATCATTGTTAGAACACCATTAGAAACCAGGAAGCTGTGGACGGCTGTTTCATTCTAGTTTGGTACTCATTAACACTGTGCGTCTACAAACCCATGACCTTCAGTCATTAGAGCAAACGCTTAACCTCTAGACCATTGAACTGGCGGCATCCAGCGGTGTTATTGTTTAACTCTGACCAATCGAAGGATTTTGTATAACTACATCCATTGTCTTCTGTAGTTACTGTCTACATTCGATAGGGTTGAACTTCGTTAGTCACGTCTGCTCACTAGAATCCAGAGGTGAAGTGTCCGCGTGCACTGATGGAATAAACTACTTAGTGAGAAATGAAATGCATACAAAGCATAGATTTTTCAATTTACTTAAAAACAATCATATATTTCAGTGAATTATTTATTCTGCAATTGATAATTCTCTTCATCATTTTGTTATTTTCATATTTTCATCTATTTTTACTTGAAATTCCAGGGTGAAATCTCAAATGTGCTGACACATTGGAATAATATCGATGACCACACTTTCTATTAGTATGTTACTTTACAGATGTTTTCCTATGAAAAGTGTTCCACTTTTTTCTTTTGATAACATCTAATTTACAAATTTATCATAAATTTGTCAGTCTGTAATGGTTTGATGTTAGTTACATAACCTGGAGGCAAAAGATAGCTGTTTTTTGTAGTATAAGACTGCTAAGCGGTGCACATCCACAGTTCTATCAATGATCGGAGCTGGGATCACAAATTCTCATGGCAAGCATTTTCACCTTTAGGCTGAAAAGCAAAATTCCAGTGATTTGTGCATCTTACTTCGGTTAATTTGATATATGGCGTAACCAACTTTTAATCGCACTAATGAGTAAGTACGGCACACCCAACATCATTGAGTTCCATAGACCATGATGTAACATTAGAATTACTGAAAATACCACTGGAAGTAAGTCACTAGTTAGAATATGCTGCTGATCTTGGCTATAAGGCATTGTAGAGATTGATAAATTCCATAATTTACTTCACGTGCTGATCTCAGTTCGGGAACCTATGAAAATGATTGACAATTAGTGCATTTCATGAAAAAGTAGAGGGAATCGAATGACAGTTTCACCTTGGCAAAACGCTCCTTAACAGTGTATATCTTCAGTCAATCTATGATGTAACCGAGAAGTACATGGTTTTGTAGCTGGCATCTTATTGTTACATGGTTACGTTTGCACCCAACAGTTCCGATTCATGACTCCAATCACTTCACAATCTAGTTCAATTATCCATGATGAATATCGTTTAAAAAACATATAAATCAATCTTCACAAACCCTAAAATTAAAACTTAAAATCTATAATAGAAATTATTAAAATAAGTTTATAATGCTTCTAAATTTCCAAGTGAAGTTATGAATGTGTTTGAATGTTGTTGAAGGTGGAAGATATAGTGCACATAATCTCGAACATATATTATTCAACAAATTTACACATTGTTAAATTACTTAACTGAAAAAGGTAATGTATGATAAAATATAGCTGAAGGTATATCTTGTGAATGATTTCACAGTTTTCTGCAGTAAGTAAACCAACAGTCATAATCTGACTGATACCAGTATGCCTAATGAAGATGATTTTGAATACAAGAATTAATTGGAGTAGATGGTAGTTAGGATGAATTTAATGGGTCGACGAACCTAAACTTTGAGTGAAGTAGTTATATGAGTCATTGGTGACTGTTCTACAACTTCAACCTGTGTAATTTACGTAAAGGTGATAGGTTAGTAAGCGAAAGTATATTAGACTGATGAGAAAAAACTCATCATTGTCAAAATACTGTATTCTTTTATTCAAGTATACCACAACATAAAGATGACGATAAACGTTTGCCGTTCCTAGATAATCAATTATCGGTCTATCTCCTTCTAGTTACGATATGTATACAGAATATGGAGCATGTACAGTTATGAATGGGAGTGAACCGAGTGCATTCCTTTACTTTCAACTGGGTGATTCACTTTTCAAGAACATAACAACTCTTACGTATGTCTAAATGAAATATGTGTTTTTATTTAGTCAATTCTGTTCTATTTGTTGATAAAATTATTTTTTCTATTAACAGTTGTTCCATAATTCTTTTCCTTATTGTGTGTTTGTTGTGACCTGTTGAATGTGGAGGAAGTCGTTTACTGTTTGACTGGATACAGTGGCTATTTTGATCACTAGTCCCATTAAGATAGATGATGTAGAAGTGATCAACAGTGTGTTTTGTAGTACCTCACATACATTCGAGTTTGTATAGATTTTCCATTTGGCAAGGACCTTTTGGTTAGCTTATTTATCAGTATGAGTCATTCGTAAATCAATAACTTATCTGTACCATTGTACTTTTGTTATTATTGCATTTGTATGAGCAGGATGATTTAGCATTACTTACCGCTTACACACATTCACTTTCATGTTAGCCTGTTCATTGACTCATTCGCTCATCCACTCACTCGCTTGCTTGCTGTTTAGCACTTACATACCATTTTCGCTTTAAGTGCCTCTGCTTTTGTAATGAACGTGTGGTGCGATAATAAGCCTAGTAAACGCTTCGTATTCATTTTCTGATTAACACACCATTGGAAGTTATCTATTAAAGGTTGTTAGGACAAGCAGTGTACAAGGTTTAGGTAGATATTGAATAGCGACCACCACAGCTTGTATCACATTAAACATGAACTTTATCAGAGTGAGACATGTATTTTATCTAGTTAGTAAGATGTTCCGTAAAATCCATACCTGTTGAAAAGTAGTTCAAATCATTTCGGATTATTTACATATTTGATGTAAAGAAAATTTAGTACAATTCCGTTTTTTGATTTCAGATTGGCTAGGAATCTAAATATTATTGAAAATGGCAAAGTGTATGAGGTAAATATTGTAAAAGTTTTTAAGATGATTTATTGATCAATGTTAATTGTTTTAACCTAATAGTTTGTCAATATTCATTATTCATAGACTGCAAGCATCGAGAGCCTTCTGCTCAATGAATTCGGTGTGCAACCAAAAATAATCTGCGCTAAGAATCAAGTA
>OX103971.1:9085374-9126212 GCA_944470395.2 Schistosoma turkestanicum | reverse complement strand
ACAAAATCTCGGTACGGATACAGGAGGCTCGATTGGCTTTTCCCGACTTGTGCCAATTATGACTTAAGCCAGATATCCGTCTGCTAACCAAAGAACGAGTGTACTGTGCAGCAGTTCACTTTGTCCTACGATACGGGTGTGAAACGTGGCCAGTAAGTGTAGGATATTCGTAGGTTACTGGTATTCAATCATAGTTGTCTTCGAAGCATTCCTCATATATCCTGGAACAATCGAGTAAGCAATGCTGTTGTTAGGAAGAGCGTACTAGGTAAGAATGGAAGATCAATAAACGAAGTATTGCAACTCCATCAGTTGAGGTGGTTGGGACATGTATTACCTATGCTCAACCACCGACTGCCTAGACGACTTATGCTTTGTGGTGTAGGAGTAAGTTGAAAAATAGTTACGTTCAGCCAAACCAAAACATGGCACAAATCCATGAAGTCACTGACAACTGGGTTGAGTCATGTTGGTGGATGTAGACTACGTGGTCGGGGTCGCGAGACAATAGAAATCGATTCTAAGAGATCTTATATGACATGGCTAAAAATCGTTTGCAATGGCGCAGGTGCATTCATTAGTTGGCTTCTCTGAAATCCTAATCCTCTGGATTCTTCATCACCTTTATCTTCCTCGTTTTAGGTTTATTTCGCTCGATTATACTTCTTGAATAATATCTTCGAACTTTAATCTCTCCGATTACTGCTAATACTTCTACTACATCTACTACTATGGGATTTGAATTGAGAATTATATCTCTGTGCTAATGTGGTATGGCAACTTGAACAGATGTACGTACGTACGAACGAAGTTCTAAGTTGCAGCCAAACACGAAATATATGAATGGAACCATCGAAATCCCGTTATGATTCAAGACCATTTAATCCGAAGCTACTTTTCAGAAACCAATAGTGGCAAGATGAAGTATTCCGAACGTTGTAAGCAGTAATGTAAGTTTGGTAGATGATTATTTAGCTCCGAATGTAAAATCTTGCTTCAGTGCCGGTTAGTATCAGCACCTTTGACCATGACCAAGCGAATATGAGGCCAATCTCTTCAGCCCTAGTGGATTGTTACTTAACGCCTAAATCACATGTAGCAGTAAGAATAACTCCGCTAACTCAATCACAAAAAGTCGACCGAGGACAAACTATGTAGAAGTTTTCAATAAAACCTGGGCGAGTACCCGAAACTATAGTGCAATATAAATCATACCGGCATTATCACAGGCTAGGCGAAACATTTAATCAACTTGGGAACTAGAAATCCGAAGAAAATATCACTGCTTAATAATCAGCTTCGAAACGAATTTAATTCTTCGAAGACTCGCATGATAGGAAGTATTACTTCGCACAATATCTGTCATTCAATCATGATGAACCTGTGCTTTTATAGTAGCTATATATGAAAGGTGAATTAAAGTATTTTCCAATTATCTTTAATACAGGATACTAATGATCTATCATCTTTGAGTTGAAGTATTAGTAATATTATTAGTTTGCAGCTGCAATATTCAATACACTACACATTCATGGGTTGATAGTTAGACTACTTGGTTTTCGACCGTTAATTTATAGTCTGATACTTTCTGTTAACTACTTTGTTCAAGTGAACTATTATATCAGTATTTATACAAAATAAGTGACTGAGGAAAATGCATGAGCACGTGCATGACTAGCGCACAGCAGGATTTTACAACCAAGCTTGGCTAACCAGGAGTAAGTAAAAGTAAAAAGTAACCAGTGGTTACGCAAAAGGGCATTAACTTCACGTTGCTTATATTGAAGTTTAAGTCGGTGATATATATCGCAACTTTTTCAATGTAACAGTGATAGTAATTACTTAAAAAAACAACCCTGAACAAAGTTCGATATGATTGGTGTCAACGACATTATAGCCTTACATTCATTTGGAAATAGTCGAAAGTATAGCTTTAAGCAGGACGAATGTACTAAATAGTGACCCAAAATAACGACTCTTCTATTGACGTTATACCCATATATGTTAGCGAGGCGTTTACTAGTGTCTCACCTATGGCCTATCCGAGAGGATTACAACTTTGAAATAATGGGAATGAAACAACATTGAATAAGGAAATTCTTTAGCGATCGGGGACAGGAGCCGATCCATCTGGATACTATCTAAAAAGAAATCTGTCAAGACAGTGAATCCCGAAGTCTCCACCACTCCTACAAATCCATGGACAAAAAAACTAGGAGTAATCCCAAGTTATGACGTGAAAGCTGCAAACTACAATGTATTAGCTGCTAGAGGTTTCCGAATGTCGAGCTATCAAATGATTTGACGAAGATATCTTGGGCTTTGTACCACAACTACGTGAGAACTCACCTTGAATAATGTACCCGAATAGCCAGTATGCTTTATCAGGGATGTTTACATACTTGATCGTGTTTAATGCAGAAAATAGGTTGGAGATATACATTTCCAAACACTATCGCGACAAGCAATCATAACACTTAAATCTTTCCTACTTGCCTTAGGATGAGAGATCTTATATTGGAATTTCCACAAAGCTATGCTTTACTGCTCAGTCAGTAGTGAACCTTCCAACCGCCCTAATATCGCAGAGTGCATATCAAAATAGAGGTAACTATTAGGAATTATAGTTACTATTTCTAGCAAAAAGTGATATCAGTTAGATTGTAAGTAACAAAGACTTCACAACCTCACCCTCATTGTGAGCATAGTAAACCATACATTTATCTCCCCAGTCCCACTGTTAAACCGGCCGAGGTTACAAGGTCGTTCAGGGGTACACTACAACTTGACCTGGAATTTCGTAAAGTACACATTGACTCAGGCATTGTATTTCTCAGAAAAACTTATGATGGGCCCTCGTTATAATGGAAAACCCGAACCCAACGAATTTGCAGTTACTTATACACTCTAATCAACCAAAAGGTGCGAAAAAGAACCCGGAAATGCATACATTAAGACATGTATCGCGACATTATAAGGTAGAAATCAATTGTCAGACCACCAAAAAGAAGCAAGTGTATTGAATCATACGCTTGTTCTGATAAAAGATATGAGAAATTACAAACAGACAATTATACCAACAGATATCACATAACGAACAAGTCTGCAAGTTTCTTTGAAATCACCAAATTAACGAACTAGAATGCCATCCTTATGTGTTGGATGATTTCGAAGATAGCTGAAATCAACAATTATTTTTTTAATCACTATTACCTGAACCACAAACAACGAATACAATTAAACCCAAAATACATGTGTTCATATTAGATTGAGAGTCTGAGGATTTCTGATCATGTTATTAAAAAACAAGGTTAAGTACCAGTGATTTAGGGACATTGCCACGGTGAACTATATTACCATGAGCCTTCCCATTCTGCACTTTCATCCGCTGGCTAGCAGACATTCTAACGTAGCGCAAAACCTCGAATGCGTACAATGCCAACTAACAATCAACCTACAACTATTTAATTTCCGAAAACAATTAAACTGCAGCATCTCAGTAAACTATCTTTAAATCTGAGGGAAGGCTTAAAAAGTGTAAAATCAAAGTATTTTGGAGTGTTTATAACTGAAAAAACTGTGATTGAACTTCGTAATCTTCAAAAATCCAATAGGAAGTGTCGGCAATAGAAATTTTTTCCAGGGTCTATCGAAAATACCAAGAATCGAAGAAGAGACGCTTTCAGATGAAGCTTGATGCCAAAATACAGGCAAACCCTCTGTTTAGGTTCATGAGTAAAAGAAAACCTACGAATCAGGGGAAGACCTCATCAATCTAGAGATGGCTGGCATCTTTAACACCAACTTCACCGATCAGTTAAGCCAGGTATCCAGATGTTCGGTGTACTACGCAAATCCAGTTCCTTCTGACGGCTTAGGGAATACCCGTATTACTCCTGACTTAGTACCAAGGAACCTAAAATCCTTACGCCCAGGTAAGTCACCAGGTTGCGACAATACTCATCCAAAAGTCTTGAAACAATGTGCCGAAGCCCTTTATTCACCGATATGTGACATGCTCAAGCAGTCACTGGAGTCACACCAACTCTCAGCTGAATGGAAACAAACTACTCTCTCTCCAATTTCAAAGGACTAAAGGACTCAGCTTGTTACAGACCAGTCGCATTACTACCAATCGTTCCAAAGGTAATGGAAGTGGATAAGAATAAAATACTCCATGAAGCTCAACACGAATTTCGGGAAAGGCAGGTAGTGCACATCTAATCTCCTTGTAGCATGGGAAAGTTGCATATCCTGCTTGGACCGAAAATACCGGTGCACGTAATTTTTCTCGACTTTGGAATAGCCTTCGACATGGTACCCTACGCATGCCTAATCGCAAAGGTTGCAGAAATAGGCTTCACTGACAAACTCCTATCTTGCTCAGAAACTACCTTGATAATAGAAAATTTCGTACCAAGGGAAATAGAGCCTCAACATCCGGAGTTTTGCAACGAACCACTTATCTTCCAGATATTCATCAACTACCTGTTAGACACATTTAGTTCGCTGGCGTTGATCTACGCAGACGATGCAAAGATTTGGAGGTCTGTTAGAAGCGAAGATGATTCGGCTGAGCCTCAAAAAGACCTTACATCCATTGAGTAACGGGCAATGAAAAACGGTTTAAAACTGAGCCAACCGAAGTGTCTCTTCATGTACATGAAGTGAACGATCTGTACCCTCAATGGAGGTCCGCCCCCTCATATCAACACAGCTTGTGATCTCGGATTAATAAGCACTGAAATCCTCCACAGCAGCTGGAACTATATGGAGGACGCAACCAAGGCAAACGCAACTCATCACTTTGTGCGAAAACAACTTAGTGCTATCAACTCACAGTTATTCTCAATGTTATTTAAGACATGCACGATCACAGCTTGAGGTTCACAACACCGTAGAACTCTCTACTTATAAAAGAGACATAAATATCTTGGATTGGGTGTAAAGACAAGCAACAAAATAGGTGAAAACTAGAAGTGACGCAGTAGACTCCAGCATTTGGGCCCATTCCTCCTGAGTTACAGGAGAACCAGAGGTGATCTGACTTTGATCAAAGGGCTAACACTCAGGTTCGTGCACACATTGTCTCAATAGGAATCGTTGCAACTTGGAATGCTCTCCGAGCCGAGGTAACCCTATCGGTGGTCATCTATAGGAAGACACTCGATCAATACGTATTCACATACGGATTATCATCTCCCCCGTGGACCAGCTGTCTGGTGCATATTTTCAGACCTGCTATATGTTATTATTGTACTCTCCTCAGATTGCTTATTTGATCTATCTCGCCTAATATATATGTTTACTTTTCCTTACCTACATTTCAGTCCTCTTGTACAATCCTCACTACCAATTAATAAACTAAATTATCCATTAATTTACTCATTCTTGAAATCTCATTAGCACTGAAATTTTCTCATTATGCTCCATATTGCAACTAACTGATCTCCGGTCTGGTAATGTGATAACTGCCGCTATCGAGAAACCCTACTGCTCTGAAACAAACATTTTCATTCAAATCACGGGACATACAAACTCACAAACAGCTTCCAACTGACTAGAATTAGACAGTCAAATGGCTAGATCTCCATTTATTGGACACTAACAAACACCTGAGACTGTAGTGAAAGAACAAGAATTGAGTGCAAGAAAGTCATTTGGTTAATACTAGCTCGTGAGAAAGATAATGGATATTGGAAATTAGAGATCGACCGACTTCACAGTGGTTCTTTAGTATTTGCACTCTACTGGCTTTTAAAATGTTAGCTGTCAGATTCATAAGACTTTTGATTCCTTAGAAAACTTTATTGAAATCCTTAATTCAGTGCTATACACACGTTTGTACAAATCATATACCTATTTAACACTTATTGGGCAAAGTCCATTTAGTAGGAAGAATAGATTGTTGTCTAGTCGTTGTAGTATTTTTGTAGCCGATATAATTACTCCTAAATGCCCTCTGAATGGGCTCTGAGCCAGTTATTTATTATGATAAATTGCAGTTTTTCCGATGAATATCTACGTTTTTGTTACTATTGCACTTTAGTTGTATTGTAGGTCCACTCAATACTATCAGAATTAGTTTGTCGTGTATGTGACCTTGAATAAAAAGGAAATTAAGGATCATAAACATTAACAACTAGATTTGCGTCACTCTGGTACTCCTAGGTTTCTGAAAATCTACACAGTGCAACATGAACGTTATGCAGTGAGTTCTTTAGTGGTTCATGCATTTGGAGCAAATTGTCCTTTGATTAGTTGCAACATGAATCAGGTCGTTTGAGGTTTCACAGTTCTACTTGATGCGAGTGGATAAGGTTTGGAACATTGTATACACCCACAAAAGTCGTCGAAGTCAATTATGCGATAGAATACAGTGAAGCCTACAGTCTAACTGCAGTATTACGGCAATTTCTTAGGGAGACTATTTCCAAATTCAATTATTTCAAGAAAGAATTTAAGGAATCGGGATTTTACCCCACGTAAACCTTGAATTTTGATGTTAAAATGTTTCTCTCTTGTTTTGGTTCGTTATTTTTCCTAATGACAATAGACATTTGAATACACAGGCTTAATAGTGACTCTCAATATATGAGTAAAGTCTGCCCATTCATTCACTAAACACACGCGTTCTCAAACACACCTAGTTCTGGCTTTGTTGATCACGTTTTATGTTTAGTAGCAACCCTATAACACAAATACAGACACTTTGGATCTATATTTGACATTCCGAGGAATTAATTTAACCGTTTATTCATTATTGAGAGTATATATTTTGACATGTGGAAGCGCTATTCTTCAGCAATGAAAAATTATTCTTATATGTTGCATTTATCTGTTTTGTGTTCCACCAACTCACATTATTGTCATGCACTCTACTAATATTAGCAGTACCTTAAACAATAGTTACTTTAATCAAGGCTGATACAGAGTATGTATTTGAAACTGCATTTATTGGATATTCGCTACTCGATTTCTTTTACTACGAACTATTGCGTTTCCAATGCACACTTTTCCCTTTACACCAGATGATCAGACAAAGATCACAGCTCCTGACGAAACGACGTCACAAGTGATCAGAATTATAGTACCTTACTTGCTGCAGATCGGAATGTTCCAACTCTTTCAACTAATTAGCTTTAATTTTATACTAATATCGACCACGACTGACTCTTGTTGAAGAGTAGCATTGAGACAATTTTTGATTAAACATTTGTTCATTCGTCGTCGAGTACAGAACATAGTCACAAACAAAATCGCATGTATATTTGTTAGGGTACCAAAACACAATTAAACGAGAGCTTATATTGTAGTGAATGAGAACACAGGTGGGGGCAACCGAATTGTATTTAACAAAAATTACAGAGTTACTCGGTACAATTGCAAAACCGTATCGCAAATCGTTCATTTGCAAATTATCAGTCCATCATATCGAACTGGACTGTTTCTGTTGCAAAACATCAATCCATTGTCACTATTCTTGCGTTTCATACAAATTCCATTGTTTTCTAACTCTTCCTTTCTTGATCTTTCCGCATCTTCTGCTGCCAGACATTACGTTGACACTCACGTCATATACTACTTATAAGTAGCTCACACCACAATATGACTGAAAAACTCATTTATCTCAGATTGCTCTCCTCAGTCTACTTGTCATGACTTTGAGCTTCAAGTTGATTCCTTTTCACTTCTCGCCTGTTTGTCAAATGCCAGCCACGGAGGTAGCTTACTACCTAAACCGGGTGGATAAACACTGGTTGGTGCCTCGATTCTTTGTCCTGGTAGTTTGTCTCCACCAATTCCTGGTTTAGCATCACCATACGTGTACACTTCATTTTATTTCGGTTATAGGTAAAGCGATTTGTGAAACTTTTCTTCTGCAGTCTAAATGAACTGATTAGATAAATAAAGGTTTATATTTTATGATTTCAACATAACTCAATAAAGTAAAACAACTGTAGTGCGAAAATCAAAATTATGCTTACTAGTGACTAGTTTCTTGAGGAAATTCTGAGAGTTCCAGTGAGATGTAGTGATTTCACATTTATGAAGAAAACAAGATTGGTTAGAAAGAAACGTCCATTATGGTGACCAAATGTACCAGCCGACTTTTCAACAAACTTTTTGTGTATTCGTACATTTTTACCAACTTTGCATCGTCGTCATTTTGATTTTGTTGCCCCGTGCCTTTCTCCCCTTTTCTCTGGAATGATTTCAGTATTCTTTCGATACCACGAAATCGCCGGCAAATATACATATTCATGTGGACTATCCCTTGTTCCTTATTATTAAGTAACGACGGGATAACGCTTAGGATCCGAACGTAGTTGGTTGGTATAGGTGTTCATAGTGAGCCTGAACTCGAATCACTACAACTGGTAAGCCGTGTTGTTTCACGAAAAAGAACCCATTTTCGGGAGTTAATTATTGATTTATCCCCAGTTTTTGTTACTATATTTTCATTGATATCTTTTAATGTGCATTATACTTGCGACAGAGTCTCGAAATGCTGGATAGTCATAAAAATTCTGACAATATAATAGACTTTGAGGTACAGGTCATTTCAAACTGTTCATTCGCCACGACCAGGAGGTCTTCGTTACGTCACTGGAGACTCAATTCGAGATACTTCGCATCACGAACCACGGACAAAAGTATGCCTACCTTGTGGAATATCTATCTGGGGATCAAATAACCACTGACCGAGCGGACTTTCTCAATCCTAATGTACCTGAGGTTTCAAAGAATCGTTTCTCAAATATTTACCCTGAAAGAAGGAGGAGCGATTGAGGACGCTCTGGGTTGATGCTAGACTGAGTTATCACTCCATGCGCCTACACTCTGGTGATCATGGCTTGAGGTCTCGCAATTTTCCAACTTTGCCCTAATAGTATAAAAGATCGTTGTGAAGAAAGGTTTTCTGGACAACTATATGGTTGCCTAAACGTCACATCCAAACAAAGAGCTTGACGTTAGTCACCCTCCATCTCAAAAGGATCTGAGTTGCTGTAATCATAGCCGTCTGAAGTTCCGGGACCGTGCCGCCATTCCGGCAGCCATGGCAAAAGGCGGCTTAAAAATGGGGAACTGGTTTTCGCCTGTGTCACCATGCCTTCGGGCATGATGTTCGTCATTGTTGAGCTACATACTAATATAAGGCGTATAAATCTCACGCTGGTGAGTAAAGGCGGCCGCAGATCACACCGTCTTTGACTTCGGATGAGTTTGTAGTCTCAAGCTCTGAAGTATGAGGTATGAACGATACTATCGACTTGTATTCTGTTCTTCGTGTATGTATAACTGAACGCTTTCGCGACTAGCATCTCAATAAGCGACGTATAGAATAAAAGGTTCAGACCCTCACTAAATGGTCGCTACACCGTTTTTCTTTTTATTTGAATTTTTTACTTTGAGCTTACGCCTTCTGGTACCATTCACTTCAGTCACTCCTGGCGAAAGCTGGCCTGATCATCTACGTCCTTGTCAATGCTTTCAGTCGATATTCTGGTCCCGACTACGTCTGGCATACGTAAAATTCCAAACCTGGTTACTGTGGTCACTTCTGAATCTCAGCCGTTGGTGGCATAGCAAGATCCCATAGTTTTGCACCAGTCGACCGTAGACCGATGCTAACACGTGGTTTGCACCTGTTGATGAATCGGTTTAGAAAGGTAAGATACTATTCAGCTTGGGAACCGAAACTCATTCAAAAGAATTAGGTTCGAAACATTACAGCACAGGCAAAGACATGAAAATTTCCATGAGTTATAATTTTTTTCGAATGAAATTTTGGCTCATTTGCTGATGCCAAACTTTTATTTAGTCTCATCATGTTAATCATAGGCTTCTAAAACTTTGATTAGCTCTATTGCAAAAGTTTAACAGACATTATAAAATACAAACATCGAAATTTAAGGCATTTCAGTAATTATTGCAGTTCAAACTTAGTTCCTAAATTGTCCGCACTCACATATTAAGGCATTGCAAACTAAGATTTTATTGAAAATCTCCACAACTGTATTTACACATATGAATGCACATACTCAGTTTTCAGATTTCTGATCGTTTGGTGTACGTGTCATACTGAAGTTTGTTACGTCAAATCGAAATAGCTTCTTCCGCTCATGTCTGAATCCGTCGGTGTTGGTAGAGGTTCTACCTCAGAAGGTTATCTGTTTGGTTTTTGATCACTCAAGCATTCTTGAAGTCGGTATATCATTTATGATATAAGCACAAATTAATTCGGTGAGTACTTAGCCTATACATGAAAACACTAGAGTTAGCGGTTATTATCTGCAGTTCAACTATGAAAATGTGATATTAAATATATTGAATTTGATGGGATAATATGGATGACGCTATTTAGATAATCAAATGAATCCATCTGCAGTGAAATTGCAACGTCTCTTGACTGCATTTGTAACGGTTCCAAGTTCCAAGTTGTGCTATATCATCTTTCAAAAGTATGGAGTTTTACCTCATAATACGGCCTATAATAGGGCTAAAGTCTGCTTTTGAATCCAAGAAAATCATCGCTAACTCTACCCTAATAGCATCAACATTTTTGGCGGTGGTTAGATTAGTGGAGCTAGGCGATTCATGTCAGTTCTAAAAGCTTAAGCATCTTAGTATAGCCTAAACAACTGATAGAATTAAGTTGAAAGGGACATTCATTTCGCAACTTAATTATTTCGGCTTGAACTACAATATCATCCTAATTAGACTGAGAACCATCAAGATCGGTAACAATTTGACTTGCAACCTTCTGGAATATCCCCAGTGAAGCATTTAATCCAAAAGGTAGTAGATTGTACCTGAATGGCTCAAATGAAGTAATAGTAGTAGTTCGTTCACTAGAGATTTTGACCGGAGGGACAAATAAATATTCACCTTTAAGGTCCACTCTAGAAAAAACTTTGATTGTTATAATATATATAGTATATCACCAGTTTCCTGTGTGATACACTGCAATAGCTGGCTACCTAACGTCAAGCGGGAGTCACCGAAAATTATGGATGCCTTTCCATCTGCTTTTAATGGTGTCGCAATGTGAGTAGTCTGACTGAACGACTCAACTAGGACTATTACTCCCTTCTCAGCTAGTTTCTATAACTTATTCTTCACAGCCTCCCTTAAACCAAACAAAATTAGGCCACGCTTTAAACACGCAGGCTCGCCCTTTGCCTTCAAGTGTACTGGCAAGATTTTCATACTTTCAAAAGCCTTCGGGCGTTGTATGACCAAGTCTTTAATTAATGTACCTAAAGAAGAATTTAGGCACGAACTATTACTAACTGAAGCACAGATGGAGAACACTCACTAACTAGGGAACAAATCTAGACGTTACTAACGTCCTAGTTACTCAGGGTTAGGCTTTCCAATAATGGGTAATTGGTGGCCACTGTTGTCAGTAACTGCACAGCTTGCAGGACCTAAGTGGACATCACTTTAGAGAAACAGTAAATTCCCATTTTAATTAATCGACCATATGCTACTGGTAAAAACAATACATGCATCACGCTTCACTGTATTAGTAATTGCTTTGAGCATGATATAAGAAGTTTTACTGCACGCAATAGAAAATTGACATGATTTCATCGTTCTGTCTAAATTATCTGGTTTCGACCCATTATTGTTCAATACTTTCGTAGCTAATGACTTGTACCGTTTACAGATTTTTGTGTGCATCTAACTTTCCACATTTTCGAAAAACAGTATAACGAAATCCACACCAGCTACGAAGATGTAGTTAAACATATGAAAGACAGTTTTTGATGTGAAACGACGAATTAAACTACTTTCTCAACTATTCACTTGCCTGGATGAATTGAAACTGTTCTTTTCAGAGAGAATATTTGACTTCTATAGTATATCAGATTTATTTAACATTTATGAATAAGATATCATGTTGTTTCGTAGCATAATATGAATCATTATCAACATCTCCATGAATGATACAAAGTCTTAGCCATTTCAAAAAGAACGAGAAGGAATCTGTATTATGTGCTCCTCTAGCTTAAGATCATTTATTCCAGCATTTAGGCGGTTATGTAGTTGGATTCACAGCTGCTCGCCGCAGCTGCACTGTCAAGCTTGTGTGTGATGTTGTTTGAGTCAGAGCATAAAGTAATTTTTTGAACCGTTCTCTTTCTCTTGTTCCAATGTTGTTTAACGGAAGAAGAACAGGTTTGTCAGGATACGCAAGGTTCTTCAACAAACCTTAGGCTTCTATACCAATGGCGGTTTTGAAATGGTTTGAAATCTGATCCTCCTCGACGTTATACGACAAACATCAAGTATCACAACACTAATAATAATCTTTCCTTCTGATGATGACTCATTGATAGGTAAGTTCCCTAGGTTATTTGAATTTATTTGTTCATACTGTAGTGAATGAGAACACAGGTGGAGGCAACCGAATTGTATTTAACGAAAATTACAGAGTTAGTCAGTAAAATCGGAAAACCATATCATAAATCGTTCACTTGCAAAAGATCAGTTCATCATATCGAAGTGGACTGTTCCTGTTGTCAAACATCAATCCATTGTCACTATTCATGCGTTTGATACAAATCCCATTGTTTTCTAACTCTTCCTTTCTTGATCTTCCCCCCATATTATGCTACCAGACTTTACGTTGACACTCACGTTATATACTACTTATAAGTAGTTCGCAACACAGCACCACACTCGTCCCCCCTTTTAATAAGCTGTCGTCGTAGTCCTTGAAAACAGAGCCCCTGGTCAGTTAATATCACCTTCCGTATTCCGTGACACGCTACAACATGCCGGATTACCACTTCGGTCATCGTTCTTGATCACTGGTCTGGAATGGATACGGCATCTACCCAACGTATAGCGTTTACAAGTTCCCGATGCTGGAACACGGCGGCAGGCACACACTCGATAAATTGCGACGCGAAAGACTGTGCCCCGTCCACTCCTCACGGCGCAATCCGGTGAGCTCGACAGCAAGCACCAACAGGTCACCATCGGCCGACAGCCACGCCAACCGGAACCTCTGCGGCGCCTCCTCCCTGTCCGCTGGGCTGTCGAACTCCATTATCAGCCGCCCGGTGACCATCTCCCACGCCGTCTCCTCGGTGGCACCGTCCAGGCTGTCGTGTACCGCCCTCGCCTCAACTCCCCGCAGCGTCCCCAGCACCGTCAACTCCGCCCCGAGCCCCCACCAGCTCCACCGTGGCCCCAAACTCCTCCAGGAAGCTCCGCCAATCTCCGTCCTGCAACTCCTTCGGCCACGGAAGCCCCTTCCTTCGAGCAGGCAGCGACACCGAATGTAGTGAATGAGAACACAGGTGGAGGCAACCGAATTGTATTTAACGAAAATTACAGAGTTAGTCAGTAAAATCGGAAAACCATATCATAAATCGTTCACTTGCAAAAGATCAGTTCATCATATCGAAGTGGACTGTTCCTGTTGTCAAACATCAATCCATTGTCACTATTCATGCGTTTGATACAAATCCCATTGTTTTCTAACTCTTCCTTTCTTGATCTTCCCCCCATATTATGCTACCAGACTTTACGTTGACACTCACGTTATATACTACTTATAAGTAGTTCGCACCACAGCACCACAATACAAGCCGCATATAAATTCGAAATAATCCAACACAATACAAATAATCCTCACTAAACTGGAACTTTGACAAAACACTAGGAAAAACTCAAATTTGAATCACACAGTATGATTTTGTATTGTGTTATTAGATCAGATTTAAAGGCGATATGAAACATTTAACTGTACAATAAGCGTATTCCTCATTCAATACTGAATTTGACATCAATTTATACATTAAAAAAAATTTATTGATTCCTAAAACTAATCAGTTATACTCTACAAACTTTAAATTAATGGAGACGATGTCCTGAAAACTAGCTCCTTCTATTCGTTAATGCTTCCTTACTTCTCGTTCCACATTAATATATATAAAAATATATGTTTGAGCCTTTCCGTTTTGAAATTCAAAATCTGTACTTGATCAGTACTATTGTATCGTAAACAGAGTGAATAGATAATACCTTCATAAATTTTTCCAATTTCAGAATAGATGGATTGTGATTAATAGTGGAGCATAAGATGCTTATTTTATCCTGTTGAAAACCCACCCTACCTTCCAGCACCTTTCATCTGAAAGTCCAACATGTTAGTGTCTATCTAGACTTAGTAGCTCAACGGATAACAACTTGAGCGTGTGAAGTGAAAGGCAACGGGTTTGAATCCTAGTGTGAACATCAGCTCTTGAATACAGGCACATGCAGGTACAATAAGCTCCAAAACGGATGAAATATGCCTCCTAGCTTCCATCAGTAACCGACATCTCTTCTCCACGCAACAGTCAGTAGTGGTTATTTTCCCTCAATATTTTACTAGACTAGTTTAATAGGTTTCACAAGACCCTACTTCCAAGAAAATAAATAAATTTTGAATGTATGAGATACGATGCATGATAATTTATTGTTGCCTTGAATGCGGCAAACGTCAAATGATTATTTATGAATACAACTAAAATAAAACCTGCTTATTTCTTTCTTTCAGAGCTCAATCATAGCAACACTATAGTTTATTCACTTTTTTTCTAAAACTAATACTGATTTATAAAAGTAGGCGAGAGTGTTTCCAAAAGTATGTATTTTTTAAATCTACATTTTAAATGTAATCTTATATTGCTTATTCAGCATCCATTTGTTCAGCAAACTCAGGTAAGGGTATCATGAAAGATTCTCCACAAAATACTTGTGATTCCATTAGTGCATTGGTTACATTTTCATTGAATTCCAAATCATCCAATAGAAATAGTTGAAAATCATCAGCATAGTCTGATGTACAATTGACAAGTGATGAACTCTTGTCGAAACAAAAAACTACTTCATGTAAAAATATTTGATTTATCTAAAATTAAAAATAAAAGTACGAAAACATCAATTGATAAGTCATTTTCGAAGAAAAAGAAGTTTTAAGGTGTAGGAGTAGGTTGGAAAAAAGCTAGCAGAGTCCAGACAAAAATCTGGCACAAATCCATGAACTGAGCAATATTAGTAGGTATAGACTACCTAGTTGGAGTCTTTGAGACAATAGTAAATGATGGTTAGAGATTCTAAAGGACATGGTTCAAAATGAATCTACTTTTTGTGTTCTCCCGAATTCTATTCTAAACTCTTAATGACATTCATGTTTCTCTGTTCAAATTTATTTCACTAGATTATTATACTCCCAGAAATAACTTCTTCAAAACATAATCTTTCGGATTATTGCTTGTACGTCTACTCCCTCTATCATTATGCGATTTGAATTGACGATTGCATTTCTGAGCTCTTAATTTGTTGTAGCATAGTGTAAAATTTCTAATAATAGTAAGAATGGTATTCAGAGATAGCGATAAATGCTACAATTCAACGAATTGCCTTCATGGTGTTCACTTGCACACAGAAACTAATTCATTCATGAAAAAGTTGTGGTTTTTGGATCGAACGCGGATTGGTATTTCGTCATTTACGAAATAAAACTCATTAAGTGATATGAACTTGGATATTTTATTGTGGACGAAATCAATGATGCATGCGAGAAATATTAAGATTGCTCCAAAGGTTCAGTGTATGAATAGAAATAGACAACGAAGAGATTGACATTTCACTTCAACTCTTTAATTTCATTGTATGTGAGTCACGTACAGATCACTGAAAAAAAAAACAAAATAACATTTCTTGTCGAACTTAGTTAACGATCTTCTACAGGTGGGATTTCGATGAAGTAAATTACTAAAGTAATTTCGGAAATTGTTGAAAACACTCACTATCTAACTTACTTTATTCTTAGCGCAGATTATTTTTGGTTGCACACCGAATTCATTGAGCAAAAGGCTCTCGATGCTTGCAGTCTATGAATAATGAATATTGACAAACTATTAGGTTAAAACAATTAACATTGATCAATAAATCATCTTAAAAACTTTTACAATATTTACCTCATACACTCTGCCATTTTCAATAATATTTAGATTCCTAGCCAATCTGAAATCAAAAAACGGAATTGTACTAAATTTTTTTCTTACATCAAATATGTAAACAATCCGAAATGATTTGAACTACTTTTCAACAGGTATGGATTTTACGGAACATCTTACTAACTAGATAAAATACATGTCTCACTCTAATAAAGTTCATGTTTAATGTGATACAAGATGTGGTGGTCGCTATTCAATATCTACCTAAACCTTGTACACTGCTTGTCCTAACAACCTTTAATAGAAAACTTCCAATAGTGTGTAAATCAGAAAATGAATACGAAGCGTTGATTATGCTTATTATCGCACCATACGTTCATCACATAACCATAGGTACTTGAAGCGAAAATGGTATGTAAATGCTAAACAGCAAATAAGCGAGTGAATGGATGAGCGAATGAATCAGTGAACAGGTTAACATGAAAGCGAGTGGAATGAGTGTGTGTGTGTGTAGGCAGTAAGCAGTGCTCAATCATCCTGTTCATATAAACGTGATAATATCACAAGTACAATATAACAGATAAGTTATTGTTTTACGAATAACTCAGTATGCTAAATAAGCTGGTTACAAGGTCTTTGCCAGATGGAAAATCTATACAAACTCAAATGTACGTGAGCTGCTACAATGCACACTGCTGATCACTTCTACATCATCTATCTTAATGGGACTAGTGATCAAAATAGCCACTTCATCCAGTCAAATAGTAAACGACTTTTTATTTATTCAACAGGTCACAACAAACACACAATAATGAAAAGAATTATGGAATAACTGTTAATAGAAAAAATAATTTTATCAACAAATAGAACAGAATTGACTAAATAAAAACACATATTTCATTTAGACATACGTAAGAGTTGTTATGTTCTTGAAAAGTGAATCACCCAGTTGAAAGTAAAGGAATGCACTCGGTTCACTCCCATTCATAACTGTACATGCTCCATATTCTGTATACATATCGTAACTAGAAGGAGATAGACCGATAGGAACGGCAAACGTTTATCGTCATCTTTATGTTGTGGTATACTTGAATAAAAGAATACAGTATTTTGACAATGATGAGTTTTTTCTCATCAGTCTAATATACTTTTGCTTACTAACGTATCACCTTTACGTAAATTACAAAGTTTGAAGTTGTAGAACAGTCACCAATGACTCATTTAACTACTTCACTAAAAGTTTAGGTTCGTCAACCCATTAAATTCATCCTAACTACCATCTACTCCAATTAATTCTTGTATTCAAAATCATCTTCAGTAGGCATACTGGTATCAGTCAGATTATGACTGTTGGTTTACTTACTGCAGACAACTGTGAAATCATTCACAAGATATACCTTCAGCTATATTTTATCATACATTACCTTGTTCAGTTATGTAATTTAACAATGTGTAAATTTGTTGAATAATATATGATCGAGATTATGTGCACTATATCTTCCACCTTCAACAACATTCAAACACATTCATAACTTCACTTGGATATTTAGAAGCATTATAAACTTATTTTAATAATTTCTATTATAGATTTTAAGTTTTAATTTTAGGGTTCGTGAAGATTGATTTATATGTTTTTTAAACGATATTCATCATGGATAATTGAACTAGATTGTGAAGTGATTGGAATCATGAATTGGAACTGTTGGGTGCAAACGTAACCACGTAACAATAAGATGCCAGCTACAAAACCATGTACTTCTCGGTTACATCATAGATATGCTGAAGATGTACACTGTTAAGGAGCGTTTTGCCAAGGTGAAACTGTCATTCGATTCCCTCTACTTTTTCATGATATCTCAATTGGTATCACTGCATAACAAACATCAACTACACGTCATAATATCTTTTATAGAGAATAACGTCATAACAAATAGAAATGCACTAATTGTCAATCATTTTCAAAGATTCCCGAACTAAGACCAGCACGTGAAGTAAATTATGGAATTTATCAATCTCTACAATGCCTTATAGCCAAGATCAGCAGCAAATTCTAACTAGTGACTTACTTCCAGTGGTATTTTCAGTAATTCTAATGTAACATCGTGGCCAATGGAACTCAATCATATTGGGTGTGCTGTACATACTCATTAGTGCAATTAAAAGTTGGTTACACCATATATCTCAAATTGACCGAAGTAACATGTAAAAATAACTGGATTTTGGCTTATCGGTCTAAAGGTGAAAGTGCTTGCCATGAGAACTTGTGAACGCAGATCCGATCATTGATAGAACTGTGGATGTGCACCGCTTAGCAGTCTTAAACTAAAACAAAACAGCTATCTTTTGCCTCCAGGTTATGTAACTAACATCAAACCATTACAGACTGACAAATTTATGATAAATTTGTAAATCAGATGTTATCAAAATAAAGTGGAACACTTTTCATAGTAAATATCAGTAAGGTAACACATACTAATAGAAAATGTGGTCATCGATATTATTCCAATGTGTCAGCACATCTGAGATTTCACTCTGGAATTTCAAGTAAAAATAGATGAAAATATGAAAATAACAAAATGATGAAGAGAATTATTAATTAGAGAATAAATAATTCACTGAAATATATGATTGTTTTTAAGTAAAATGAAAAATCTATGCTTTGTATGCATTTCATTTCTCACTAAGTAGTTTATTCCATCAGTGCACGCGGACACTTCACCTCTGGATTCTAGTGAGCAGACATGACTAACGAAGTTCAACCCTATCGGATGTAGACAATGGATGGAGTTATACAAAATCCTTAGATTGGTCAGAGTTAAACAATAACACCGTTGGATGCCGCCGGCTCAATGTTCTAGAGGTTAAGCGTTTGCTCTAATGACTGAAGGTCATGGGTTTGTAGACGCACAGTGTTGATGAGTACCACACCAGAATGAAACAGCCGTCCACAGCTTCCTGGTTTCTAATGGTGTTCTAACAATGATTCAGTAATGATTTCAATGTGTATAAACAACGATCTCCATTGTTCTATCATACAAATAAATATAATAGTTGTATTGAACGGAGTAATTAAGTAATTTCTATTGAAAAATAGTCTTCAGTGATGTATAATTGAAATGCAACTCCCACTGAGTAGTAACCTTGTACAAAAATACCTTTTAAATCATTAAAAAAACCTTTATTTAAAGCTGAAATGCATGAAAATCTCTATCTAATCAATAAGTAAAATCATTTTTACACATTGTGCTAACTACATAGGTTACTTTTCTAGTGAAAGATTTTGTAGAGTTTATGTATATTGTGAAATCAAACAAATATTTATGATTGTCCTGATGATAGACATTCAGATAGAATTTATATAGTTAATTACCGCACTATCAAGGAAGTTGTTATAATGTCGACATCCTTGTCTCATCCAGCGCTTCTGAGGTTTCATTCTTAAGTTAGTAAGATAAAAAGTCGTGTAGAAATTAAAGCGATGTGGAGATTATTCAAAGAAGTACAAGAGACATTGCAAATTTGAAGTTCAGCAAACAAATACATCTAGTGTGTGAGTTTACCAATCAATATTTTCAGTTCATTTGCTAGGTCAGTGCTAAATTTAAAAGTGTAATTTCCATTGAATTTCAAGCCGTACCTATCATAAATGTGTATTTTTCATCTGATTTGCTGAGATGTGTTCAGCGCGTTGCATATCAAAAATTTATTGGACATAGGCAGACGGATAGAAAAACCTATACCGTCCAGTTATACTTAAATGTATTCCCCCTAGATTATTACAATCAAACTGTTTCGATATTTCAAACATTAGAATGATGAGATTTTCAAAATTTATCGACATTTACAGAGTCTTCATCACCTGTAACGGTTGAATACCTCTGTTTCATTGACTTTCCAACTAAACTTAACTTGATTTTCCGTGGACACTGTTTAAGAAGCTGATTATGATATCTGATTAATAGAAGATTTTCATGGATTGTCTCCGTAACAAAGCGTAATTGACATGTCCGATGTAAATTTCTAACTAAAAACAGATAATCAGCGTCATTTAACCAAAAAACACTGGCTGATTTTCGAGCATTCTAACAGTTAATTTGATTCAGAAATGCAAACTTATCGCAAGTGAATAGAATTCCATGAAAATATGCTGTTAAACAATCATCGT
This sequence comes from Schistosoma turkestanicum, assembly GCA_944470395.2. Taxonomy (NCBI): domain Eukaryota; kingdom Metazoa; phylum Platyhelminthes; class Trematoda; order Strigeidida; family Schistosomatidae; genus Schistosoma; species Schistosoma turkestanicum. The sequence goes on along the minus strand of OX103971.1, from coordinate 9,106,079 downwards.
TCAGAAAAAAAGAAATCAATGAGTTTAATAATTCATTAGCTTACCTTAGTTTACTAATGTCAAATGTATTATTCGCTGATATATCACACTGAAAGGAGAATATTAACATTTATTAGATGAACAAATATTTTGAAAGCATCGGAGTGAAACACTGATATCTTTGAATGAAGGGTCACTGGCTTAAAGGATAGTAGTTCACGCATGTTACGCCTGTACGTATACACGTCATTTTGATATGCTTGGACTATTACGAGTTTACCTTAGTCGGGAAAGGAGAGCGAGGATCGAGTAACCGGTGACACGACATGCTACTCTAATCCGATTATCGCAACCCCGATTGAGTGAGAGAAGAAGACTTGAAATGAAGTAGAACCTGTATTCTACAAGCATCCAGAAAGTACGAGGTCCGAGTCCAGAAGAAAATCAGGATCTCGGACTAGGGATCCGGGACCGGGTCCTGGTCCTGTTCACAAAAAGTTACAGATAATGCGTATTTAAACATTATGGTTGAATAGGAAACAGTTAAGACGACCAATAGGAAGCAACATTTGAAGTGACAATGATAGTCAGGACAACCAATAAGAAACAACATCGAAGCACGTGACATTGATATCTAGGACGACCATAAAATTGACCAGTAGGAATTAACCAATAGAAATTGACCAATAATTCTCTTAGGATATTGGATGAATATCCTAACAACGCACGAGACCAAAATTCCTGAGTTCGACTCTCATACGTACTTATAACCCGGGATAGAACTGATATCCAGACAACTTTTAAGTCACTGTATAGAGATGAATATTTGGTTATTCACAAATTTAGACCACCCTTTATCTGTTTAGAATCAATTTGTCATGCCCACGTAGTTTTTAAGTCATTTTATGGCCTACAGTAGTGCAACAATTTCCTAATCCTTCAACACTATGATTGATTTCACCTTATATTTATTTGAAATTTTCTTTAATTGAACTTTTTTAATTTTGGTTTCGACTGACTAGACATATTTGATCGAATTGTTCGAAATGTGTGGTATTTTACATACTTCAGATCACATATGTCCACATTAATCATACATTAGCGTCTAACAACATTGTTGAAACATATTTTTATCACCTAATTGAAATAGGTAAAAATAGTTTCCACTTTGAGGGAAGGTTGGCAAACTACAAAATGGAAGTCATTTGTGCTTGTCAAATCATTTAGAACAGTATGTAAAAGTAACTAGAAGATAACTGGATTAAGTTAACCCCGATACTAAACAGGAATTATTTATTTTGAGGAATTTCTAACCTTTACAATTTGTATGTTTATCTTAAATACTGATTGCAGGGTCAAATCAAATAATGTAAATCGATAGACAAAAACACATATTCAACAAAACATGTTTACAATCAATATTAGTATCATACGTCGTCTCTTTGATAACAATGTGTTGGTAAGTATCGAACATGCAGTAGGTACATTTGATTGTCTTCACTGTAAACAGATGTACTGACAATGAACACCAGTACACTGAGAATCAAGAATCTTTGTGTGTGAAAAAGAAAGAAAGTGTAAAATGATTTTCTAAATTGTAGAAAAACTGTAGTGACTTGTTAATGTATATAAAGAAAATATTTTATATACTCTTATTACAAAAATCGGTTGATTGAAATTTCTAAGAGATTCAGTCTCAAGATATGAAATTCACTGTCTTAGTATGTTCAGTCAATCAGTCAGTCAGCTGCGACCTAGAAATTCGTACGTTCGTATGTACATCGGTTCAAGTTGCCATATCACATTAGCACAGAAATGCAATGGTCAGTTCAAATCCCATAGTGGTAGATGTAGTGAAAGTATAATCAGTTATCGTAAAGATTAGAGTTCAAAGATATCATTCAAGAAGTATAATACAGTGAAATGAATTCAGATAGTGAACAAAGGTATGAGAAATTCAGAAGATGACAAAGAATAGATGAGTCTACGCCGTTTGCAAACGATTTTCAGCCAATGTCATTCAGAATCTCTAATTATCGTTTACTATTGTCTCATGAACCCTAACCAAGTAGTCTAACCCTGCTAACATGACTCAGTCTGGTTGTCAATGACTTCATGTATTTGTGACATGGTTATATTTGGCCACTTCTAGCTTTCTTTCAGCCTACCTCTACATAACTCGTTCGGGTAGTCAGTGTTTAGGCATATGTAGCACATATTGTAACTACTTCACTACTTCATCAATTGATCTACAGCCTTCACCTAATGATTAGTATGTTATGTAGACCAATTTCAAAAAGTCGATATCCTCAGATTAATGACTGAGTTGTGAACATTTTGTTGTGAAATACATTTGTAACAATTAATTGCATGAAAACAAAAATTCACTTACTTCATTGTTTGTAAGCTGTAAATTATACAGAATTAATCAAGTTCATTAAACTTCATTAAATTATGATTGAAAATCATTGAAATAATACTAACTAGTTTACAATGCATAGATCAGTTTTCGAAGTTTCGATTAGTTTATTGAAAAAAACAGAAAATCAACTCTAATATTTAACAACATATCAAAATTATCACTCTCAAATGAATTATGCCTTATTTCGATGACATTCTGATAACAATAATTAGTAATCAAAAGCAGGATAGTTAGAAACAAAAATGTAATACACATATGAAGTCATCAATCAATCATTGTTAGACCACCATTAGAAACTTGGAAGCACTGGACGGCCGTTTCGTCCTGGTATGGGAATCATCAGCAGTGCGCATCCACGACTCCTGCTCCTTGCAGGATTCGAACCCGGGACCTTTGGCATTGTAGGTGAACGCCTTACCATCGTGGTGTGTGCTACTTATACGAACGATATAAGTAGTATAAGAAGGGATGTGAAAGAAGTCTTGCGGTCAGAATAGGAAAACGGAAAGCAAATGTAGCAAAAGCAAGAAGTAAATGGAGTACCAACAGGAAGGAATGGAAGCAACAACAGGAACGGAAGAAGGATGGAGCGTTGGAAGTCACGACTCAAAATGGTGTGCAAATAGAGTGTTCAATGTAATGTTTTCGTTTTTAATTGACTCAAGGTGTAAATTTGTATAATACAATCTTCCGCGCCTGCCTCAGTCTTCTCAATATCAACTTATCATTTTACTGAACAACCAAAATATACTACAACACGAAAATTAAACTTACAATTATACGTTCTCTTTTTGGAATCAGCAGTATATTCAAATGGATATGCCTGTTAGTTTGTGAAGTGTGAAGATTGGCTTCTTTTTATATAGTGGTAAACTATTTTTTTTTTAAAAAAAACACACAACGTCGTTACATAATTTAGTAATCACTAAAAAAAGATTAATGTTTTATTTTAACAATTTTTTTTCGCTTTGAAAAAAAGTGATAATTAGGTTGTTAGTTTGTTTACGATGACATTTGTCAACTTGATTCAATTTGAAATCAACGATTCAATTCAATGCAAATATGCGCTAGGAAAAAATTGACAAATTTTGACCAAAATAATCATTTACACGCTAATTAGTGTATCACGATGTAACAGAGTGAAAAAGCATAATAGAATAGACAGCAGAAAAGGTATGCAAGTCACTACTAATCACAAGAATATTTAGTGTGTTTACTTGACCTGCTTGCTAACTGTTTGAATTAATGAAATTTCAGTTAAGCAAAAATCGTGACACTATCTTTTACATAACGCATTTGAAATTTTTGTTAAAACAAGACTAGTATTTAGTTAAGAAAAACATTGTACATAAGGATCTATTTGATGCATGTTAATTCGATTTTTGATAGTATTTTAGTGGTGACCAAGTCGAGATTGACTATGATCATCACTAAATATTTCATATTATCCCGTCACATAATATAGAAATAAGTCCACGGTCGTAAATGTATTTGAAGGAATAAGTAGGCATTACATGGAGAGCAGCAAGTTATGAAAAATGGCAGCAACGTGTAAAAGGTACATTGCACGTAAGTAAGTGTTTTTGGTACAGTTAAACAAAACGAGTACAATAATAAATGTCTATTTTTCACCAATCGAGTTTTCTTCGTAGAAGTGTTCCGCTACTGGGATAAAGTGGGTTAGCAATTGATCAGACATTATACGTGAATTATAATGATTTCCTTGGATTTATCCAAGTTAGACACTAACATCGATGGATGCTGCCCGCTCAGTGGTCAAGAGCACAAGCATTCGTGTACCAGATCGAATGTCCTTGGTTCGATTCCCGTGAGTGATGGTCACGGATGTTCACTGCCACTGATGAGTCACGCAATAGAATGAAACGACCATCTCATGCTACCAGGTTTCTAATGATGGTCTAACAATGATCGGTTCATGATTTCAATGTAAAACAGATGGTATTGTGGAAACAATTTAATTTTCTCTGAAAATCTAAATTTACATGAAAGTATGTGATAATTTTTATTTCATGAATCGAAAATTGTCATTTGTTAGTCAGAAGTTTTTTCTAAAAATTTAAAGCAGTATGCAAACATGAGCTTTTTATTAATCAAATGAGAGCTTTATGAAATTAACTTTACAGAGTTTTTTATAGAGGTGATTTCTACTGAATAAATACTCCGGTGAATGTCTAATGTTGAGATTAGTCAGTCATAAATGCTACAACATTATTTGAGTATTTGTGTTCAGTTTTAAAATGAACGACTTATCATCTTATATCAATCACATCAGCAAATGATCAACCAAACAACATGTGTAGCGTGCCAATGTTTAAAACTATGAATGAAAATTATTCTTTACAACTGTACATAAATAATGACGGTGTTCACAGTATCCACTGCTCATTTCTTCTCTATGTCGAATACATATATGCATAACATGCAAACAAACTGATAATCCTACATCTGAAAAACACACATTTCTAACAATAAATCTCAATGTCTGACCATAGAGTCTAACTAGGAGCGATTCGGAAACTCTGGAATGACTGTTTATGGACTTATGAATGTTGTCTAGCTAAATGGATAATTCAACAGCAGCACCCGTAGGATTCGTCAGTAGATTTATAATTTGTTTAAATGTCTTCATTCTATTATTACTTTTTCCAGAAACTGCTCATTATTACTAACTGATTTTCGATTGAACAACAACGGGTATTCTGCACTGCAATTCATTGAAATAACAAGTACAATAGGCCATGTGTATGTGGTGCGAGCTACTTATAAGTAGTATATGACGTGAGTGTCAACGTAATGTCTGGCAGCCGAAGATGGGGGAAGAACAAGAAAGGAAGAGTTAGAACACAATGGAATTTGTATGAAATGCATGAATAGTGACAATGGATTGATGTTTTGCAACAGGAACAGTCCAGTTCGATATGATGAACTGATATTTTGCAAATTAACGACTTACGATATGGTTTTCCGATTTTACTGAGTAACTCTGTAATTTTTGTTAAATACAATTCGGTTGCCCTCACCTGTGTTCTCCTTCACTACAGCTGTACTGATCCGTAACATATGCATTTCTATAAGGTCTTGTTTTAATATTTTGTTGAGTAAGTGCCAGTCGTGTTACATAATTGTAAGTCAACCGTCATTTTGATTCAAGAGTGATTGTATGTTTTTTTTTGAATAAAACTCATACAAAGATGAACCAGTTTGTTTGAAATAGTTCACAATGTTTTTAAACACTTTTTCAAACAACACTCTTGTAGTTATGTAGTGAAGGAGAACACAGGTGGGGCAACCGAAATGTATTTAACGCAAATTACAGTGTTACTCAGTAATATCGGAAAACCATATCGTAAATCGTTGATTTGCAAAATATCAGTTCATCATATCTAACTGGACTGTTCCTGTTGCAAAACATCAATCCATTTTCACTATTCATGCGTTTCATGAAAATTCCATTGTGTTCTTCTAACTCTTCCTTTCTTTGACTTCCACTATCTTCTGCTGCCAGACATTATGTTGACACTCACGTCATATACTACTTATGAGTAGCTCACATCACAGTTAGTGTTTTGAAACAATGCCCTAGAATAAACAAATCATGAGTGTAATTAATGCTTGAAATGCTTGAAACTAAAAAGTTTACAAACTATCATTGTGATTATCAAACTATTTACTCTTTGAAAAAAAATAAATAAAGATTGGAATGTTGATCAGTGTGCTATTGATAACAATCCTTTTTTATGATTAGAAACAATAAGTGTCACGTATATATATTTATTAAATTCATTGACAAGGGGCCAAAAATTCAGAATAGGTGCTTGCTATAAACTGTTATCAAAAGTAGAAGAATAATAAAATAATAGTTTCTTATTATCTGTAAAACCATTTTATAATTAAGATTTGATATTTGTAGCCTTTGATTAGGTTTTTTTTGACTACTATAATAAATGATGTGGCAGGGTTTGGCAAATGTAAAATTCACTTTAAATAAGATTGTGAAATCAAGGTAAGTGAAATTTTCACTCTGCTTAATACACGATCAACTGTTTTGAAGTATTCAGCTTATGAATGCAAAATAGATTGATCTGTTAACTGTTGGCATTTGAAAGTCATCCGTAATCCGAAAAATCCTTAGCAAACACTGTCGTTTGACTGTAACAGACAGTATTCATTTCTGCTGGCTAAACTTTCACTCATCTGCTAGATATAAGAATAAGTTTGCGTTCAGCTGAGACGAAAGTATAGAAGTGATAACTAGTTCATAAACAACACTTAGTTGTGGGATCAGCAAGTCTGTTAACAAGTAAGAGAAGGTTGTTACAACTACTTCCAAATCAGAGGCCGTTCGAGGAATACAACGTCTCATTCCTCAATGTTGAAATTTGACAGATGATTTCGGAAGAATAAAAATATAACATGAAAAGTCTAAAAGAAAAATAAGGCTTCCGTTTTGATATATTGGTCTGACGGTTAGAGTGACTGAGATCTTAGGTAGAATTTGGGAACTGGACGTAATCCCATCCGACTGGTCTCGATTCCTGATTGTCCCAATTTATAAGAAAAGACAAGGCTTTCCTGTGACAATCACAGACGAATCAGCCTAACTAATATAGTATCTAAATTATTGGCCTCAATAATATTCCGACGACTAACTAGAGTTGGTATAGATCAGACTAGGAAAAACAAGGCTGGTTTCAGGCCTGTAGGTGTCTGTGTAGACCTCATATTCACATTACGACAGGTTCTATAACATAGAAACACATTTCGACGTCCGACAATAGTTGCCTTTCCGGACCTCAGCGTTTCTGTGGCAGTGTCTGTCGTTCAAAGGTGCACTGTGGAAGTACATTAACCTTATACAGGCTCTCTACTCAAACACCACTGGTCGAGTGAGAACTTATGACGAGCTGTCATCGGAATTATTTACTTCAAGTGGTGTTCGTCATGATGGCGCACTTTTCCCACTCTTATTCAACTTTGTCAAAGACATGCTTTTAGATATCACACAATGTTTATTTGAATTTTCAGGAGTTGAACCTTTACCAGGAGAGTCACTTGTTGAATTAGAATATGCCGATGGCATAGTTCTGTTCGGTGAAGACGCTGACAAAAATGCAAAGTCTTCTGACCACCCTATGCAACAATGCAAGCATGTTCCGAATGTGGTTCTCCTCCTCGAAATGCAAAGTCTTGTTTCAGAATTGGCTTGCATCAGCACCTGTACTTGTGATAAGGAGTGAAGTATTTGGGCATGTCGACCGCTTCATTTATCTCGGGAGTCTCATCAGTGCTGATAGCTTGGTGACTGTCGAAATCTCGGTATGGATGGAAAATGCTTGATTGGCTTTTGCCATCTGGCGTCACTTAATGCGTAGACGAGATATCCGTTCGCTAACTAAGAGACGGGTGTACTGCGCAGTAGTTCGCTCCGTCCTACTTTACGGCTGCGAAACATGTCCAGTAAGAGTGGAAGAAATTCTCAGGTCACTGGTTTTTGATCATACTCGTCTAGGCAGCATCGCTCATTTGTCTTGGGACTATCGAGTGAGGGATGCGGTTGTTAGGAAACGGGTACTAATTAAGGATGGCAGATCAATGGTTGAAGTAATGAAACTTCGTTTGTGGTGGTCTGGACATGTTTTAGGAATGCCCGACCACAGACTGCCTCGTTGAGTTATGTTTCAAGGTATAGGAGTAGGTTGGGAGCAAGCTAGCGGGTGGCAAAACCAAAAGATGGCAAGAATCCATGATGTCACTGTCAACTGGATTGTCGTGTTGGTAAGTGTCGACTACCTGGTTTTGGTCCTCCCGACAAACGTAACCGATGGTCATACTTCTTGAGTAATATCCTTGAAACTTAATCTATCCGATTACTGTTATTACTTCTACTACCTCTACTACTACTGAATTTGATTATTCCATCTCTGTGTGATAATGTGATATAGCAACTTGAACTGATGTTCGTACGTACGTAAAGAGTTCAACTCTCTAACTGACTGAATGACTGACGGATATTCAGACTGTATCTGATTGTTAAACGTCGATGACTTACATGACTGCAACGCCTGCTCAATGCCTGTCAAATTCAGTGACTCTGCTTTTGAATGCAATTTCTAAGGTACATGAGTGCACAGCCACTGCAACGCTACGGTAAATAGAGAGTATTATGGGTTCATGTTGAGTCCGACTGTCTTTGGTTCCGGTATATCTGTCCACAGTGCAGAGTAAATGAGGCGTTCGCGAAACTACAGATGAAAAGTACTGACAGATAAACCCGAATCACCTGCCACTAAATCAGTGAGACAGGCGACCAAAGCGGACAAAAGATATATAAAGACATGGGATTACGGGGCTGATTTCTGGACATTCTGAGAAGGCGTCGACCACAACTAAATACACAGTTCCATTGATTGGACTAGAGAAATCGACCTGTATCCTGTACCAAGGATGCTCAAGCCTGGGCCATGAAAATGGCTGAACTTTGTCATTCATCTTTGCCGCTTGCTGACACCGCATGCATTTTTCAATCGAAGTTATGATATGCTGATATATGACAGGCAAGTATGCATAACTCCTGGCTATGGACTTCATTATTCTAACCTCTGTATGACCGACATGAATCTTTCTCGGCACTTTTGCCCGAACGAATGAATGCTTCTTTTTCAAATTCACAGTAACTACGTTCCGCTGTAGCTAAATATCTTGATCATATAAGATGACTTGGAGAAACACCTAGGCAATGAATGTCAGGAAGAAAACCTATGAAGTGACTAACGAGACTTAGCTTCCGATAAATCTGACTTTGCGAAAATCGTACCTAATTTAAATTGACGAAGACAATTTTAAGCAAAGGCGTTGTACAAACACAACCATCCGGCCATCACACAACCAGCATGCAGTTTCGTGAAATATAAACTTGGTATTCATTTCTCTCGACTACGCTGACAAAGTGAAATCGGTTATTGTTGCCTATCATTGTGAAACCATGTTTCAAATTCGCTTTTGAAGTGCTGAAGCCCTTTTTTGCAGTCTAGTGCCTGGAAAGTGCTAAGGTTTGCCAAGAATGTACGTTTGGTTATCTAAGTCATCAGGTAAGTGCAGGCTTCTTATGCTCGTCACTAGGAATGTTTGAAACTATTACGGGTTCACCTTAGTCGATAAAATGAGAAAGAGGTATTGAACCAGCGTCCAGGTATGCTACTCTGATCCACTGACCTAAAGAAACTAACGAGAAGTTCTGATATAGCGAAGAAAGTGTATTCTGCAAACACCCAACAAGCCTAATGAATTAAGCATATAAATCGCGTTTATTTATACACCGTAGAGACGTCCTTGGGAGAGTCACAAAATAGCACACTAAAATAACACAGAAGCTAACTATAATCAAGGCTATTCGTGGTAGGAAATGTGATCTCAAGGTCAACTTATCAGCCCATGAATACAACCCGCACTAAAGACATTTATCAAGTGGGTTCTGTGGGTCTAACATCACCAACAAGGCTACTGACGGACATCGGGCACTTCGACTGGTCTTCTGTCGAAGAAGATAACTTAAACCTCTGTTGTTCTCCGTTCACAATACCTGCAAGCTACACTCTTTGATATCTCTGTTCTTTAACTATCTTCAAACACGTTCCATTATTTCAAGTTTTCTTTAAAATATTCCGGCTTTTGAAGTGCCATCCACTCTGCAGACTTCACTACGGAACGACTCCCCATACTTCTTGAGCCATGAGTCAAAATTAACACCAGCTCAACTATCAAACTGAAATACTTGAATGGAATTAATTACTAAATCTGTATGTACTACCCGGATGTGACTTACTGGGATAGATCTAGTTCTCCCAAAAGCGTTTCTGTAATTACCCTCCACAACGTTCAAACTTTTTTTAATGACATGGCATATGAGTTGCAAATTTTTTTGAAGTATTGTTCAGTGTAATTCTAATCATCATCACTGATAAGTCTACTAAGTGAACACCAGGTCTGAACACTTATCTGCTTCCAATAATCCAAGAATAAATCTACATTGCTGTTTGAATACAAGGGTAAAACAGCGATGAAAAAGATGAATGCTTATCCCAAAGTTAGTTTAGTGCACCGAAAAATTAGAAAATTTATAGAGTTACAAATGACCCCGAGGTTCTGGGATGTTCGTGAAGGTTGTTTCCAATGCTGACTAGATAACTTTTCTAGAAGATATTCTGTGGCTCCTCAGCATTCACTAGAGCTTTTGATATGTTACTAAAACAACAATAACAAAACAAATTAGAATAAAGGGAATATTAATTACCGCGAAAATTAGCTTGATAAAATTTCTAGATAACCCACATGGTTCTGTAGAAGATTATGATCTTAGCTATATATGGGAGTATAAGTTAAAGTAGCTAAAAAGCCACAGGCTTCACACAAACTAAACACACGAGCTTCCCTGAGTAAACAGAAATCGCCTAACACAAAACCGACCAAACAGGCAACAAAGGTAACCGAAACCTGAATCAATACATCAACGGGACTATCGGTTGTTGTAAAACCCCTCCCCACATCTGCAAACAACAAGGAGCAGTTTGTGAGCGTAAGTGCGTAAATTGTCTACATCATGGTTTGAAAAACGCTACGAATGAGAGGCGGGGACGTTTCAGAGTCGCAGGGCAGCTTACAATAAAGAAGGGCTGCCTTTGGAAATAACAGTGAAACAAATACTACATTATGACTCGAGTGAGCAGTACCGCGGCCAAACTAATTCGATGTTGTCTTAAGCTGGTTATCCGCTTTGGCACAACCATGCGATCTTGTTTCTCCTCGTCTTTTTCTACGGTGTTGGCGATTAGATAAGGAGTAACCTTTGTGTTCCCATAAGTGTCGAACAAATATGTTTTTTAGCGTCGCTACAGTAGCTAAATGTGAACAAAAGAAGGCGGGTTGATTCACTTGATATCTTTGTGCGGTAGATGATTTGGCAACCGACGTTTAGCATATAGCATGAACGAAGCTCACGTGCATGATGTGCAACAGTGGCCATGGTTTTCACGTAGCACGTGCCTTCACACTACGATGGCTATTCGCAATTCTGGGCTGCCTCGCCCGCCACATCTTTGGGCAAATAAGTCTCCACGTCTGATGGCTGTGGAATTCATGAATCTGGAAGACCAAACTGAGACTCTGCAGACTTGTTATAAGTCGAAGAACGACCTGTCTAACTACATTAGGTGTTGCGAAAGTCGACCCAGATCTGTGAGACAACAGCAAGTAGGCTATAATCAACGCACGAAGTTGACAGTTGACATCGATCAACAACCCCTGGCATCAGATATGAAGATAAAAGCCCATCTGATTGAACTGACTGTACAGGCAAAATGCCTGCAGACGCCAGTTCCCACAGAACTGGACAACTCCGTTTGAAAAACTTGTTTGAAATTCCGACAACGGCTGTTGCTGCAGAGGTGCACCAGGTGTTGAGAAATACTACCAAGTGCCTCTAGAGCAACGTAAGAGGACTAGAGAGTAAGCTGTTAGAAATCAGGAATGTATGCTCTCTCTCTCTCTCTCTCTGAAATCATCGACGGTTTACAAACAACCAGAACAGGAACTAGGAGCAAGGTGGTCGAGTAAGGTGGAAAATGACAAATTTAAACAATGATCCAAGAGATGCAGAAAGGTAGGAATAACTGGCGTCAATGTTGCGAGAAAAGAACCAAAGTGATAAGCATAATGGGTGTTGTAAAATTATGTGAATACTTTAGGATATCATACAACAAATAAATGTACATAGTATCATACTCTTGGAAATTGTTACGAATAAAACTGCCTACTGAATATTAGCAAGTAGTATAAAAATACAGGTAAAAACGTTAAACAAAATCTAACCTAGCAATGAAGCTTTCCCATATCATTTAGCTTTTATCAAAGTTCAGAATAGATTATTCTGTGTCCAGAAATTTAGAATATCTCACTTTTTCATTAGGCTTTTTGATCCACAGAGCAAAGTCCATTGATGGTCCAGATAAAATAGAAGGTCTTGTGGTCATCTTCGATTCATTTCGTAGGTTTTCGTTCTCTATGGAGGCAAAATTCTATTCGCTAAATAGCTCTGTGTCTCGATTAGGACCTCTGTACACTTTGTTGTCCTTAAGAAATGGGCTCCCGCCCATCGCTTCAGAGCGTTTACGTTTATTTCGAAGGATTTTAATTAGCGCGGAAGAATCGAATTTCTAAAAGTCTTGCGACTAATTTAAAAAACCTAGCAGTTCTCTTGGGTCATGTTGATTTTACTGTCTGCGTACAACTGAGATTCCTTCATACTTTCGACTGTGAATACTGCCACTCGCTTACTTCAAAGGTGGTATATACATGACTACCAGAAAAGTAACTTGGTATTACCAGTTGACGTAGGGAATTCCGTTACTTCTATACATCATTATGACAGATATTCAATTATTGGCGGCCTGAAATGCTGCTCCTATTTATATACACGAACAAATATAACATGAGAATAAATCCTCCGTCTCATTCCATATATTATCCTATAGGTTATTCTTGTTTCTAGGAGGGTGGCAGTAAAAGGTGGAATACGTGACCATTAGAGCGCTATTAGTTTTACGGCTCGTGAGCCTGTCATTTACATGAAATCGATCGATGCGCCTTGATATTTCTTGACCTCAACGAGGTTTAACAGACTGCTTGACATTTATTGACTTGTTGATTTGACTAGTATCCAGGAGCATTTCGCCGGTCCTACACTAACCTGGGTAGCTGCAGATTGATCAAATCTTAAATTTGTAGTCAATAACTTATTCACGAGGATGCAACTGATCACAATTATTGCTTCGTTTATAACATTAAGGTGCGAAACGTAGTCGAGTGTACAAATATCAATGATTTTAAAGTAGTTACCAAACATGTTGACTCTTCTGATCTTTCCTAACATATCCCCAAGAAAACGTATACTCTACTATATCTCTCAGACTGTAACCTATTCGTACACATACGGTACTCACATGCCTTTTACTTAGTGTGATTTTCATTTCCATTAGACTTACTATCACGATCAAAAAGTCAGCACATTCCCGATGTATCACCATCACGCACCTCGAAGTGGTCCTCAGAAAATTGCGCATCAAGGAACAAACACCCAGGTTGGTACACACTATTTCTCATTAACTTCGAATGGGACTTGATAAACACCTACTCATATACGGATTATTATATCCCTCGTGGACCAGCTGTGTCTGGTGCATATTTTCAGACCTGCTAGATGTTGTTATTTTCATCTCCTGAGATTGCTAATTTGATCTATCTCGCTTGTTATCTGTGTTTACTTTTCCTTGCCTACACTTCAGTCCTTTTGCACAATCTTTACTATCAATTGATAAACTAAATTATCCATTTATTTACTTAGTCCTGAAATCTTATTCTTATTAGCATTAAAATTTTCTCCCTACCCCTCTCGACATTATAACTAATATGACGGCTGCTGGTATCCAGAAACCTTACTGCCCTGAGACAAACGTAATCATTCAAACCACACGACTTACAAACTCATAAACCACTGCCAACTCACTAGAATTAGGCAGTCGAATGGCTAGACGCCCATCCATTGGACACTAACAAACACCTTGAACCGTACCTAAAGAACAAGAATCGAGCACAAAGAAATCAATTGGTTTGTACTAGCTCGTGAAAAGGATATTGGGTATTGGACATGATCAAATTTTTAGATGTGCGCTTAGCGCAAACTCTGAAGGTGATTATGATTTTCCACGTGGTATGGGTACTTGTTATATCGTTCATTTTTAGACTTACATTCTCAAATACAATATAAAAGATAATGACCTAAAATTGATCTATATAAATAACAAATTTGATTGAAAATTCACAGGAACAATCTAGCATGAAATCAATAATGCAGATAAGCGTTGTAAGCGTAGGAAGTTATGACCGAATATTGAGAAATGTAGTTGATTTCGTTTTAGAGTCAGGTTTACCAAAATAAATCCCACTCTCATCAGGAATGTACTGCCTGAACTCAAATCGTTTACTGATCTAGGAGTGCATTTCTCGCACAGCCTGAATTACTCTAAACACATTTTCAATTAGTTTTGGCGTGTCAATTGTTACTAATTAATATATATCGATTGCATGCAGTGTCCCAAACCGGTCCTATAGTTATTGACCTTGATGAATAGATGGAGTCGTTGTACTTTAGGTTTTTTTGGAGTCCATATAATAATGAGTCAGGATAGGAGATTTAGTTAGTACTCTCATACTTGCTATGGCTGGGGAGTGTCTTTATGTCTCGCATGTGTTCCGTCAGATGAATTCAACTTTGATCGGGTCATCTCGTATGACATATTGGGAGGAGCTGATGTTGCATAGATTAAATTCATCTGGTTCTATAATGTCGTGTGGCTCGTATTCAAGTAATTTACTGTTTCACCAGCCATGATTAGAAGTATAGATGTCGTTATAATACTGAGTGTCAGCTGGAGTTCATATTTTACTTCGGGTTGATGAATCTATAGATCTACAGGGCGATTTGTAATGTGCATATTTGTACCTTGTTAGTGATCGATGTGTTTAATATCATTTAAGCGTTTGATGTTGTCTTTAGCTGGTTATTCGCTTTAGCACAACCATGCGATCTTGTTTCTCCTCGTCTTTTTATACGATGTTGGCGAGTTGTTAGATAAGGAGTAACCTTTGTGTTCCCATAAGTGACAAATGTTCTATCATTTTTTGTCGGACAAATAAGTTTTTTAGCGTTGCTACAGTAGCTAAATGTGAAAAAAAGGAGGCGGGTTGATTCACTTAATATCTTTGTGCGGTAGTGTGGTGTTTGAATGAACTAGTAACTTCTTGTTGTTGTGAAATGCTTGATTTCGAATTCTAAATACAATACATTCGTTTGTGCAGATATTTAATTCTTGATTCATATACTTCTAAGCATCACAGTGGCGTCGCGAGCAGGATCTGTAATGGAACAGCTAGATATTCATTCTACTTCTGAAGCTTTTGAAGATTATTTGGAAAGGTTTGAAATCTGGAGTATGACCAGGAAAGATGTCAAAGATGATAAAATTGTGGCTCATTTCCTAACATTCATCGGAAAAGAAGCGTACAGCTTATTAAAAACTTTGGCATATCCAGAAAAACCTATTTCACTTCCCTATGCAATGCTAAAGGAGTTATTATTGAATCATGTAAAGTGCCCTGGTTTTGAGTGCCGTGAAAGAGCGAAATTTCATAAGATGATTCGTCAAAATGACCAAAATGTTAAGGAATTCATTCTTGAATTGCAGAAACAGGCTGTCAAATGTAATTTCGGTGATCAACTTCATGTGCAGCTGAGAGACCGATTAATTGCAGGAATTAACATACCTAGTTTGGAAAGAGAGCTGTTAAGAATGTCAAACTGTTCCATTCAAGATGTTAGAACTGCGTGCATTAACTACGAGGCGTTGAATGAACTTGATATTCAGTCGATGAAGATTTCCAATACTTCGATTAGTTGTCATGATGAAAAGCAATCTCAGGGTCAATCAAAATTGTGTTCGTTTAACAGAGGTTCCTATTCTCGTGTAAAAATGAACGGTGTCTCAAAAAAGAATTACAAAGGAAATCAAAAAGGTGAGACCAAGTTTGGCAAATGTTTATCATGTGGAAAACTTCATTCTCGTTATTATTGTCCATTTCGTAATGCTAAATGTTTTAGATGTGGTAAGATAGGACACATTCAAGCAGTATGCAAAGCTACTGTTCATTTTGCCTCAAGTAGTACTAAAGCTTGTAATTTACATTCCAATAATTCAGTTGATCCTAATGATCATTTATCTTTAACTACCATTTCGAAAGGTAATGCTCATATTCAAAAGCGACTATATACATCGCTTGGTTCATGTCATGACTTTATTGTGGACACAGGCAGTATAGAGTCCATTATTTCATTCAAGAACTTGAAATCGTTAGATCCGAACGTTGTGGTTCGACCCACTGAAGTATCAATAATGGGGATTACTGGACACAGACTGCCTATACGAGGATGTTGTGAATTGCTAATAAGAGATGATAATTCCTCATACATATCTTGTGAATTTTTAGTTAGTGAAACAGGAATGTCAATACTGGGTTTAAAGAATTTGAAAAGACTTAAAGTGGAGTTGTCTTTCCTATTTTCTAAAGAAAATTCTGATGCTTTACCTGAAGATTCGATAGCCACGTGTGCTAAGTGCAATGGAAGTATGAAAACGGTTCAGCACAGGAGTGCCAAACAAATTCAACATGTTAACTACATTTCTCGACAGTCATTACAAGATAAACCTGTTAATACTTCAGACTGTTTGTTGGTGCAACCTTTACCAGTGAAACGTCCAGATCTCATTAGAGAAACTCGTAGAAACTTTGGATGTATAATTCATGCTATACGGAAAGGTTGGAATGCTAATCTGAAACGCAGGTTCCCTATCTATTTTTCAAAGCGAGATGAGCTATCCACTACTCCTGATGGTATTTTGTGTTTAAATGATCGGGTTGTTATTCCTCCCTCATTGCGTAAAGCTGTCCTGGAAGATCTTCATAGTGGACATTTAGGTGTTGAGAAAATGAAGTCCTTGGCGAGGCTCACGTGTTGGTGGCCAGAGATAAATGCAGATATTTGTCGTACAGCAAACAATTGTGTAAAGTGTCATAAGCTGAAAAATCAGCATTCGAGGTTGAGTGATTCTATTGTCGCCACAACATTTAATGAGCTGGAGAGGGGAGTAGATACCTTTCTACTGCAATATAGAAATGCCAGACATTCGGTGACGAAAGAGACTCCATCAAAACTATTAAAAGGAAGAATTCTTCGGTCGAATATGAGATGTTTGGAGTCTGCAGAAGTTACATATTATCGTGGCAATTATCTTCGACCATCCACGGGGATCGTTCAGAAGAATGTCGAGAAATCTATGGTGCGACTTCTAGATATCAATGACTTAAGTACACACAATCGACATGTTGATCAAATACAATTCCAAGAGCCAGGTGAGTCTGTTCCAATTTCGGTTGTTAATTCTAATACTAATGAGAGCATTCTAGATAATACAGAGTCTTTATCCAATACACTGTCGGACAGACACAGGATGAATTTGAGAAGAAGACATACAACTGATTACAGACATATACATTCCAATTTAAGCGGTGGCGGATGTGGTGTTTGAATGAACTAGTAACTTCTTGTTGTTGTGAAATGCTTGATTTCGAATTCGAAATACAATACATTCGTTTGTGCATATCTTTAATTCTTGATACATATACTTCTAAATACTACAGGTAGATGATTTGGCAACCGACGTTTAGCATATAGCATGATTGGAGGAGGTTTTTCCTTGGCTTAGTGGGAATGTGCAGTTGGTCAGATTACATGCAACGGCGTTGTAAAACGAATTCTCTCACTTCGTTATTTTTTAGCTAAAAAACCTAGTTTCATTCAGATTTCTTGTGTTCTTTGAGGTTTTTATCATTATTTAAGGCCAAAATGTGCTTGGGAGGGGTGTTGACCGACTTAGTTCATCGTTGATTTCAGCAAGTGAGTCTTGTAGTTGTCCAGTATCGCTGTCATTGTAAATAATATTATTGGTTCAGTCTTTCGACCCCTTTACCCGTGAAATTTTAAATTTTGTTCATAAACGTTTATATTGATACTTATGCCGTGTCGAAATTTCTGTATATATTGGTATAGTACTTCTTATATCTAACGGTATAACCGTCGGCGTACCAAGTGAGATGGAAAGGTTATCATTCAGTGTATAATTTAGTGACAGCTATATTTAAGGACTAGAATTTCACAGGTCATACGATGAAGATATGACTTCCAGTTACAGCTTCTCCAAGTATAGATTTTACTTATTTCGACCTTCTTGTTAGCTTAGAGGTTTACAATATTCCTCTCCTACTTCACTTATAGGTCATAACTGAAAACTGAGTGGGAATAGTACTCGTTAAATCAAAGTGAACATATAAGTGTATAGTTTGTTGATTATTAACTGGGCTAATACCAAGATCAGTGAAATTGAGTGTAGAAGAGATTTTATTGATTATGTGATCAGTTATGCATTGAAACAATTGCATTCAGTCTGGCGCTTTAATAATATTGGTAACTATTCTCAAATAAGATTGTGTTAGATGAGGTATATCATTTTACAGGCAAGATCAAAGTGTTACAATTGCTACCACATTTTCTGTAAAAGGTTGCTCAGTTAAATTATTAACAAGTTTCTTTCTGCCAGTAAGTTTACGCAATGTCACCGACAGAAACAATTTAGTACAGCCACATTTTGAACAAGCGATTACAATTACGGTAGGTTCAAAGCAGACTTCTTAGGTGCTGTGCATAATTCGGAAGTAAGTTTGTGTGTAAGTTTTGATTAGGAGGTGCTTGGTATAAGCCATAACTCTGAAGAGCACGCACGTAAAGTGAATTTCGCGTAGCGGTGTCATGGTTGTGCTACTACCTATAGGGTTCGCAGGACGGAAAGGATAGATCAAAAGAAAGAGCAACAAGGCCGTCATTGCTTAACCGTATATGACGGAGTAGAAGAGGTAATGGTAAGTAAGAAAACAAAATTCATACAAACCACTAAAATTCAAATAAATTTTAGTAATATAGCCTAACTTACCATTACAGCAATAATGAATAATAGGTTTTGATGTGTATCAAGGTGCATAGAAGAGAAGTTGAAGTGAGAAGCTGGATGTTTGTGCATTGAAGTTGGAAGTTCAGGAAGAATAGTACAGTTTGTGAAATATCACCGCCCTCAGCACCAACATTTGCTCGTTATTAACCACACCCTCCCTCATTTTGTATCCCTAGGCTCATTTCAAATGACTGTAAGATAATATATTATGTTATACTCATGGCCCTATATTTCACATTTTGTTGGGAAGCACTACTCCCGTAGGTCCTTTTATACAAATTTGTCTAGCAATACAATTAACTGTTATGTGGAACAGTACAGGTTTTCAAACAAACTATAAGTATTGAGGATGTAGTGATGGAAAGATGTTTGGTAAAGTAAGCGGAATAGTGTTGGAGTATTATTTTTATTAATGTGGCAATAGACAATGAGGAGTAGGCAAATGTAAGTCAGTATAGTGCACGTGAAAATAGTGAAACTGGTGATAGGAAACAAGAAACTAGAAAAATTGTCGGTGTTGATCAAGTTTTGTTCAATCCAAACCGACTGTATGCTTTCGAGGCTGTGGATGCTTGATCACTAACAGTTAAGCAGCAAATGATGATGTTTCACTGACGACTCTTGAGGGTAATAGAGTGTGTTCTTATCAACCGGCTACAGCTGAACAATATCGATCAACTCAGTGATTAATCTATTTCAAATAAGAATTAAGGAGATTTGTAGCCAACCAGAAGAATTTAATACAGCTACAACTGCATCGGGAAAAGTTAAAAAATAAAATTCAAACCTGCATTCAATAAAGTATAACCATGTAGAGAGGTAATAATATGGAAGCAGGTTGCGAGTGAGTTAACGTGTGCAGGAATCATTCCAACCAAGGACTTTATTAAGAAGCTTTACAAATGCATGTGTTCCACCTGTCTTGAGTAGTTTCCACAGAAAGCTGTTTCATATCAGTGCATACCTAGTGAGGAAGACGTTTTCTCGAGTTTTAGTTAGATTTATACTCCCCAAGTTTGACAGTAAATATTTCATCTTGGGGGATAAGGACTATACCACAAGAGCTGTTTGCAAGGTTGGTCCGCAGCTTGAAGTAAAGCATAAGATTAGACTTAAACCTTCTTTTAACAATATTTCAAGTCTAAGTTGATGACATCGGGTGAGATAGTCAATGAGTAAGAATTTTAATAATAAATTTCGTTCGTATTCTTTCAACCTTCAGTATATAGTAGAGAAGTAAGATTGAATATACAAATGACCATTAATCAGCAATAGTAATTACGCATGTTTCGCACGGAAATTTTTCGCATTATCTATGAAGGAAGGTACGAAATATTGAGCGTACCATTTTTTTCAGTTGGGATACTTTGTTGAAAAAGTGTTTAGAGTAATTCAGGCTGTGCGAGAAATGCACTCCTAGATCAGTAAACGATTTGAGTTCAGGCAGTACATTCCTGGTGAGAGTGGGATTTATTTTGGTAAACCTGACTCTAAAACGAAATCAACTACATTTCTCAATATTCGGTCATAACTTCCAACGCTTACAACGCTTATCTGCATTATTGATTTCATGCTAGATTGTTCCTGTGAATTTTCAATCAAATTTGTTATTT
>OX103971.1:8990648-9084878 GCA_944470395.2 Schistosoma turkestanicum | reverse complement strand
TTCACTCCCTATCACTAGTCCAGTTACTGACGCAAGCCAATCCTCAAGCAGTATTTTGCATTTCGGGGGGAAGACCGCATCCCGAACATGCTTGCATTGTTGCTTAGGATAGTCAGAAGACTGCATTTTGTTAGCGTCTTCACCAAATAGAACTATGTCATCGGCATATTCTAAGTCAACAAGCGAATCTCCTGGCAAAAGTTCAACTCCTAAAGAGACAGATGATGCATGTGTCATCCTAAAAAGCGCGTCAATCACAAACTTAAATAAGACTGGCGAAAGTGGAAACTCCTGACAAACACCACTTGAAGTTATCAATTCTAATGACAGTTCGCTAATAAGCTCTCATTCAACCAGTAGTACCCTGTATAAAGTTAACGTACTTCTCTGGTAGACTTTTCAATGAGAAACAATGCCATAGGACCTCATGATTGACGGAGTCAAATACCACTCTAAAGTCAAGGAAGACAACTATTGTTGGACAATGAGATGTGTTTCTATGTTCTAGAACGTGTCATAATGTGAATATGTGGTCTATTCAGCAACTCCAGGTCTGAAACCATCTCGGTTTTCTTGAGTCTGTTCTTCACGAGCTCTAGTTAGGTGTCTATGTGTTATCGAGGATAACAATTTATACACTATTTTAGTTGAAATGATTCCTCTGTGAATGTCATAAGGGGCATTTGTCCCTTCTTGTATATTAGAACAAACAGGGATTGAGACCAGTCAAATGAGAATAATCCCGGTTCCCAAATTCTACCTGAGATCTCAGTCAATCTAACTGCTAAAACTGGACCACTTTCCTCAAAAATCTCAGGAGTAAGCCTATCAAGACACGCTAATCTCCCTCGTTTTAGATTTCCTATAACTTTCTCGATTTCATTCCATTCAGTTTGACTAGGAATCGTGGGTAACCAAAGTGTAGCTGAAGGCCAGTTGAACTGATCCTTAAAGTGTTCTGCCCGTCGATCCAATCTCCTGGATTGGGAATAAATAATAGTCCCATCCTTCTCCGAGATAGTCCCACTTACAATCAGATTCCTAATACCGGTTGCCTTGATAAGTCTGAACAGTTGTCTATCGTTGCCTATTGTCGCTTCGTGTATCTGGAAGCCCTGTTGCTGCTTTCCGTCGCTTCGCTGGTGCAGGTATAGTATTAAGTCCTAGGGCGGAACTAGAACTCTTAGACTGGATACTGCTGGACAGTCGCTTATGCGCAGTCTGACTAAACGGGACGGTAAGGTCTTGTAAAGGTAGTGAAACTCGCCGTTGTCTATTTGTTGTCTCTGCCTACGCTCCCACTGACTGCAGCTCGGACGAGATAAAAGATCACTTTTACCGAAACCGTTCTACCTTCTTCAAAAAGACAAACGCTGTGATATAGTAATAATGGCTGGTGACTTCTATGTTCAAGTAGGTAGACTAAGTGAAATGGAAAGACACCTCGATGGATCTTATGGTGTCGTGGCTTAGAGATCAGATAATGGCGAACATCTGCTACAGCAATGCTCAGATAATCGCCTATTTCTAGCAAACACTAACTTTAAGCATAAGGAAAAACATCTCTTGACCTGGCAACCCCCAAAGCCGACCCAACTAGACCACATTTTCTCCCTAACACAAAGGTGTTACAGTGAACTAATCGGATTCCAGTCAAATGCTACGAGCAGGCTATTAGCCAAAATTTAGCTTTCTTTCCTAAGGAACAAGACAATTAGTTTAACATATTAGTTAAATTCTCAAGGGATATATATTCATTTATTGAATAGGTTTATCGATTCACTATTTAGCAGAACGTCGTCACTGAGGTAGCTTCTGGGGTATCAGAATTGCTCATCGTATAACACACTACCACCTACGAAATTACCACATATGATGAAAGTATCATCAACATACTACCTCCACTACTATGTAATTTAAATTGACAATTGGATCTATGAGCTAATGTAGTATGGTGACCCTAACTAATGTACGTACTTATGAAGTTCTAAGTGACTGTCAACATATCTGAAGTACGATGACGCTTGTAGTATCACAGATTGGTTTTGCTGTGTGTTAATACGATGCCTAGTGGACTCTCCATTAACAATGCCTGTTTGTCCAAAATACTTGCCATCAAGACGAGGCTGCTCATTTTGTATTCATTGGGAATAATGATTCTTTTTCTTGGAAGATCAGTCTTGCGTAACTTTATGTAGTAACGTATGATGAGAGATAGTACATTAAGCCCCAAATCATTAGAAACTATATAATTTTTATCTTAGTTAATCACATCTGTTCTATTAAGAAGTTCAGCGGTGTAAGGTGGTGGTTGGTAAGGAACTCGACTGAAGTTTGTTGCCGTTGCCACTCATCAGCAAGATGTGTCTGTAACTTTCAACGAACTCATACCCAGTTTTACTGTTAGAACTGTTACCGTGGTGCTATTCACTCCGTGATTGATCTGTAGTACTGAGATGTATTTATAACTGATCACTGAGTAGTAAACCATGTTATGTATATCAAGTCCTTATTGTTGATCGAATCCTATTAATCAAGTTACTGGGATAGCTCAACGATAACGCTTTCGGCTGTCAGGATGAATGATATGAGTCGAATCCGCCAAGGAACATCAGTTCTTTTGAGATTACAGACAGACCTTGTTGATGAAACCTTGGTTCAGGATTTCCTATAGACTATTTCCAACCATCACTCAAAATGCGAACATCGTGAACGCTATTCCAAGTCAGTTAGACTACTGAAAAAATCTCAACTTGATAGATAGAATTTCGATCACCGCTAAGGACTTGGCAAGTGTAACATTCGTTATTACCAGGTGATCAATCAATCATACAAAAGTCACTGATACTTTCACATGTGATAAGATGACGCTGATTAAAGCTAAGTAATTTTAGTGTACAGAATAGGCGTCCACTAAAGGCCAGCAATACCCTGAGATTTACGGTTCTCAACTTAGGAATTACAGATGAAACAAAATGGCTGTTAAAAGAACCTACCTACAAAGAATCAAATCTTAAGTGGTTCCAAACTACCTAATAGTGCCATAAAAATACTTGAGCTGAGTCGTCCGGTAAGTCCTGGTATTGGATTCGGGGTGACGGAATAACGACAAACTTCGAGATTACTTAGAAAAGGAGCTCTTCATCATCTCTACCCCAATACTGCTTGTACAAAAATAGTTTGCTGTTCACGTGACACTACCATGGTAATTAAATCAATACTCCTCTCTTTATTGCTCTTTTGTCTATAAAATTTTGATATGGTTGTTGGGCTTCATCATCACAAGAATACTCACTGTTTTTTTAGTAAAGTTTTCATTGCTAACTTAAGGTTACTATAGCTAACCCTATTATTTCAAGATTCTCTCATTAAAATGCTTGATAAATTTAGTTTTCTGCACTAACTTCAAGAGAACATAAACAAACAGTTGAGTAGAATAAACTGAATGCATTTTGTTTTACAAAGTTTAACCCCAAAGCAACTTGAGCGTCTAACTACTTCTATATTCTCATTCTCTCTGTCGTTATCACTACTAACTGAAATAAAATCGTACAATGTAATCACTAATGACTGGCTGTATGAAGAAATTCTGGGAGTTCTAGTGTGAAGACGTAACCAGTGGGGTTCAACCTTGTTAGGTGTAAGCAATAACTGTGAAAGACAATGGGTGAGGTTGCACAAAAATCAGTAGATTGATCAGAGTTAGACATTAACACCGTTGCATACCGGCTCAGTTGCCCAGGGGTTAGGCGTTCTCGAGTAAGATTGAAGGTCCTGAGTTTGAATTCTGCGATGTACAGTAGTCGTGGATGCGCACTACTGATGAGTCCCATGCTAGGACGAAACGGTTGTCCAGTGCTTTCAGGTTTCTAGTGGTGATCTGACAATGATTCATTTACGATTTCAACTCAGTTAAGTTCGTAAATATTGCTTAGTTTTAGTATATATTGAAATGTAGACCATTTTGCTAAGAACAAACATTTTAATTCATATACAAACTTTCAAGCGATGAAAATTCAATGTCAGGATTCAATAGTTAAAGCTTAAATCAGAAAAATAATCACTATTTAGATAAATGAAAGTAACAATGTCAAACGATTCTGTTAATAACATCTCATCGATCAAGTATATTAGGAAAATAAAATTAACAATGGAGTTATATTCTGGTCGAGTATTTTATTCCGCACAGAGTATGTAAAAACATAATTTTTCACAAGAATTCAATATAGACAATTCTTGTGAGGAATGTGTAAGCATTTTGATCTGCTTCTAAATTAAGTGTTTCGTCTTTTCTTCAGTTAATTTCACTAGACTATACTCTAATCTCTCCGTTTACTGCTAATACTTCTACTACCTCTACAACTATGGGATTTGAATTGAGAATTTTGTCTTTGCGCTAATATGGTATGGCAAGTTGAAGTGATGTACATACTCATGTAGTTCTACTTTATTACTGACTGATACATTAAATTTCTAAACGAAATGTTTTTATAAAAACACATATAAGCGAACAAAATTGTTTTCAATTGGATCGTTAACAGGCTTTAATCTAATGAACATGAACATTGAAATGAAAATATTCCTGTGGAGACAGCTAGACCGTGCGTACCATTAGGCAACTTACCCAACAAATGAGTGGACACCTCCCAGCATGGTTTATGAAGGGCCAGATAAAAACAATACGCAGTTCTGTCTTGACACATCTGATTGATAGGGGTCATATTGTAGATAAATCTGAATTGTTTCTAGTGATCTATCGCATACCTTCAACCACATTTCCTATATAATCCAGAAGCTATAGGAATTCATACATTCAATCCCAATCTATGTGTTCAGATGGAAATTCGTGACACCCCTATCCCTTCCATGGCTGGATATAACTTAACTAACGTTTTTAAAAAAATTTTGTATTTTTGTTATTATTAGCATGAATTTCACATCCTGTATTTGTTTGTAATTCTCTACCTCTTTCCGTTTACATACTTCTTCACTATCGAATTATTCGGCCATTTCTTACTGCGTAATGGTTTTAATGTTTGTAATGATTATTCCATGTCTATTTATCCACGCTTGACCTACAATTTCTAGTGTTAAACTATTGACAAAAACTTTTGTTATTGAATTTTGATTATTCTTACTACTACTATCAGTACACCTGTGTCTTTCTACTATCAACTTGTACTTTTACTAATTATATGTAGTGATGTGATTATTGACTCGTAAATTGCCCTAATTCGGTTTAACACTTTCATATAAATAATATTTATGTTTATTTCTGTATAAATCCTGATCACGATCGAATTGAAAACATTAATCTTGTTCGCTTATATCTATCTGTGTTGTTTAAATTTACCACATTGGGAAAATCTATAATCATCACCGCAACTAAGACTGACTAAATGACTGACTCTATTAAGCAGAATAGAATTGGTTTATTCAAATGAACTGGAGACGATTCGACTTATATGTGTTGTTTCTAAGAAATGAAGTAATTTAATGTGACCTTGGAAAAATAATATAAACTATTGATTCGATCACGTGAAATCATTATGAATTTACTATGAAAAGAAGCATATTAACAGTAGACTGATCGATTAATCTGATTAAAATCAATGATGTTTGTAATGATGACGATCACTACAATTTGTATTATATATTTCATGATCTACTTGGAATTGATCGATGAAGTAATTTTTAACGAAATTAATGAATTTATAAATTTCAAGTGGTTACCGATTAAATGGCAATTAACTGTCATCTAGAAAGTGTCGTTTTTTTCGTTCAAATCAATTTATAACAATGGTTTAATAGAAAATTGTCCGTGAAATGGTATTTCACAACTATCTAACTAACCACTAGATTAAAAATATTTTGAAGTTGGTTGTTTACAAGATCAGTCGTATGCATAAAATGTTGAATGACATACTTCTGTTCAGCCAATCCGTTGCAAATTAGAACTTCGTACATACGTACATCAGTTTAAGTCGCCATACTACATATATTAATTAATACAGAGACGCAACTGTCAATTCAAATTCCATAGTGGTAGAAGTATTAGCAGTAATCAAAAAGATTAATGGTCGTCGAATATATCATTCGAGATATATACCCCAATGGAACCAGTTAAATAACGTTCATTAGGAATTCAGAAGATTGAAATTTGAGAGAACACAAACAATGGATGCACCTGCATCATTGTAAACCGTTTTGAACCATGTCATCCAAGTTCGCTAACCATCGATTACTATCATTCTCGTGGATCCCAACCGGATAGTCTACACTTAACAACATGACTCAATCCAGTTGTCAGTAACTTCATGGATTTCTGC
Source organism: Schistosoma turkestanicum (assembly GCA_944470395.2). NCBI lineage: Eukaryota > Metazoa > Platyhelminthes > Trematoda > Strigeidida > Schistosomatidae > Schistosoma > Schistosoma turkestanicum. Next base: position 9,078,549 of record OX103971.1, on the reverse strand, counting down.
CATATTTTGGATTGGCCGTACCTAACTTTCTTCCAACTTACTCCTACACCGTAAAATTTAGCTCGATGAGGGAGTCAGTACTTACTCCTGTTACCTGTAATAGAGAGTAGGCCGCCGACCGGCGAATAATTTTCTGCTTAGCGCTTTTTTAGCCAGTTGCATTTCTACAGGATTAGGTTGATAACCACGTGCGCAACCCTATTCCTTTATCCGGGATTGGGATAACTAACCACATAGTGTACTTATTGAAAATACCCATGATCCGATCTATGATTGGACTGAGTTAGATTTTTCTAATCTTAATGAATCCGTGGATGGATTTCGAGTGATAATTATTAATTACAGCTGTGAACCATTTCGGGAAAAGCCGCAAAATATGTATCAAAATAGTTTTTAGTGATGCGCGGAAATGGTGATAAATCAGCGATCACACTCAATTATTCCAAACAACCATGGCATGTATATATATATATATATATATATATATATATATATATATATATTAGGGCTGCTACCTTCACACAGTTAACAATAATTAAATGTCATATCTTACAGCCATGCATAATAAAATAATTATCGGACATAAGCAATCGATCAATATTTACTTATCTGTCACAGCGGTTAGAGTATTCATGTCCATAATCGAAAATGAAATACAATGTAATTAATCATCTCCAAAATTTAAACCAAAACCAGCGAACGAATAGAAAAACGACTGATATGCAGGGTTACATAATAATACCGATAAAGTTGCGTAATCCTAACAAGAAAGAGGTTGTTACGTTATAATGTCAACTAAAGGAGATTGAACAACTGATGGAAAGATAAAACTAAAGAAGTAAAAAAAATCAAATTAGTTTTTTAATTGCAAATAAATATTATCAAAAAAGTCATCTGTGCAAAGCAAGAGAGACATGAGCGTCTTTTTCAGTGCATAAGTCTGGTTTACGTGTGGTGCTGTGATGCGAACTACTTATAAGTAGTATATAGCGTGAGTGTCAACGTAAAGTCTGGTAGCATAATATGGGGGGAAGATCAAGAAAGGAAGAGTCAGAAAACAATGGAATTTGTATGAAACGCATGAAGAGTGACAATGGATTGATGTTTGGCAACAGGAACAGTCCAGTTCCATAGTATGAACTGATCTTTTGCAAATGAACGATTTACGATATGGTTTCCCGATTTTACTGACTAACTCTGTAATTTTCGTTAAATACAATTCGGTTGCCTCCACCTGTGTTCTCATTCACTACATACGTATTGATTGCGAATGCTTCGGTAAAACATAATGAAATCGAAGATGCTTGTCCATTAACAACTGTGGACGATTTCGAATTATCAACGTTATGTTAGTTGAATGACAGACAATAGAATTTTTGAGAGAACTTGACCCGTTAGTCTCAATTTTTGAAGAATATGCTCATTGATGAGAACATTTACTCTTCTTTCTGCTCTCGCATTATATATGCTTTGGTACGTAAATGTAAATTAGTAAACACAATTGTAAGTGACGAAAGGTGAATAATTTCCCACTTTCTAATATCACAGTCAACACTTTGTTTGATATGCTGAAGCTAGTTTCGATGCTGGATGAGTCTTTTTAAATACATCTCCAAGTGCGAAATCAATCTGGTGGGATAATTAATTACCTTTAGAGCTAAGCAGTAACAAAATAGGCTTTTTGTCTACCGTAGCTTACTGCTAACTTAATTATCTTCCTGTATTTGTTGATGAAATTTCGTGGATAGCTATTATCCTTGACACTTTGCAACAGTGATTAATTCCTCTGTGTTGTCTTCCAAACATAAGTTTTGTATTCGACTGAACAGAGTACCGACTAAGGCGTGCTTATAACTTATCGGAAAGAAGCTATTGAGATTACATAAAATTCATTTCATGTAGCCTTTTGAAGAATAAATCTTTGAACTTGACCATTTTCACTACGTTGGATATGTAGGTCTAGGAAATGAAAGTTATTTTCTTGTTTATTGTCCACTGTAAATCACATACATCAATGTACATGATTGAGGCAATTCAACACATTGGAAGCATGTTTGTGATTATTACTACCAGTAAATGTGTCGTCAACATACCTGACATACAAAGATACCTCACTACTTATAGCTTTCATCCTTGCCTGTCCCAAAATGGCCATAAAAGTGTCAGTCGAAATCGGGCTTAACGGACTTCCCATAGCGATTTCATCGACTTGGCGATATTAGATATTGTTCTACCGGAATTATAAGTCATATGTACACATTGGTAAGATTTGAGTAAAGTTATTCTTTGGTAAAGGAGGAAGATTAATGTGTTCACATATAAATTCCATAGTTTCTTCTAGTTGGGTTGATGATATACCGAACGAGACCAGACGTTAATCAGCAATATTACCACTTTATTGTAATTGGGTAAATTGGAAGAATTCTTTCAAATTATGGACGGTCAACTTTGAGCGAGTTGGCTCTAGCTGCTTCTCTTGACAATTAAAAATCTCCTTGTTATTGTTAGACAACTGATCGTTATTTTCACGTGAACCCGCATATAATCGTTTCTTCGAGGATTTTCATGTTGTTTGCCACATAAATATTTTATCATTTGGGCGTCTGATACAATTCTTTTAAATTTATTACTTACTTACGCCTGTTAGCACTCTTAGAGTTTAGTCCGCCGACCAGTATTCCCCAACATACTCTGTCTTGGACCTTCCTTTCCAGTTCCACCTATTCTTGTTCATTCTTTCCATGTCTGCTTCCGATTCTTGGAATAATATATTCTTCATTCTTCCTCTTTTCCCTTGGTCTTGAGGTTTACAGATGTGGGCTTCCTTGTGACGCAGTTTGGTTCTTCCTGCAATCTTATTCTAAGCCAACACAAATGAGTTTTTGTACTTATTTTTGTGGTATTCACAGAGGTACCACACGTGAGTGTAGAATATTCCAAAGTCCTATTGCTTAAAGAGCCTCAATAAAAAACAATTAACAAGTTGCTTAAAGAATTGCACAGGTTTGCTGTATCGATTGAGACAAAAATCATTGTTATTTACGAAGCTTTAGAAGGTTTGAACTTTCAGATATTGAATGAAAAACCGACTGTGTGTCTGGTAGGGTGAACGTTCACTTTATGTTCACACAAAAAAACGTAAAAATCATGCATAAACGCTAGGTCATACACGTACGAGATATCTTATTTTGGTGATGGATTTTCTCAGACAGATAACTAAATCTTGTTTAGCTGATTTTAAAGAAACGACAAAAATTCAGAAGGTCTACACTGTTTATTCCAAACTGATATCAGCTGGGATTGGATAAAATAGTGGACATTGGTTAAGTCACTCATGCTGCCTTCTTTGTAAAAATAGTGTGGATGATTTATTTCCCATGGGAATTGAGATTTGTGTTAGAAGTTAAATTAAGTTCGAGACCATTCTAGCTGTAGTAATCATTGTTAGGTCGGTTGATTGAATGTGTTAGAGAAAAAATCACTGTATGAAGCCAACGAAAGTTCATATTGTACATTGAAATCGTGAAGCAGATATATACAGGTTGCAATTCATTCGTCTTTTGAAAGTAAACGCTAAAAGAATAAAGTTTCGGAACAGTAATTGAGAACAAGACTTCACTTATTTTTTTCGATCAAATCTTATGGTACGGACAATATTAAAATATTGTCGACTTGATCGTATTTAAAATAGGAAGAACAAAAAGTGAGGGTGCTATCTAATGACCTTCAGTGTCAATATATTCGTTGAATTTTTGGTAATAACTGGTAGTTTAGTCAGTGCCAGTCGATGTCTTTTTCTAAAACCAACGTTGCTGAAAATTTTCTACTGTAGATTCGAAAGCGATGACCATCATTGGCAAGTTGTAAATGAAATTTGTGTACTGACCCTTATGTGAGTCATATCCAACTCCAACGCTTCCCTTTAATTTCCTCTTCTGATGGAATTTGGCTTGTTTTATCAGACAGCAGGCTGTAGCTGGTGGTGATAGAAACATTCATTATTAAAACCGATTGTACCAGTGATTGTCAAACTGTACTTTTCGTTTATAACACCTTTGCGCGCAAATGTTCTATTTGTCATGCTCATTCAATATTCACACAGCATGGGAATGCTGAACAACTTTCTGTGTCCGAAACGTAGCAGCTCATGTTTTATTCGTTGTCGTAGCAAAACGCTTCTATACAGTATCTCAACTACTATATATTTTTAAGGTTGAGAAGATGAATCGAATTATGAGATGAACAACTAAATTTACGACAGTGTGAAGGAAGAAACATCAGAAAGATAGACTTCAACATTTGGAATTTTTCCGGCTGGGCTATAGGAGCCTCAAAGATGACCTAATAATGTCACAATATATCGTCCCAACACGATGATCCTACCGAAACATCACTACCACTTTACCCGAGGTAAGGTTCAATACGTCACTCATGAAAGAGAATGCACTCAGGTACGCACTCGCCTTTTTTGTTTAGGGAAGGCCTAACAGATAGCGTACACCATGTAGATGGCGGATTGGGAAAGTATACTGACAAACATTTCATATCCAAACAATACACTGAATCTAACTAACCTATGTGACAGAGTCGTACTGGCATTTCTTCGGCAGAAACGGCACAAAATAATCGACTGGTGAGATATACGGCCTTCCTTCAATTACCTATACCCAGAAATATAAAATGATTAGGGTTATACTACAACTACCGCTCCTTGGATATGATCAAATATTCTTAGCTGAAGATTTCGTCAACACTGTATCTCTAAATTTCTACAAACAGGGAAAACCTCCCACTAGGTATTTCCAAATGAGGCTTGGAGGGGCTGTTAAACGTTGCGGACTGAATGAGCAGGTATGTTATGTCACTGGATTGACTAAAGGCAGAAAAGCTGAAACTTGGATTATTTGTTAACGACTGTCGAGGGTTTTCATGTCCAGACACCAATATAAAGAAGTGACTATGGTATTTTCGGCGGAGTCTCGTTCTCTGAGCTCCGCCACCATCTGAAGACTATGGCGTTGTCATATTTAATGTGATCATCAACGAGATACTCAGGATGGACGAAAACGAAACCTACCTTTGCTATACAAGGGTAAACTAGACTTTTATCTTTTAAATATCTTGTGACCGCGGGAATGATGTTAGCTAAGTGCTGACGACCGCTGGCACATATTTAGAGATATCATTCAGAATGCTGTCTTACACTACATGCCTTAGTAACATCACACATTTCGAAAGAGAAAAATGTCGGTTTAGCGAGGCACTGAAGGCTTTCTATAGGCGTAGGGGAGAGCCTGTAACATGTGAAGGATATCAATGAAGGATTCAGGCATTGAGAAACAGATAAAATACCAAGGTTCAAAGTGATGAGAGACACTTCCAGAGGAAGCCAGCTGCCAAAGTATTGGCAAACCCGAAATATCTATCATGGTTTATGACCAAAAGAAAACCTACGAACCAATGTGTTTGTGCACTCAAAGGTCAAATGAAATAGATCTTACAAACCCAGTGATAGCTGCGAGCTTCAACTCCAACTTCACTGATCAGTTACACCAGGTATTAAAAGGCCTAGAGTACTACTCTAATTCAGTGCTAGCTGATGGCCTAGAGAATATTCAAATTCGTTTAGCAGGAAGAAAAGTAAGGTCGGTATACACAGAAAAGTCACGTTGATGTGACAGTATTTATCCTTTAACCTTGGAAATATGTGAAAGCCCTCAGTTCACCGGTATGTCTGTGGAGTCATTTCTAGCTGAATAAAAGCAAGCTACTCTCCCCAGTTTTCATAAGGAGAGATAGGAAGGACTCAAACTGTAACAGACCATTCGTGTTACTATCATTACTATCGAAGATAATGGGAAGACTGGTGAATGAGTAAATGAAGCTTGCATATTTATGAACAACATCTTACATGAAGCTCAACTCAGGTCTAAGAAAGACAGGTCGGGAATATCCAATGTTCTTATATCATGGGACTGCAGGCCAACCTGCCGAAAAAGGAAAAATAACAGTTCACATCACAAAATCCACAACAAAGTACCTAACGCACTCGTAATTTTGAAGTTTGCTGCACCGATCCACTTCTAACTTGGCTCAGAAACATCCTTGAGAACAGTACGTTTCGTACCAAGATAAATAGACTGCATGCGAGCTGGCAGGTCTCAACATCAGGGATTTCACAAGGCCCCACAAACACTACCGGATACCTAAGAAGCGTACCGAAAGAACAAGAATCTAGCGCAAAGAAAACAACTGGTTTATACTCACTCGTGAGAAAGATATTGGATATTGATTGAGCACCATAGAGCAATAACACGCGTCTATTTGAAATTCCTGCCAACTGATGGCTTTACCTTTTCTTCCAGGATATTGTTTTAACAGAAATGTAAAATTTTATTTCTTTTATGTGATAATTTAGATTGGAAAAGAAAAGTTTCACAAATCGCATTATCTAGAACTAAAAGGTCATGAAACTTATATTTATGGAGATCATAAACCAGGAATTGGTGGAGACAAACTACCAGGACAAAGAATCGAGGCACCAACCAGTGTTTATCCACCTGGAGTAGGCAGTAAACTACCTCCGTGGCTGGCATTCGACAAACAGGTGAGAAGTGAAAAGGAATTAACTTGAAGCTCAAAGTCCCCACAAGTAAATTGAGAGCAATCTGAGATACATGGGTTTTTCAGTCATATAAGCTCTTATTTAACTGCTTCCGTACCCTCATAACTATACATGTGATTGTTCGTGTTATTGACTATGTTCCCTCCTAAACGAAGAATGAATAAATGTTTGATCTGAAATTGTCTTTGTGCATGTTTGTACCCAGAATCTGTCGTAGCCGATATTAGTATAAAATCGAAGTTAATGAGTTAAATTAGTTAGAATACTTCGATCTGCAGAAAGTATGGTATTGAAAATCTGATAAATTTTGATGTCATTTTGTCAATAGGTGTGATCTTTGTCTGATCATATGATGTCAAGGGAATTATGTACATTGGAAACGACAATAGTTAGGAGTTAATTAAAATGTTGAGCGAATAGCCAATGATTGCAGTCTTAAATAAATATCCTTTAATAGCGTGGACGAAAGTAATCATTGTTTATGGTATTGTTGATATTGGTAGGGTGCTTGACAAATATTTACACTCGCTTTCCATATGTTCATTAGAACTTAGGAAGCAAATAATAAAATTGACATGTTTTAGACTTATCAGGTCATGCTGATGCAGAGAGAATTTTAGTAAATCACTAAGTTGGATATAACATATTAGCTGAATGGTGTCATCTCTCTATCTAAAATATGAGTGTATACATCGTAACAAGTTTATTGACTTAAGTTACATTTGTTCGATAAGAGTTATTCGGCTTTTGAAAAGTTGATAGCTGTTATTTGGTTGTTGGTATCGTTTATATGTCATATTCGTTAAAGCATGAGGAAAACGAAACAAAGTCCATGAATCCTAATCAGTGAGACCTTCATGGAAACTTACTGTCGTGGTAAATGATCTAGGATTATTTTGCTGTTTTTCATACACAGGTAAAACTCTTGAGTTTTTTTCAACAATTTCGGTTTACAGTACCTCTCACCAGTCTACTACCTGCATATTTTTGTTCAAAAAACAAATATTTTTTCTGTTTTTTTGTCAACTAGGCCTTATCTTTTGATGCCTATTTCCAAGAATCTGTTAATGAAAGACGTGAAGAACAATATCGTATTAGAAGATGCAAAATCTTATTTTATCCAGAAGATGATACTATTCAGGTAGATGAACCACGAATTGCAAACACTGGAATGGCACAGGGTAATTCTCTTAATACTTACTTCTCTTTGCTGTTTCGATTTAAAAATGTTTTCTGTCTTGTAGCATTCTTTACGTTAGAAAGTAATGGCTATCTATGTTTAATAAATTACATTCTCAAAGCATATGCCGTACATCAATCTGAATTTAGAAAGGTTATCTGACTACATCAACACAATTTTAGGAACCTTTATAAGGATTTATATTGACGCTGATATTTATTGAAATGAAGTGCATGTATATAATTGACTACTTTGATGATGTTTTTAAGAACAGAGTTAGTTACCAGATAAAGAAGCACTGCAGAAAAATGTTTTAATTTAACCTGGATCACGACAAAAGTGAACATCATTTTGTACCTGGTCTCAAACTTTATCTTCCGACCATCAGATAAACATCTATTCCATGATCATGAAGTAAATCATCTTCCAGATTACTATTTTTTATTTCTTCCTTTAGACGACATACCCACTGGATTTTTATTTGAACAGTCAATGACTTAATGTACTGGTGATGTGTTGGCAATGGTCCATTTTCAAACATCAAATAGTTTCTAGGTATTTTCGTCACATAACTTACCATATTCAAAATCTAAGTTTATTAAAAAAGGATTTCGGCTATCTAGCAGTTATATACTTACAAGATTTCATTACTTTGTCATAAGCGCCAGGAAAACAACAAATATCTGTTGTGTTATTCTGAAAAAAACCTTATCCTCAAACAGATTAACAATTACTCCGTATTCATTAAATGATAAATGTTTTGAGATTATTATTATTTATTAAAATATTTCAGCAATAACTATTTTAATAATTTTATTCAATCAAGGAACAATCATCAAGCGACATCGTATTCCCAAACCTAAGCCAAATGATCATCTCTATTATACAGTACATGACTTCAATGTGGGGACAGAATTTACAGCTTATGGAAAAACATTTCGTATTGTTTCTTGTGATCATTTTACGGCAAATTTTCTACGTAAACTCGGTGTAACATTAGGCGCACCGGAACCTATACCAGATGATCCTTACAGTATGCATCGTAAAGCTGTGAGTGGCCTGAGTGTTTGTTTTGTTTGACTTAATTTATCTTGTAACAATCATTAGCAAGTTGTAATTTTTCTAAATTGTTATAAAGCGTTATGTTAAAAAATTTCATATTTCATATACTTAAATGCTGTCAAGGTATCATCTATACGCAGTTGCATGTTTTTATTTTATTCAAAAAGTTAACAAAAGTACCATCCATTAATGTAACCCAAAATATAATTTTACTGTTCATCATTAAAAAAACATGATATCCAGCTCATGCTTCAGTAATATCTAAGACTTACATTTTATATAAAGCTTGTGAAGGTCATAAAGTTGTTCTGAATAGTTTTAATTGGATAAAAACGTTTTAGGTCTATTTTTTCTTGTAAAAACACCGAAGTAGCTTACATTTGAACTGTTAGACATGAATGTCCAGCTCGGACTGTTTTATCTGCCATATCGGTAGATTTCGACCCACAAAATTTAAAAATATGACTATGCCGACTGCCTGAAATCGGCTCATAGGAAGTTCCGTGTGGGTTTGCTTTCTGATACTTGTCATGAAGATGTAAGCTGAAGCGATTCAAAATCACTTCAAGATTGTCTACTGTCTTCTGGAAAAGTAACCAAAAAACCCTACTAATAAATTCTTCCGGTCTATAGGGTATACTGTGATTATATAACTGAATCCTGGATGTAATTGGTTAATACAGTTTCATTGTTCTTTGTGTGTGTTTTATTATTCGAAATAAAACGAACTAATATAAAATAACGAGCTAATTTTAGTCGAATTATGCTAAAGTTTATCTAAAGATAGACAAACTAAGGCATGGAACTAAGTTGTCGGTGTGAATACTGTAAGCAGATTCAGATTTGGCAAGTAGAGTCTTTGTTAATGTAAAATCTTTTCAAGATAGCACAGTTTTAACCCACCTTTTTCTTTTTTCGCATACACGTTAAGTAATTTACTACAACTGCAATTTAGACAAGGCTAGACAAATGAATGTATCTGTAATCACACTTTTATGTTTGAAACAAAAGCCACCAACACGATATATTTTAATATTTTATGTGTGCTATATAGGACTAGTAGTGATGTAGTGTTTGAGAACACAGGTGAGTGCAACCGAATTGTATTTAACGGAAATTACAGAGTTACTCAGTAAAATCGGAAAATCATATCGTAAATCGTTAACTAGCAAAATATCAGTTCATCATATCGAACGGGACTGTTCCTGTTGCCAAACATCAATCCATTTTCACTATTCATGCGTTTCATACAAATTCAATTGTGTTCTAACTCTTCCTTCCAGACATTACGTTGACACTCACGTCATATACTACTTATAAGTAGCTCGCACCACAGTGATAATTGCACTAGTTAATAGAACACGAGGATAAATACTTATGTGTTAGTCTATGTGAGTGAGTCTAGGAGTAGTAACCAACCTCTACAGGTTTTTTCCAAATTTCACGACGACATATTATGCCACATTACACTGTAAAGTGAAAAGTAATACTTATACATTAACAAACCAAAAATGGCAGTAAATAAGGGGAGACTGTAGGTGATGAACTAACGGTAACTAAGAAATAATAAATCTTATAACCTTAGTTAGTGGTGGTTTGATTGAAACTTCATCATAAACGGAATATTGATGACATAGTTGTCTAGCTATTAAAAATAATACAATTAGGACTAATATTGTTTCGGAAAATCAGTTGCAACTTCGACAATATTCATTGCATTATAACATGTCCCCAAGCAGAAAAAGATATCATTTGCCAAATTTATTTATTATCTTTCTTTTTAATGATTAGTTTACTGAGAGTATGCAACCACGTAGACCATATGAAAGAATGGATAAACTTCGTCAATTTCTTGATCATGATCGTCATGTTTTGAGATTTTTCTGCTTTTGGGATGATACAGACTCACTTTATGGTGATCCTAGAGAAATGGTATTGAATTATTACTTAGGTGAGTAAAGGAAACAAACAAGTAAGATTGATTGATTATATTTTCATCAAACTGATATTTGTCTGTTTGATAGTCACGTCAATTTTCAAAGCGTTTATTTTCATCGACTGTGTGTAGATTGTAAATAGCGTATAATATAAATTATAATTTAGTTCTTATTTCAACCATTTGACCAGCCCCAGCCAGTCTATCTAGATCTGTTTAGTGTATAGATCTGCGAAACACTCACTAACTTATCGATTAAAGCTTCCATTGATCATAGTTAAGGTGGCTATCAGTTGTCAAACACCAATAACTACTGTAACCCTTCTCGCCTTTTCCGATTCGCTTCGCTATGCTTGAACGCTTTTCATTCTCACCACTGTCTGCTTCAATGAGTACATGAAATAAACTGCATTCGGCTTCTTGTTGCCGCCGTTGAACACACAAGGCCTATCTACGTATGATATGCGGAAATGGAAAGCAAGATTTATTTCATTGTATATGCGATCATTCGTCCAAAACTGGAGTCACATCTCGGGCCACTTAAAAATGTTGAGCCTACTTTGAATGTAACACAGACACACTACTTACCTATCAATGAAATAAATATTATCAAAATGAAGGTTGTATTCAATGTATCGGTATAATTGACAGTACGAAGATCAATACGTATTCGAGTTCTTTTTTTCCAAATTACCAATAGTCTATTTGAGTTAGTGCAGGAAACAAACAGAAAATCTCATAGTCAAATATTCCGTTCCTGAAATATATTCTAAACGCGATCATAAACTTGTGAAAAAAGTGAAAAGTCATTTTCTAAATCGATTTATCTCATAACTTTTCACTGTCAACAAATTTTATGTTATATCTACACTTGAATTCCATCATTCGCATCTTTGATTTATCTTTGATTAATTTCCTCCAACCACTTGATAAAACAACTCAATGTTCAATTGAGTTGTATTCAAATCTGGCAAAAAAAGCTTCTTCAACTCCCGTTTCCTCAAAAGAAAACACAAATTTTTATTCGTTTCATGTAAAAGTTAGTTTCACTCTTATTATTTATTGTCTGATTTCAGCTGATGATACAATTGAAATACGTGAAGTTATGTCGGACAATTCAGGTCGTGATGCTGCACCATGCTTTTTACGTCGTCAAAAACTACCACGTACAGTCTCACCTATACCGTTACCTGGTGTAGTCACTGATAGAACACTGTTAAATGTATCTTTTCAATCACAAAAAGCTGAACATTATATACTTGATAGTTTAAAGGTAGGTAATATCTCAATCGAAAGCAAATGGAACTTTTCATTTTAACTTATAGTATTCTTTTTTGTAAATATAAGTGTATTCTTCAATTAGAATTATGGAGATCATCATCATCATCAATCAATCAATCATTGTTGGACAACCATTAGAAACCTGGAAGCACTGGACAGTCATTTCAACCAGACCTCCAGAGGTTAGGTGTTCGAGCGCAAGACCGAGGGTCCTGGGTTCGAGTCGTGGATGCGTACTGCTAATGAGTCCCATGCTAGGACGAAACGGCCGCCCAGTGCTCCCATGTTTCTAATGGTGATCTAACAATGATTAGTTGATGATTTCAATGTGCAATAAGTGTATTCACTGAGATTTTTTGAATTCTGCGGCTTAAGTGATCATTCTAGTTGATTACCAAGTGTTTAGATTAGATAATTTGATCTAGTTTAGTTAAATTAATCCTTTGTGAGTACTTACTTAGTGGTTTGTTACACGGATTTATTTTCAAGTGTCTGATATCTAGTTGAATAACTAGATTATGCGGTAAATGTCTTGTAAAAAACCTATTTACCTAATCCTTTATTAAGGACGGTATTAGAGAAACATTCAGTGGGTCGCACAATTTTTACACAACAACTTTAAATGAGAAAGAGGAGATCCGAAAGACTGCGATAAAATAATGTAAGTATATACTTGAGAACTGAAGTTGAACTGATCAGATGATGTCGATCTCCTAGAGGACAAAACCGAGATTATAGATGTTTCTTACTTGAAGCATCTGTTTTAAAAAAGTGCAGGCAATTGTTGTATTTCCGTTAAACAATAATTCTACGCAGTTATAGGTCGTGTTGCATATATTTCAATGGCTTACTTACTTACTTACTTACTTACTTACTTACTTACTTACTTACCGACTTTCACCCCTATAATAGAGCATAGTCCGCCGACCAGCATTCTCCAACATACTGTATCCTGTGACTTCCTTTTCAGTTCTATCCAATCGCTGTTCATTCCACCCAAATCTGTCTCCATTTCTCAGTATAATTTGTTCCTTAGTCTTCCTCTTTTCTCTTGGACTTGAGGATTTCACATGAGGGCTTGTCTTGTGACTCAGTTTGGTGCTTTCCTCAAAGTATGTCCTATCCACTTCCAGCGCTTCTTCATGGTTTCTCCCTTCACTGGAATCTGGTTTTGCTCTATCTCACAGTAGGTTGTTTTTGATGGTATCTGGCCAAAGGATCCTCAGTATCTTAGGTAGACAACTGTTAATAAACACTTGTATCTTATGGATGATGGCTTTCGTAGCTCTCCAAGTTTCCGCTCTGGTGTTTATTGATAGTTGTCTTGAGTTGGGGATGTTGTTTAATTGTAGAAATGACTTCTTTGTTTCGTTAGTCCGTGTCTTCACATCTGAATCAGATCCACCTTGTTAACCGATGATGTAGCTGTGACAGCCTCCAGAGCCTATCCGTCAACTATGATTTGGTTGGTTTATTCTGTGCTGTATCGGTGAATGTTGCTTTTTCTCTTGTGTGAGTTGAGAAGTACTGACGTAGAGGATACAGGTACACTGGTCATCTTTTCTTTCATTTGTTATTGCATGTTGAATCGAAAAGACAGATCATCTGCGAAGTCTAGGTCGTATTGATGCATTCCAGCTGTCCGCTGTGTCCTGCGCTTCCACTCAGAAATGAATATCTTCATAGTCCAGTCGATTACTAAGAGAAAGATTGCCTTAGTGCGACAGGAAGTGAGGTGGTGTTTGCTGTTGATGCATACCAACTAATTTAAGCCGTTCATAACCATCATATCAGTCTGGTCAGCTGCATCAGTTTTTATAAGGAGGTATCAATTTTGAATTTCATACAATGACTGTAATACACAATATAATGTATAATAATTCAATTATTTTGGTAATAAAATGAAATCCTAGATTTCAAAGACAAACACTTTCAATCTGATTATGGAAATCCATTAGTCTAATAGCATTACTAATTATGAATGATTATAAATCATCAGTTCCTGAATATTTTGAAACACTTGACATATCATGTTTAACTATTCAGTCGATACTCAATCTACATCGACTAACAATGTAAATTGAGGTGAAGACCGGTGTCAGGCAGGGTTGCTTACTCTCACCCCTTCTCTTTCTCCTGGTGATCCACTGGATTATGGAGACGTCAGCATCTGGAGAGAAGGATGGTATTCAGTGGACATCTAGGACGCAGCTAGACGATCTGAACTTCGCATATGACCTGGCTCTTCTATCGCACATGAAAAAACAAATGCAAGAGAAGACGACCAGTGTAGCGGCAGCCTCAGAAGCAGTAGATCTCAACATACATAAATGGTAAAGTAAGATTCCACGATACAAAACAACATGCGTCAACCGAATCACGCTTCATGGAGATTCTTTGGAGGACGCTGACACCTTTAAATATCTGAGCAGCATCATCAGCAACCAAGGTGGATCCGATGCAGATGTGAGGGCGCGGATCAGCAAAGCAATGACTGTATTTCTACAATTGAAAAATATCTGGAACTCCAAACAAATATCAATCAACATCAAAATCAGGATTTTCAATACAAGTGTCACGACAGTTCTACTGTATGGAGCGGAAACTTGGAGAACTACCAAAGCCATCATCCAGAAGATACAAGTATTCATTAACAGTTGTCTACTCAAAACACTTCGGATTCGTTGACTAGATACCATCAGCAACAATATACTGTGGGAGAGAACAAACCAGATTCCAGTGGACGAGGAAATCAGGAAGAAGCAGTGGAAGTGGATAGGACACACACTGCGAAAAGCACCAAACTGCGTCACAAGACAAGCCCTCACATGGAACCCTCAAGGCAAAAGCAAAAGGAGAAGGCCAGGGAACACATTAATTACGCCGAGAAATAGAGAAAGATAATAAGAAGAATGAATAATAATTGGACAGAACTTGAAAGCGAAGCCCAGGACAAAGTTGGTTGGAGTAAACTGGTGGGCGGCCTTTGCTCCAGGCGTAAAGTAAGTATTTGTTCTTCAATAGTTCTCTATTTTGATTGTTCATGCTCATTTTAACAAAAAAAGATCGAACCTGAACTAATAGTGGAGATATACTTGTTCAAAATAAAATGTACTATAATCACTGTTTATTTTATATAAATTGAATCTGAATAGTATTTAGACAATTGATAAAACTAACTGATTCACTGATTTCCTCTTTTCTAATAAAACCACAATAGCTGGGTGCACCTAAAGAAAATTTCTACAAAGATTATGATTTAAGAATCGGTGCAAATATTAATGTTTACGGGAGGAAATTTTTAATTTGTGACTGTGATGAATTTACCAAAGAGTATTATCGTGTAAAGTATGGTATAGGTAAGTTATAGTGATTTTTCCCTGTGTGTTACACTTACTACCGGTTCTTACTTACCTCTGTTACCTATGGTGGAGCATTGGCCGCCGACCAGCGAATTACTTTTCTGGTTAGCGTTCTTTAAGCGAGTCGAATTCCTGTGGAATGCGGTCGCCAACTCTATACCCAACCCTCCTCCATTATCCGGTCTTGGGAGTGACTATAACAGTAGAAGGGCTCCTGGCAGAGTTCCTGTGTTGATGGTCAGTACAAGACAAGGAAAATTTGGTGGGATCGCAACTTAAGTTTCTATCCTATCAGTGATATTAGTGTTCCCAAATGAATGCGATTGTATATTACGATGTATCATTAAGAAAAAATCATTTATTTTGGCCACCATTATTGGCTTCCGACATAATCGTCGATCCAAGTGTGGTTGATCACTCAACTGGGTGAATTAAAATAAGTCGATAATGTGGTCAATCGAAAATCAATCTATCAAGGTGACTCTGTTGTAGAGAACGAGGCATAAAAGTCAAAGACTTGAAATCTAATGAAACTATTGATACACATTACCGAGCAGTTCCATACTAAAACAAAGCAACCCTACTGCTCTGACAGTAACACGTTCATGATATGAATAATCTTTGAAATGTATACTACTTGTGAGTAGTTTGAACTATTTAAATAATTATTTTACTAAAATGTCATATCCACCCAGCTGGTTGAATGTAAATTGATCAATGCTATATTGTGTTTACTAATTAAATCAAATAATAATGGTACATAATTTATGCAAAGTTAGTTTATCGTAATCAAGATTTAAGTGTTGCTTAAATTGTTTAAAATTAATTTCTCTAATTAGAAAAGAATACAAATGATACTGACAATAACAACTGTTTGGGCTCATAACTTAAATGTACAGAATAGAAATATGTACAAGTCTATGCAGATGATATAAGATATAGCTAACAGGTGATATTTCTGTTGGTGTAAAATACACCTAGAAAGTTATGATTCACTCCTTTTTTTATTGAATGGGCTTGATGTTAAGTAGTAGGACAGAAATCCGAAAGAATATCGATTACACAGGCCATAAGTATTTCCAAATGCATACATAAGTACGTACAAAGTCCTAAGTTATAGCTGACTGACTGAAAATATTCAAACCAGATTAATGTCTCGGTAGTCTCATCTGTGCTGATGACCTGGTGACTGACGAAATCTCAGCTCGGATACAGAAGGCCCGATTGGCTTTTGCCAACCTGCGTCACTTATGGCTCAGGCGAGATGTCTGCTTGCTAATCAAAGGACCAGTTTACTGCGCAGTAGTTCGCTCAGTTCTCCTATATGGCTGTGAAACATGGCCGTTAAGAGTAGAGGACTTTCGTAGGTTACTAGTCTTCGACCATCGTTGTCTCCGAAACATTGCTCATGTATCCTGGGACAACCGAGTAAGCAATGCTGTCGTTAGAAAACGAGTTCTAGGTAAAGATGTCAAATCAATAGATGAAGTAGTGAAACTTTATCAGTTGAGGTGGTTGGGACATGTGTTACGTATGACTAACCATCGACCTCCCGATGAGCTATGTTTTGTTGTGTATGAGTAGGTTGGAAGAAAGCTAGGGACGGCCAAACCAAAACATGGCAGAAATCCATGAAGTCAGTGACAAGTGGACTGAGTCATGTTGGTAGATGTAGGCTACGTGGTTGGGGTCCGCCAGACGATAGTCACCAATGGTTAGAGACCTTGAACTACATGGCTCAAAATCGTTTGCAATGGCTCAAGGTGCATTCACTCTTTATGTTCTATGAAATTCTAAACTTCTGCATTGCTCATAATCTCTACCTTTCTCCTTCTAAATTTATCTTACTGAATTATACTTCTCGAATCATATCTTCGCTCCCTAATCTTCTCCATTACTGCTAATATACTCTTGGATTTGAACTAACATTTGCGTCTGTGTGCTGATGTGGTATGGCAACCTGAACTGATGTACTTATGTACGAAGTTCTGCGTTGTATCTGTCTGCCTATTGTCGTTTTAATTCCACTGCATAATGAATATACTCAAACACCGAGATGATGATAAATAGTGCTCTATATACAACGATATTATTTATTATCTATTGTCACTGAACAATTAAGTGAATTTAGTAGGCATTTAGTAGGTATTTCATAGTTTATGATATTTCTCAGTTATATTCAAACTGATAAAATGGAAACCGCCGCTTGACTAGAATTGCATTCACACTACGTAATTAATTAGTTGAAATGCCTCTGGAATTAAGTACTCAATTTATTTCTGTCGGAATAAATTGATCTACGTGACTGAACTTTAATATAAGTGCTTCGGCATGGATAATGTTGGCAACCTTCTTGAACTATAGTGGTCGAGTTAGTGGATTTCTTTATATTGAAGAGCTTTATCAACTTGGAAAGTGATTTAATTAATATTGAGCTGGATCAGTATTGTGAGGTACCAACTTCTTCCTTGTGGTCGCTGAGATAATACTGGAATACACCTGAAGGAAGACCTTAGGATGTAACGCTGGTCAACATTTGTTGCACTGGGGTAGATGTATGTATGCACTATACTTTAGCTTGAAAGTTGGTGAAGCCTAAGTTATTCGACAGTTCTGATTTTTTAAAATTCCGTTTACAAATTGTCATGTCAATGATTCATTCTCCTATTATTCATATGAAATAAAAATTGATTTTTTATTCATCCCACTTTCTTTTTTTTATAGAAGATTTCACTCCAGTTAAGCCAAAACTTCCAGAACAACTTGTCACAATGAAACGTGAAATTCCACCACATAATGGTTGGGGCACTGAAGAAGATTCATTAACCAATTGTTTTAGTTTAATACCAAAAGCACACAATTCGAATTTTAAAAAATTCATGGAATTCGATCGTCAAGGTTTCGAATCACATGTGTTACGTTTTGCTGGTAAACTATTGTCTGGTCTAATGGTAGATCGTGATCGTCAATTTGTGATTAGTTATCATTTGTCAGATGATACTATTTCGATTTTTGAACAACATGAAAATAATTCAGGTTAGGCGATTTCTTTTTTTCGTTGATAAGTGTAAGGATTTCTTTACATTTCTGACATTTCTGTAAATTACACATTTTTGAAACCATGAATAGATCAATGTTAGACCACCATTAGAAACCTGGAAGCACTGGACGGCCGTTTCGTCCTGGTATGGGACTCCTCAGCGGTGCGCATCCACAACCCCTGCGCCCCGCAGGATTCGAACCCAGGACCTTCGGTATTGTGCGCGGACGCCCTAACCGATAGACCACTGAGCCGGTATGTAACGGTGTTAATGTCTAACTTGATCATATTCTGTAAATGGTCAGTTCATGAATGGGATGAAATAGATGGCTAGCCGTTATTAGCCTAAACGTATCCGTTTATCCTTTATTTTTCCTACTCGGAACTTATTTAATTTCGTTCGTCTAATCAATCTTTAGTTTAATGTAGCTTGTTAAATAATTTTCAGTTAATTAAAAGAACTTAACTTTTTACTCTGAGGTTCGAGTCCGGCCATTTTCTCTTTCATGTTGACGAACGAAACTGCTGGAACATTCGAATTGTTGTAAACTATTGAGGGCCATTCAGTTAAATGTTTCAAAAAACATCTTTCCAACAAAGATTATAAAGTCATGGTGAAGTTTAAATGACGTAAATGTTTTTCACCGAAGTTTGTTTGACTGTTTATAAAAATCTGGGAAGATTTAATTTCCCGAATTGATTCAATATTGATTCCTATAAATAATTATAAACTTGGAATCATATATATAAGAGAATTTTAAGTGTTACTTAGAAAGGTCTAATGAATTCTAGATTCAATTGTTCAAACAGTAATTATATTGTCTGGATAACAACATTTACACTACGATATTTAGCAAGAGTTGTCATAGATTAAGTAAATATCATTATAGATTACTAATGACCAAAATAAAATTGTGTAAATAATTTACCCTGATGATCGGCTGGATTATGAAGACGTCAACATCTGGAGGAATGCATAGGATATAGTGGACAACTAAGGCACAGCTGGACAATCTAGACTTCTCAGATGCTCTAGCCCTTCTTTCCCACATACAACAATAAATGCAGGAGAAGACAACCCGTGTAGTAGTAGCCTCATCAGCAGTAGGTCTCAATATTCATGGTGGAAAAAAGCAACATCCTCCGATACGACACAACAAGCGTCAACCAAATCACACTTGATGGAGAAGCATTGGAAGATGTGGAAACCTCTACATACCTGGGTGACATCACTGGTAAGAAATGTGGATCTGATACAGATGTGGGGGCGTGGACTGGCAAAATAAGGGCTACATTTCTACATTTATAAAACATCTGGAACTCAAAACAACGACCAATCCATCAACCTGGACTACTACAAAGGCCATCATCCACAAGATAAGAGTGTGCATTAACAGTTGTTTATGCAAAATACTTGAGATTCGCTGGCAGAAACTCATCAGCAACAACCTAGTGTGAAATAGAACAAACCAGCTTTCGGCTTTGGATGAAATCACGAAGAAGTGCTGTAAGTGGATAGGAAATCAATTGAGGAAAGCAATCGACTGTATCACAAGATAAGCTCTCAC
This sequence comes from Schistosoma turkestanicum, assembly GCA_944470395.2. NCBI lineage: Eukaryota > Metazoa > Platyhelminthes > Trematoda > Strigeidida > Schistosomatidae > Schistosoma > Schistosoma turkestanicum. The sequence goes on along the minus strand of OX103971.1, from coordinate 9,058,495 downwards.
TTGGAAACATCAAGGTCAATAGGAAAGAGAAAGACCAACGAACACATTATGCTGAGAGATGGAGACAGACATGGGAAGAATGAACAGTTGAATAGAACAATAACAGAAGGCCGAGGACAGAGTAGAGTGAAGAATGCTAGTCAGTGGCATATCCTCCATTGGGAATAACAGATGTAAGTAAATAAAAGTAAAAAATCTAGCAAGAGCAACCCCGCTTTATCGAACACTGTCCTACATAGTTAGATAAAGGTTAAATCAAATTCATTTCCATTTCATTTTTGTATCGATGGATACAGAATTGAAAATCAATAAAAACGTGCAACACATACCGTAATATAAATACAATGATTGTAACAAAACTTTCACAGTTTGTATGTCCGCGTTTACAAAGTATAACAATGGTTATGGGAATTTTCAGACTAAATTTATATATATATATATATATACATATATATATACAAATATCATATGTTTAGTTCTTTGACCTTCCACCAATTTTTTCGTCCAAGTATGGAATATCAATTTTATGTGTATTATGTTAATATATTTCTACTTGTATTTTGTTGTTGTAATCAATTTTAATTGCATAATTATTCACTTATTTTGTTATAATGCACAAAACTTTTCCCTTCTTATCAGATAAGCTGACTACTTACCTACTTACTTATGCCTGTAACCCCTAGTGAAACATAGGCTCAGTGGCCTAGAGGGTCTTGGGTTCGATTCCAACGAACGAGGTTCGTTGGTGTGCATTGTCACTGACAAGTTCCATACTAGGACGAAACGGCTGTTCAGTACTGTCAAATATATCTTTGTGCTAATGTACACACGTACGTACGTACGTAGGTACGAAGTTCTACGTTTTAGCTGACTGATTGTGTTGACTGCAGTATTATTCTTTTTGTACATTTTTATTGTTCGTTCTGACCATTCATTCTTCACATAATAATAATAATTATTATTATTATTTTCTTCAAGGTTTCAAAGGTGGTCTATTCTTAGATCGAAAACGTGTAAAAAAACCTGACAGTAAATTATTTGATGAAAAACCAATAGAATATTATAAACCAACAGATTTTTATGTTGGTGCTATATTAGATTTGAATAATTTTCTATTTGAATTAATTGAAGCGGATGAGTATACATTAGATTTTATGGAAAAGCATAAAACACAATTTAAACAATCTGATTGTCAATTCATAATGAATAAATTAAAAACATTATTGAATCGTGAAGTGTGTGATGCAAATGTTCAATATGCTATGAGGCAAGATCCATTTGATACTGGATCATTTGATATAGGTCAAATGAGAATTTTAATTAATCAATTAACTGGTCAAGAGAATGTAATAACCAATCATGAACTCGGGACATTAGCAAGACATTATGGTGTTATGTAAGTGAAATGAGTTTTTTTCATTTTTTTTCTCTCTATCACAATGCTAACAATTATTGGTTTATTCATCTGTCACTCAGAGTGGCGAAGCAGCAGGACCAGACAACATTCCAGCAGAGGCGATGAAAGCAGATGTAGAAGCAACTGCGAAAATATTTCACATCCTCTTCAAGAAGATTTGGGATGAAAAACAAGTACCATCAGATTGGAAAGAAGGATACCTCATCAAAATACCAAAGAAATGCGATCTCAGCAAGTGTGAGAACTACAGAGGCATCACTCTTCTTTCAATACCAGGCAAAGTCTTCAGCAGAGTATTGTTAAACAGAATGAAGGACTTCGTAGACACCCAACTTCGAGATCAACAGGCCGGATTTCGTAAGGATCGATCATGTACTGACCAAATTGCTACATTACGGATCGTTGTGGAACAATCAATTGAATGGAACTCACCACTCTACATCAACTTCATCGACTACGAGAAAGCATTCGATAGCGTGGATAGGAAAACACTGTGGAGGCTTCTTCGATACTACGGTGTGCCTGAGAAAATAGTCAACATCATACGGAATTCTTATGATGGATTCAACTGCAAAATCGTACACGAAGGACAGCTAACAGACTCTTTTGAGGTGAAGACCGGTGTCAGGCAAGGTTGCTTACTCTCACCCTTTCTCTTTCTCCTGGTCATCGACTGGATTGTGAAGACGTCGACATCTGGAGGGAAGCACGGTATCAACTGGACAGTTAGGACGCAGCTGGACGATCTGGACTTCGCAGATGACTTGGCTCCTCTATCGCACAATCAACAACAAATGCAAGAGAAGACGACCAGTGTAGCAGCAGTGGGTCTCAAGATACATAAAGGGAAAATCAAGATTCTTCGATATAACACAACATGTGCCAACCAAATTATTACTGATGGAAATTGTTCGGAGGACGTTAACACCTTTACATATCTTGGCAGCATCATCGACGAGAAAGGTGGATCGGATGCAGATGTGAGGGCGCGGATTGGCAAAGCGAGGGCTGTATTTCCACAATTGAAAAATATCTGGAACTCCAAACAACTGTCAACCAAAACCAAAATCACGATTTTCAATACAAATGTCAAGACAGTTCTACTGTATGGAGCGGAAACTTGGAGAACTACGAAAGCCATCATCCAGAGGATACAAGTGTTTATTAACAGCTGTCTACGCAAAATACTTCGTATTCGTTGGCCAGACACCATCAGCAACAATGAACTGTGGGAGAGAACAAACCAGATTCCAGTGGAGGAGGAAATCAGGAAGAAGCGGTGGAAGTGGATAGGACACAGATTGCGGAAAGCACCTAACTGCGTCACGAGACAAGCACTCACATGGAACCCTCAAGGCAAAAGGAAAAGAGGAAGGTCAAGGAATACATTACGCCGAGAAATAGAGAAAGATATAAGAGGAATGAACAAACATTGGACAGAACTTGAGAGGGAAGCCCAGGACAGAGTTGGTTGGAGAAAACTGGTCGGGGGCCTATGCTCCATTGGGGGTAACAGGCGTAAGTAAGTAAAGTAAGTAATCTGTCACTCTGTCTATCAGACGCTCACATGAATGTATATGATGAAGTTTCATTCTCCGAGTTGAATGTTCAGAAGAACAATGAAAAAGCTTCACAACTAACAAATATCCAGCTCAAAGAATGAAACCCCATCACAACTAACTGCAAATTTTCTTCACCAGCTCAACATGAACGTATAGATTAGTTCAAACGAATAAGAGGATATGCGATTTCGAATGTTGATAAAACTAACACCTAGCATACACAATCACCAAAAATCAGAAATCTCACTATATCAATGAAATTAACGTGAAGTTAAGTAATGAGTTGTAATATAAAAAAATCACTTTTTTCAACATTCAACATTCAATAAAATTTATTAAAGGTTGAAGGAAAAAGATTACAGTATAAAAACAATGTGTAACATATTGATTAACACATTGGATGACAATGAGTCGATAATCCAAAACAAACCACTCGTCAGCCAGCCAACCAACCGCCATTTAGTTGATCTGGCTACGTCACACAGAGGTGTTATGCGAAACTGTGAAAGGGAAAATGATGAACTACTAGGATGAGCACGTAAAGGGCTGTTCTAAATAAAATAGAATAGACAGACAGACGGATACAACGCAGAACCTCTTACGTAAGCACATCAGTTCAGGTTGCTATGCCACATCAGCACAGAGACGAACGAAGCTGCTACCTTGACGTGGTGGTCGAGCTCGCCTATTGTGATCACCCAACCGACCTATATTGGCTAGAACTTATGTTCCTGAAGGTCCAACCATGCCAGGTAGGTCGATTGTAGAACGATGAGACTAAAAGCAGCTACTCAAGGTCTCCGGGCAAAGTCGTACTGCTGACTGCAGAGGGGTGTGAAAGCAGTAAGGTGTTTCTCTGGGATAACCAACATCTGCAGCGATGCTGCCTTCTCACAAGGAATGAAGGGTTAGAAAAGGTCGACCCTAAAAATGTCACACCTAACCCTACCTCACGGATTTCCGTCTCCGGCGGTAAGGGTACCCACTAAGGTCTTTCAAGAGCTGGGCTAATACTCAAAACACCTTTGATAAAAAGGCCGTGAGTGACCGGCCTCAAGCAGTTTTCCCTTGGGCTCTGCCGTCACGCTCCTAGGTCGTTATGGCCAACGCTAATCTACCTTCCTTTTCAGGTTCCTCAAGAAACACCCTTCCATGGTTTGGGCAGCCAGGAAGTGACAACCACCCTCATACCTGTAACAGCACGTGAGACCAAATCGGTCATAATCAAATAAAGTAGAATAATCTGTGTTTTGTATTGATTCGGGTACTAATAATGATTATTCATGAATTCTAATTTTACAGACCGCCTAAACCAATACGACATGAAATTATATTTGGGATTGCACAACAAACACTACGTAGAAAAGGATTTGAAGATTTTCCTAGTTTACTGCTTGCCTGTCGTCAACAAGATATCAACAAAACCGGTGAACTGGACCGGTTGGCAATAAGGCGTGTATGTGTAGTGCATCGCCTACCGTTACCTGATGATATGTTGAATTCACTTATGAATTGGTAAGTTGCTTCTCTTTTTTCACTAAATATTCTTCATTGTGGATTGAGTTCAGTTGAACAAATAAGGACTGCTGGATAGAGCACTTCAGTCTCGATTGAGGACTACTGAAGTGAATCCCTCTATTACGACCTTGTTAACGACTAATCCATGAATACCAGGTTTCATGATTAACACAAGTCAAAAACATTCACTGTTCTCGACTTTCTTTCATCTGCTAGTTATTCACAAATAGGATATGACTAACTCGAATACATTTTGTTGTATTTTTTTTCAGTTGGGTTTTATAATATTGTGTTATCTCATATCTGTAAACTTGTAAACAACTAACTGATAGTTAAATGAAACCGGTTTTTATAAAAATTGCTTTTAATAATAAGGCTGCCATAAATCGTTTCTTGTAAATAGCTTCAGTTAGAAAAAATACGGTTTTTAACTGTGAAACAATGTTGCATAATAAAAACCGGTAATTTGAACTAAAAAAACATTTTAGTATTTAAATTCAATTTAGAAGTTACTAACATCATGATCAGATAGATATCTTTTCTCGTAGAACCTTGAAAGAAATGGCACTTACTGTCAAAGATCTTGTCGACTGTAAGATAAGATATAGACCCCCTAAAGATACAATGGCACTTGAATTTGGCAACATTAATATGCCGTCTTCTATTTTCCAGGCCAAATGAGCATAGGCCGTCGACTAGTATTCTCCAACCAACTCTGTCCTGGGCCTTTCTTTCATGTTCTGTCCATTTTTTTGTTCATTCTTCTCAAGTCTGTCTCTATTTCTTTGGTCTTCCTCTCTTCCTTTGTCAATGAGGATTCCACGTGAGAGCTTGTCTTGTGACGCAATCGGATGATTTCCTCAATGTGTGTCCTGTCCACTTCCAGTGCTTCTTCCTGATTTCCTCCTCCACTGCAATCTGGTTTGTTACCACACTAGGTTGCTGCTGATGGTGTCTGGCCAACGGATCCTCAGTATCTTGCATAGAGAACTGTTAATAAACGCCTGTATCTTGTGGATGATGGCTTTGGTAGTTCTCCAAGTTTCCGCCCCATACATCAGAACTCTCTTGACACATTTAAAATTTTGACTTTGGTGTTGGCTGATAGTAGTTTTGAATTACAGATGTTTTTCAACTATAGAAATGCTGCCGTTGGTTTGCCGATACGCGCCTTCACAGCTTCATCAAATTCACCTAATCAAAATGTGTTCCATCAGCAGTGCGCAACCACGACTCTCACAACTCCCAGGATTTCAACCTAGGACCTTCGGTCTTGTGAGCGAACGCTGGGGTTCGAATCCTGTGAGTTGCGAATGCGCACTGCTGATGAGTCATATAGCAATACGAAACGCCCGTCCAGTGCTTCCAGTTTTCTAATGGTGGTCTAACACTGATATCGATTCATGAATTCAAAAAGCAAGCCGAAAATCTCCACAACCATATCATGCAAAAAATTGTGGTCACATACATTGATACATTTGACGTTATCGCAAGGTTCACATAAATAAATACCTGAATATAATCTTATTTTATCGATGAAAATTTTTTAGTAAAAAAATAAAATCCCTTATCAGTCATGAAAACACATAAATAAGACCTGACAGAAAAAAGATTCATAGTATGAAAGTAAACAATCAAAAACCAGTATTGTTATAATCTATCTATCCTAACTAAGCTTATTTTGGTCTACAACTTTTAAACAGTTTCTAGTCAGTCAGTCAGTCAGTCAGATGCAACGTAGAACTTCGTACCTAAGTACATCAAGTTCATGTCGCCATACCACATCAGCACAGAGATGTAATTGTCAATTCAAATCCATTAGTAGAAGAGGTAGTAAGGGTATTAGAAGATATTATTCAAGAAGTATGATTCAGTGAGAAAAGTATAGAAAGTCAAAACTAGAGGGGTTGAAGAATCCAGAAGATTAAAATTTGAGAGAACACAAAGAATAAATGTACTGGCGCCATTGCGAACGATTTTGAGCCATGTCATTCAAGGTCTCTAACCATCGATTATCATCATCTCGCGGACCCCAACCAGGTAGTCGACAATTACCGACATGGCTAAGTCCACTCATCAATGATTTCATGGATTTCTGACATGTTTTGGTTTGGCAGCCCCTAACTTTCTTCCAACCTACTCCTACACTACAAAACATAGCTCGTCGAGGCAGTCGGTGGTTAGACATACGCAGCACATGTACCAACCACCTCAACTGTCGAAGTTTCAGTACTTCATCTATTGATCTGCCATTCTTACCTAGCACTCGATTCCTAGTTTCTAGTAGCGACTTTCGAAAGCGATTTCGCTCTTTCATCATGTTACAGTGAAATCAACATCGACTGAAACAGTTTAATTCAATGAGACGTGTTCATTATGATATAATCTACCTGTCGTTTTTGATACGACACAATCCTGTATTAAAGCCAATATATATATATATATATATAACAATTTCAGTACATTCTACTTCATTTAAATACAAAGTGCTCGAGAATTGAATCATGCGTGACTGCCTAAATTCAAAGCCACTGAGACGTCGTCATCCAAGAGTTAATATCTAAATTTATTCAATTCAAGGTATTCTGCAACCTCACCCAATGTTTTCGTTTGGTAAAACTGCCTGGACGTGACAAGGTTGAACTATACTGGTTACTGATTCTCTCACTAGCATTACGAGAATTTTGATCACGAAGCTTAGTCAGTAGTGAGCACATTTTATGATTTCTCGTTATCGAGATGATTGGACTTCACTGAAATCATGAATCGATCATTGTTAGACCAACATATAGTATATTTATTTTTATATAAATTCATCGTCGACTGGCAAGGGTAATTTTACATTTAGTTTTCAGGAGAACCAGACATTGCCCGCGTGTTAACATTGCAACCTAAACAGCACAGTTCAATCCTGTGGTGCAACCACCACCCTGGAGTGGACCATTCACACTATTTATATACACCAATACATATGGTGATTATTTCTTATCCATAATAGAGTCAGTCAATATGCACAGCATGAACAGACCAATTTGACGCATCCCACTTACATGACTATCAAACTCATTATTATTAGCAGCAGCGATATACGTCACAGAATCCCAATAACAGTGGCCCTCAGGAATGTTAAAAGACTGTTACGCATGCACGTCAACACGTTGATTGATATGCTTGAATATTACGAGCTCATCTTAGTCGGTGAACGAGAGCGAGGATCCGGCGACACGACAGGCTACTCTAATCTGAGCGTCCCAAACCCATGAAATCAGTTACCCTGAAAATCAAACTTGCCGAAATATAATACCAAGCCATCCACAATGTTCAAAACAAACCGCTGGTCTGATAGGAAACCTTCAAGTCTATATAGCAATATAGTTTGTGGTATATAGACATAGTATGGCATAAGGTAGTAAGAGCAACAGCCCCGTTTGAAGCAGATGGGCTCAAACAGACTTATTACCCTTTGTCTCATGTCGCAATAGCGAAACTTGCATTTTTCGACCATATGAGACCTGAGTTAGGGACAGTATCTATATATATAATATGATGTATAAATTATATTCTACGGTTGAAATTTTTTAAATAAACTTACTAGTTTCTCAAAAGCAAATCAGAGCAATACATTCAAACAACGAGTTTATCGAAATGAATAATAATATACATGGAAAATCAATGAGAAAAAACAATCTGAATAGCTATTTGTTGAGGATGTTAGATCCCCAGAACTCGCTTGATAAATATGTTTATTTTGGATTTATTTCATGGACCGATCAGTTGACCTTGATATCACGTTTCCCACCAGGAAAATCCTTGTCTGTGATTGGTTACTGTGTCATTTTAGTGTGCTATTTTTGTGGCTGTCCCAAGTACGTCTCTATAGAGTATAAATAAACGCAATTCGAGTGCTTGGATTCATTGTGTGCTGGCTGGGTGTTTGTAGAATACAATTTCTATTCTATATCAAGACTTCTTGCTGATCGATACCTTTTGGTCAAGGGATCACAGTAGACCACCTGGACGCTGGTTCATTGTTTTTTTTCTCGTTATTCGACTAAGGTGAACTTGTAATAGTTGAAACATACCTAGAGACGAGTGTAAAACTATTTTATTCTAAAATCTGAGAAGACACTTCAGTTGTATAATGCATGAAATCGAAGTTGACAGTGGTATTGTAGTGAACGAAAACACAGGTGGGGCAACAGGACTGTATTTAACGAAAATTACAGAGTTACTCAGTGAAATCGGAAAACCATATCGTAAATCGTTAATTTGCAAAATATCAGTCCATCATATCGAACTGGACTGTTCCTGTTGCAAAACATCCATCCATTGTCACTATTCATGCGTTTCATACAAATTCCATTGTGTTCTTCTAACTCTTCCTTTCTTGATCTTCCCCCATCTCCTGCTTGCCAGACATTACGTTGACACGCACGTCATATACTACTTATAAGTAGCTCGCACCACAGTATGACCTGTAAAAATCCTAAATCAATTCTAAAACGGAACCAATGACAATTGATTGATCATTTGAATTTACCCTCCAAATTACAACACATTTTTTTTAGTTTATTTGTGCCCTGGTGTTTTCTTCTTCTAATTTATCAAATTTAAATTTAATTTTTAGCTCAATCAATCAAAATAATCTTATACCATATGAACAATTCATTAATCAACTGAACTGGAAAGATTTTGGCACTATGGAACAACAATTATCGTCATCAGCAGCATCAACGATTCACGCACCAACAGATTATGTTGGCAATATTGATGTGGATTGGTTACCGATCAGTCAAGGTGATGGACCGAAATCACTTGGTCTTAGTACAAAACCCAAAATAAATAGAATCAATTATAAACAATTCATCAATGATTTATATGAACGAGTTGTATTCCCTGAAAAACAACCATTTCAATGATTGAATGAAGTACTTTTATCTTTTAAAGCTATTTACTAAATAAAAATAAAAACAGTACTTTTGCACTAGATTTAATAATAATGAATTTGATCACTTTTTCATATTTGATAGACACTTTTGAAATCAATCAATCAATCAGTCGTTGTTAGACCATCATTATTAGAAACCCGGATGATGCATTGGACGATCGTGTCTCGTCGTGCTGTGGGACTGACTCATCAGCAGTGCGAATCCACGGCTCCTGTTTGTTACTCGCAGAAAGTCGAACCCATGACTTTTGGTCTTGAGCGCGAATGCTTACCCCTCTGGACAACTGGACTGGCATCCAGCGGTGTTAATGTCTATCTAACTTCAATTAATCAGTCCACAGTCTTGTGCAGTCTCATCCACTGTCTTCAGTGAGCACTGTATCACATTCGAACAGGGTTCAACTTGACTGGATATAACTTCTGACTAGAACTCGGAGAAACTTCCTCACGGAGCCCCAGTCACTAGTAATAGATAGAGAAAAATATTTGAGAGTTAGAGAAATCAAAAGATAACAACAACTGTTTATTTTCTGCATTAAGTAATATATCAAGGTAGTAAAAAAAACAAGACGAATCGATACAGTAATATGCTTTTCATAAGTGATCAATATTAGCTAATGTAAAATACCTACTTTATGCACACAATCATTGAGGACTAGACATCAGAACAACTTCTTCATCCTCTATATAGTGCACATGATCGATTGGTGTTCTAACTTACACATTGGAAAATTGTTCAATTAAAATTAAAATAAATATATACCACTATTAACTAATCTAAGCATAAGAACATGGGAAAGTTGAATTAAGCGGTTAGTGAAAACATTGTGTTAGGCGGACATGGATGGAATAAAGCACGACTGTGTCAGCTGCTCGCTGATTGGCTAATTCCCTATCCAATCAGCGCCTGATCGACTCTTGGAGAACAGGATAGAGAATTCTCATGATGTTAGCTGCATGCTGATTGGCTAAATCTAATCCAGTCGATCACGTGAATTGCTGTCCAGAAGCTTCTCATGTAAATACTATTTTTGGCCTTCGCCATCACCTTTGTCTTCTTAGTTCCATTTAACCTTGCTATTCGGAATATAGTCTTTTTCCCTGTTCCACCGTGTTTTTGATTCTTTGGAAGTTGTCCAGTGTATTGTGGTCAGAGAATATAACTAAGCAAAAGGAATTAGCTGGGAATTATATAAGCAAGCATTACAACACATTGAGACGATAAAAATGGAAATATATTGATTGATTGATTGATTTGATAAGGCAACATGCTCCTTTTATTGATTGAATATCCCCTACCTCGAAATTATTCAGTTTCATTTACTCTAACTAATTTAGGAAGTACAAGTTGATGAAACTTTAACAAGTCCAACTAATATTCGGTATAAATAAAACACATCTCATCATCTGAATGTTATTATCTTCATTCAGGTCAAAGGGATCCCCCATGAGATTCGTTTGTGTGCTTCTCTAAGTGAACTGATGTGAAACTTGTAATTTGAAACAGCAAAACGAATTTGTACGTAGTAATATTGTAAGGTTAGAATAGGTTGTGAATTTTCAAGTGCCTTAAAAGTTATGCAGAATCAAAATACGGAAATAGTTTATTATTGAAAATTGAATAAAATAAACACTACAATTTTATGTCAACTTTTTAAAACCATAACACAACTCTAATGCCAAGAAATATCTTTCCGACCGAAAATTCAAGTTATTGTGGCAGATACGGCGTGATATTTTGATTCAGTATGTTGTTCAATTCAGTAGCTGTAGTTGAACAGGTAACTTTTGATATCTTATGATATGGATTGATGAATTCCCATTTACAACAAACAACGAGGTTAACGCTAGAATTATTGGATAACAAGAAATAAATTGGCAAATATCGACATTCATTCAGACGATCTAAATAGGCAACTCACAACTGGCTCAATTCAAGACGTTCGTGAAGCTCTAGTGAAGGAGTGCAAGCTGTTACCAGTGAGTAGTGACATCGGATGATCGCCATGCTGTAGATCGAATTGATTGTGGCTGTCATTGTACTCATTGTTTCCAATAGTTAAGAGTTCGATGTGAGATCCGATTGGTTCAATCGCTAAAGAGGTTATGAGTGCACATTATTGTTAGACGAAACAGGTGTTTAATGCCTCTTATTCTCTTTGTGATCGACTAGCATTTCCTGGGTTTGTAATCGCTGTATAAATTTACTTTCAAGATTATCAATCATCACTGTTGACTATATACATAGTGACCTCTGTCTGACTTATAATAGCTCTGCTAAGCTAAGACTCTGTGTACGGTAGTATAGGGAATTACTTATTCAAGAAACTCAACTGTAGGCAAATCAAATCCTACATTAAATAATACTTACTCATCCGTCCCGACCGAAGCTGCTACCTTGACGTGGTGGTCGGGATTGCCTATCGTGATCACCCAACCGAGCTATATTGGCTGGAACTTATGTTCCTGAAGGTTCTACCATGTCAGGCAGGTCGATTGGAGAGCGATCAGACTAAAAGCAGCTACCCAAGGTCTGAGGGTAAGGTGTCTCCCTCGGACAACCAGCATCTGCAGCGATGCTGCCTTCTCACAAGGAATGAAAGGTTAGAAAAGGTCAAACCTAAAAATGTCACACCTAACCCTACCTCACGGATTTCCGTCTCCGGCGGTAAGGGTGCCCACTAAGGGCTTTTAAGAGCGGAGCTAATACTCGAAAAACCCTTAATAATAAGGCCGTGCGTGACTGGCCTCAAGCAGTTTTTCCCTTGGGCTCTGCGGTCGCGCTACCAGGTCGTTAAGACCAACACTAATCTATCTTCCTTTTCAGGTTCCTCAAGAAACACCCTTCCACGGTGTGGGCAGCCGGGAAGTGACAACCGCCCTCATACCCGTAACAGCAACTGACTGACTGACTTACTCATCCCGAGTTCAATCAATCTATGACATATAAAAAACTACACATTGTTCAAGTGTAACGGTTAAAACAATTTGTGACCAGATGAATAAATAACAAGAGCATTTTATCGTATATATTATATATGTATATTTTTATATTGACAACATTGAATAATTTAATGTTTCCAATGAAGAATGAATGAATGAATTAGATATGGTATAATAAAACAAACTATATAAGAAACAACAATTAATAATGGGCGCGCGCACACACACAATTAATTATTCAATGAACAAAAAAGAAAAGAGATTGGTTAAAACAAAATATTATAGAAATTTAAGAAAAAAACAAAATGCGCCAAAACATAATTGAAATAAAATTGTCAAAGACAAAAGCGATAAATAATAATAATAACAAACAGTGTAAGGAGAAAGAAGTTGAATGCTTGATGATCGATTAAAAACATGAAACGCGAGGATTAATAATAAACACGATCAATAAGAACGTATTGATTTCTTTAAGAGAAAAAATCGATGAATAATATAAAGTGGTTTATGTTTTATTCTTCGGAATAAAATTATTTTTTAGGGAAAACCGAACAAACAAACAAGGAAGTAGTAAGTAATTCAAGTATGCATGTATGTATTATATAAAGGAGATGATAATTTGTCTATATGAATTAGTATAAACTGATTTGAATGAAATGTTTTTTCCTTGATACCAATGAATTACAAAAATCCCGATTTTCGGTGTATTCCACGATGTTTTCGTTCACGACAAAATTTCTTTCCACCAACTTTTGATCCATTATGTGACGATGATGATGATGATGATGACGATGCATCGTTGGAAGTTGATGATGGAGCATCACGACCGGCAGCTTGATGTTTACGTCCTCCGCCTCCATGACGACGTTCTTTACACAGTTGACCTATGATCACAAAAAAATTGGAGATGTATGTAAAATTTAGATACAAATAACAGAACGTTATTGTAATCTGCTTCTCTAGACGACTTAGTCACCAAATAGAAATTCATATATTCACACTCACACACAGCTATTAAACCATCTGTTGGGGATGTTAGATCCCCGAAATTCGCTTGATAATGCCGTATTTCGGTTTTCACGTTTTGCCAGCATGGGCAGATCAGATGACCTTGAGATTTCGATTCCCACCAGGAAAATCCATGGCTGTGATTGGCTGCTGTGTATTTTAGTATGCTATTTTCTTAACTGTCTCAAGGACGTTCCTATGTTGTATAAATAAACGAGAGTTGTATGCTTGATTGTACTGTGATTGCTGGGTGTTTGTAGAATATACTTCTACGCTTACAAAGCCTTTTATTTCGACTTTGGGTATTCAAGGTAGCCTCCCTGGAAGCTGGTAAAAGTCTCGTTCGCGTTTATCGACTAAGGTAAACTCGTAATAGCCTTAAGCATACTAAGTGACGAACTTATCACCATCATTCTTCAGAGGTGAAAAAAAGTGATACTACTCAGTAGTTGAAGTTTAAAGTAAGGGGGAGGAGAGGTATAACGCTTTAATTTAACAGTTGGATATCGAAAACCGCTAACTAACTAACAAGCGAATTGAGAGACGATCGGGTGATGGTTTTATTATGGAATCACTTGACGAACTTAATCAGTGAGTATTTCATTCTGGTTACACAGAAACACTTTTGTTTAAACTAATGTCTATAATTCAGTTCAATCGCGACATAACGTTAAGAGAATAAACATACTCTACGAGAATATCTCAATCCTACAAAAAGTTAGTCACGCAATCAAAAGCGAAATTGAGTGAGTGGTAAGTGGTATCATCCTTTACGAACGAATATATCTGATCAACTAATCAATAAAAAAATTGTAACACTTCAAAAGTAGAAACTTACCTTCTGGACAATCAACATCAGCAGTGCATCGTGTACGCTAAAGACAAAAAAAGTACAGAAACAATGCATCCAATAAAAATTAGTTCTGAATAATATTGAATTAAAGAAACGGAAATTGAAGTTTTCTGAATAAAGAACTACATTTCATGCAAATTATAATCGTATAATCAGTCAATCACGACTGTCAATCGTCATGAACCAACCAAATCACATTGGCTGGAACATATGTTCCTTTAGGTTTTACCATGCCAAGCAGGTCGATTGGAGAACGGTAAGACTAAAAGCCGCAACCTAAGGTCTGAGGGCGATATCATACCGCCGACTGTAGAGGGTGTGGCAGCAGTGAGGAGTTTCCCTTGGATGAACAGCGTCCACAGCAATGCCACCTCATAACGGAAGGGACAGGTTAGAAAAGGTCGACGCTAAAATGTCACACATCACTTTAGCCCTAAGGATTCCTGACGGTAAGGCCTTTTGAAGGGCCGAGCCAACAATTTAAAATCTTCCCATAAAAAGGCCGTGGGCAACCGGCCTCAAGCAGTTGTCCTTTGGGCTCTATAGTCACGCTCCCATATTGATAAGACAATCGATAAGCTAGTGTATAAGAAAGGACAAGTTCTACAGTGGCAATCAACGAAGAATCAGTTTACCTAATATATGGTACACAAAGACTAGCCTCGATAATACTTAGACGCCAAACTAGAGCTCGTGAAGAGTAGGATCGAGAAAACCAGGCTGGCTTCAAACCCGGACGTAGACGTATAGACCATATATTCATACGTTCAGACATCACGAGATAGTTATACTTCTCGACCGTAAGGCGGCGTTTAACTCTGTCGATCGTGAGATTCTATGGCAGTTTCTGTCATACAATGGAGTATCATAGAAGTACATTAACCTCTATACAAACACTACTAGTCCAGTGACAGACTATGGCAAACTTTCATCTGGATCGAATACTTCGAGTGATGTTCGTCAGGGCTGTTCACTTTCTCCATTCTTGTTCAACTTTGTGATTGACATGCTTTTCGAGACAACACTTACGTCGTCTGACTTTTTAGGAGTTGAACTTTTAGCGAGAGATTCACTTGTAGGTTTAAGATATGCAGATGATATAACTCTGTTTGGTGAGGACGCTGACAAAACACAGACTACCTTAAGCAACAATGCAAGCATGTTTGGGATGCAATTCTTCCTCTCCAAATGCAGAATGTTGCTTCAGGATTGGCTAGCATCGGCTCTCGAACCCGTGTAGTAATACGGGTGTGAAACATGGCCACTAAGGATAGAGGATGTTCGTACGTAACTAGTATTCGATCATAGTTGTCTTAGAAGGATTGTTCGTATATCCTGGAACCATCGAGTAAGCAATGCTGTGGTTAACAACAGGATGGCAAGTCAGTTGTGTAGTAGTGAATCTTCATCAGTTGAAGTGATTGGGACAACCTTAAATATTATGCGATTTAAATTAACAATTCCATATCTCTGTGTTAATTTGGTATGGTAACTTGAACTGATGTACGTATCTACCAAGTTCTACGTTGTCACGGACTGACTAAATGACTGGTAATTAGTCAATCAACTTACGTGTAATGTGGCATATGGGAGGTACGTCGGCTAAATTTGTCGGTTTTGTCTATATTATCACAAAAGCAAAGGAAACTAAAGAAACGCTGATATAGTTCAGTCAGTCAGTCAGATGCAAGGTAGAACTTCGTACATCAGTTCAAGTTGCCATACCACATTAGCACAGAGATTTAATTGTCAATTCAAATCCAATAGTAGAAGAGGTAGTAAAGGTATTAGAAGTAATCGGAGAGGTTACCATTAGAAGATATTATTCAAGAAGTATGATTCAGTGAGAGAAGTTCAGAAAGTCAAAACTAGAGGGGTTGAAGAATCCAGAAGGTCAGGATTTGAGAGAACACAAAGAATAAATGCACTGGCGCCATTGAAAACGGTTTTGAGCCGTGTCATTCAGGGTCTCTAACCATCGATTATTATCATCTCGCGGACCACAACCAGGTAGTCGACAACTATCGACATGGCTAAGTCCACTCGTCAATGATTTCATGGATTTCTGACATGTTTTGGTTTGGCCACCCCTAACTTTCTTCCAACCTACTCCTACACTACAAAACAAAGCTCGTCGAGGCAGTCGGTGGTTAGGCATACGCAGCACACACCTCAACCACCTCAACTGATAAAGCTTCATTACTTCTTCTATTGATCTGCCATTCTTACCTAGCACCCCATTCCTAATAACAGCGTTGCTCACTAGGGTTTCCCAACTGATATAGTTAGACAATCAGAAGTGCCAAATGAGGTTACTAGGGGACAATCAGAAATATTCTAAATAACGAATGCATGATGTTTAGGTAATGAAAGGAATTCATTTTCTGAGGGGAAAAGAATATATTTATGTATACATGTCAATGAGTACTTATGTATATGAATCGGTAGCCAAATAAACATTTTCCTCTACTATTGCCTTCTCTCTCAAATGGTCAGTTAGAAGGGTTAACGCGTATCACATTCAAATCTCGAACATCGAATACCATAAACACAGACACAAATAACACTTCTGTGCCAATACGATCAATTTCAAACAATATATTATACAAAGTGCCCATAACAATCGGGCAAGCCTTAATTATTGTAAATGGATACTTAAGAAATAATAGATGAGATTGATTTTTATCTACGCACAATTTCTACAATCACTTACATGTTTTTTCACACGTCTATGTGGTCGTCGCCAATTAGCACCACCACCGCCTGAAACAGTGATAACAGGAATAAGATAGGATGATACCAAGTTATGATTATTATTATTATTATTATCATTGTTGGGATGTTGTATTGTAGTGCCTCCACATAAACTTGAGATCGCTCATATTTAATTTGATTAAGCCTTTTCGATTAACTTGTGTAACCAAGCCATTTGTATAGCAACAACTCATATGTACCATTGGTATTTTTTATTGTCTGGTTTGTATGAGCTTGTTCGACTGAGCATTGCTTACGCCTACGCGCTTACTTATCCTTTTCGCTTTAATGTTATTCTCTTATTATCCCTATGGGCTCACATGACTTGTCGCGCTTGCTTTTGACCTTGTCAGTCATTCGTCGCTTTTATTCATGTGTGTGCATGCCTATTTCGCTTGTCATATATCTGTCTTATATTTGTCTGACTATATATTCTTAGCCACACTCTATCTCTTTAGGTTGGCTCATTAACCTTCTTCAACGCGCTTCGCCTGTTCATTCGCTCCCTTCGCCCATTCGTCCGCATTGTAATCCTAAGAGTTGGTTCAGCAGCGTTCTCCAATTCAAGTCACTTCTTACGTTCTATTCACTACTTCTCCGATTCACTATGTGGTGTGTCCCAAATAAACGTATTCAACACTTCGAGTTCACCTTCTGATTTATAAACCGTCAGACACTAGTTAGTAACGATTGGTTAGACGAGCTAATTACCGACCTTAAGAACACGCAGTAAATGGACACACTACAGTATAAAACTATTAAATCCAAAAGTCTAATCTAAATGATGAATCTATCAACAGAATAAATTGAGTTATAAACTACTAAAATAAAACTACTAATCAATACTAATTTACCTTCAGGACAGTGACCTGGTTGTTCACAATGTCGATTCTGTAAGTAAACATAGGAGTGAAAAAAACAAAACAATTTTAAATAGATATTTCATGAAAATGATGTTAGTCAATGTGATTGTTTTATGGGAGTAAGCATTGTTTGAAACGAAATCTGGGTAAGAACTTGAGAAATCCAAGTGCTCTATACTTACCACTCACCAGACTGATCCTAGGAGAGCCATTACGAGAAACACGATACTACCGAAACATTTGAAATCATGAATCAATCAATGTTAGACCGCCATTAAGAACTCACAAGGATTGAACAGCCGTTAAGTCCTAATGTGGGACGAAATCAGCAGTGCACATCTGAATCCCGCTGCGGGCAACGGGACCTAGAATCGTCGGTCTCGCGCGGAAACGCCTAACCTCTAAGCTGCTGAGCCGGAATCCAACGGTGTCGTCTAACTTTAATCAATCCGAGGTAAAGCGAAACCTTACCCATTGTCTTCGGTAGGTAACTGCCTACACCAGACAGGGTTGAATTCCACTCATCACGGCTTATCACAAGGACTCCGGGAATTTCCTTACGAAGCTAGTCACCGGTGAGCATATTTTGTGATATTCATTATATAGATAAGGAGATTGTTGTTTTCCTTTTGAAATCATGAATCCAAACAATTGTCCATGTTTTAAATCTTTGTCACTTTGTGTGTTATAGAGCAATTTTCAACTAACGTCACTAACAAGTTATTGGATTATCTTTGGTGTGTTTGACTAAATACATCATGAAATCAGGCTATAACTTTGAAAAATCGATTTCTAGAAAAATTGCCTAGTGAGCTGACATAGAAAAGGATAGTTTTATGACAAACACGATAGTCATACCACCAAAATGTTGAAGATAGGTTCGTAGATGCGTTTTCAGTATATGACATTGAATATGGACAACTTCAGTGCATTCTGATTTATATTTTATTGGAAACTTTTCAGAATAACAAACTATAACAATTTACATCTAGGTTAAGTTTAAAATAGCAATTTTCAATAGCAAATTGTGACTTTTAGCAGTCACAAATAAACAAAAGAATGTATCATGGTATTGATCAACTCCCCCTGGAGCACCTCTATGGCTACTGCTGGTCCGAAGCACGGATAAAGGAGGGTTAAGCGTGCGGTTGACGACCCCATCCTGTAGAAAACGAACTCGCTAAAAAAACACTAACCAGAAAAAATAATTCGAACCATTTAAACTCTGTCCTGAGAGTTAGGAAGTCTTCATTTATAAGAGTTAAGACGTCTCATGATTGAGGCCGAGTTCCTTCAGTAGTCACAAGACCGATGCTCTTTCTAACAACCAGAGCTCTTTGATGGTGTGAGCAGCCGAAAGTTAAAATACACCCTCTTACCTGTAGCAGCACACGAGACCAAATTAGTCACAATCAAATCACAACCCGCATCGCTAATGCAAACGACTCCAGTTCTCGAAACGTTATTCCTGGTTTCCTGAAACCCCGTTATAAACTACATGCTGGAGCTTTTAATGTTCGGACATTATTTCAAATATGGAAACAAGACTCCTCACTCAGAACTTTCGAATATCGCGCCATCGATATATTCTGCGTCTCCAAAACGCGCGTAATATTAGGTACGCGAGACGATAGAAACCGATGGTCGGAGACCTCGAACGACATGACTCAAAATCATCTGCAGTAGCGCAGGTGCATCCACTCTTTATGTTCTCCCAAATTCTAATCTTATGAATTATTCATCACCTCTATTATTCTGCGTTTAAATTTATTTCAATGGCTTATGTTTCTTGAATAATATCTTCGAACCCTAATCTTCTCTATTACTGTCAATGCTTCTATTATCTCTGCCACTATGGGATATCAATCAACGATTGCGTCTCTGTGCTAATGTGGTATGGCAACCTGAACTGATGTACATGCGTACGAAGTTCTACGTTGTAAACGACTAAACTGACTGATGGTATTGATCAGCACAATACAAAGAATATCAGTTGGCTAGTCAAAGTACAACTTGTCAATAATGTAGATCGGTTCAAGTTGTTACAGCTTATAATAGAATGGAGAAATGGACAGACATGAAACCAACAGAATAACAAGTATAAAAGATTCCAAATACACTATAACATCAGTCGAAACGTAGAACTTAATATTTATGTACATCGTTTCAATTTGCCACACTTTAATTAGCTCAGAGACATGAAGTTTTTAATGCCAATTCAGGAGCAGTACAGGTAGTAAATAGTGTATCAGTGATAATACAAAAGATTAGGTGTTGAAGGTACGACTCAGAAGGGTTTAGAATCCAAGGAAAGACAAAGAATGGATTTACTTGCGATATAGAAAACGAATATATATATTCAGGAAAATGTGACTGAAATCAAGTAATGAAACGCATGAAAAAAATAAATAAGACACCCAATATCTATCTAGAAGACAAAGGAATAAAACGGCATAATCAACAAAAGTATATCAACGGAAAACTCCATGGAAGTGCCGTTGAAAATGATCACAGTAATTAGTATTGAAAAATTTAAACCAAAAGTACTCTTTGATTCGTCATTCGTTTGGAATACTTTCGATAAAAATTAAGCTCATATTTAAAGAAAGGTAATCTTGATTATACCGAACAGGATCTGAAAAAGGTTGAGCTTTCAGAAAATGGTTTATAACCCTATCGAATAGTTTGATAGATGCATAGATCGCCATATTTTTATATTCCCCTATAGGAAAGCTTTGGTTCGAACCATAAAGCGATATTAGGTGTCATCATTCCAGGCTAATTACCCCATTTCGCTCCCCTTTTTCGTATCCCTTATGACTAAGTCGTGTGTACAATGCAACGTTTATTTCAGTTTGAGTTTGGAATGATGAACAAATGAATATCTGCTTGCTATCTTCGTCTACTGATCGGAAAGAGCTTGTGGGAAAATAAGTGTTAAGACTATCCAAGCATTACAGTTACTGAGTCACTAGTTAGAAGGTCGGTGCGTTATGAGATAAGAGATCACTGGTCCTACAGATAACATAGGTGAATAAATCAATAATCAGACTAGATAGTACAAATGCTCCACATAATAAACTGTCATTTACACGGTCTCCAATATAATTCAGGAATTTTTTCTTTTTTGAGGATACAACAATACTTTGTATAGTTGGAATGATCTAATTTTCTATGGATTGTGATTTAATTTAACCGTTGGGGAATTATTAATCACAACACGGAAGTAATTCACTCACTACGTATGTGTTTATGTACTTGGTTAAAAGTTAAATATTTCAGTGTAGGGGCTAGCTGATGAGTTCAAACCAGTGAACAGGTACACAAAAGCTTGACACTCTAACCATTTAGTTACCACCAATCTAGTTATTGAACACCAAAATATACAACCTATAGATAACCGATTGATAAAAGTATGTCAATAGAAAATTTAGAATTTTTTTCAAATAATGTAGCAGACAGGTACATAGTTATGTAAGTCTATTGAAATTCAGTGGTGAAGACAATAATTAATTCCATAGACTAATGTCTGCTCCGATTAGAACAAAACTCATAAAATATATGATATTCTTCAAGCTCGAAATATTTTCAACTTGTCAACAACACCAATCACACTACAAAATAAATATAAAGACAATAAGAAACAGAAATTACTGTCAGACAGACCATCAAAAACTCTACGTGCCAACAGTTGAACAGAAAAGTATATTACTGAAGTATAATGAAACAAATGGTACGAATAAAATTTTAATCGAATTCAATCTGTCACTTACATGCTTTCTACGACGTCTATGTGATCGTCGTTCACCAGTTGATGATGAATCATCTAACAGTTAATCAAAAAAAAAAAGAGGATAAAACGTAACATGAAAAAGTAATGAGCAAT
Source organism: Schistosoma turkestanicum (assembly GCA_944470395.2). Lineage (NCBI taxonomy): Eukaryota > Metazoa > Platyhelminthes > Trematoda > Strigeidida > Schistosomatidae > Schistosoma > Schistosoma turkestanicum. Next base: position 9,036,743 of record OX103971.1, on the reverse strand, counting down.
TCAATTGAGAAAAACAAAGAATTTAATTTAATTTAATTTGAAACAAACGGTACTGGATTCGAGTCCTGTAGTGAACATCAACTCTGAGATGAAAATACATTCAGTTGACGAGTTTCAAGTAGGACAAAATGTGCGTCCTGCATTCTTTCACTATTACTCACCTACTTACACCTATTACCCCCAATGGAGCATAGTCCGCCCACCAGTATTCTCCAACCGACGCTGTCTTGGACTTCCATTTCCAGTTCTATCAAATTTTTCTCTTGGCGTAAAGTGTTTCTTGGCCTTCTTCTTTTCCTTTTACCTTGAGGATTCCATGTGAGGGCTTGTCTTGTGGGGCAGTTGCGTGCTGTCCGCAATGTTTCTTATCCACTTCCATGGCTTCTTCCTGATTTCCTCCTTCACTGGAATCTGGTTTGTTCTCTCCTACTGTAAGTCGTTGCTGGTATCTGGCCAACGAATCCGAAGTATTTTGCGTAGACAACTGTTAATGAATACTTATATCTTCTAGATGATGACTGGTAGTTTCCCAAGTTTCCACCCCATACAGTAGAACTATCTTGACATTTGTATTGAAGATTCTGACTGGTGATTTTTGATAGTTGTTTTGAGTTGCAGATGTTGTTCAATCGTAGAAATGCAGCCCTCACTTCCCTGATCCGCCCCTTCAAATCTGCATCAGATTCACCTTGCTCATCAATGATGCTGCTCAGATATGTAAAGGTTTTTACGTCCTCCAAAAGCATCTCCATCAAAAGTGATTTGGTTAATGCATGTTGTGTTGTATAGGAGAATCTTGCGCTGTTTCTTTTGTGTATGTTGAGACCAACTGCTGCAGAGGCTGCTGCTACACTGGTGGTCTTCCAAATTTTATCTATTCTGCATAAATTTAACAATCGATTAGGTAGCTAATCAAATAACATTTCAATAGTGGAGGTACACAGATAAATGAGATTTAGTGCGTGGATTAGCGTTAACATTAATTCAGCAAACAGGTGGATGTGTTATAGTGAATGTGGTTAGTGATATGATCAAACTCACAGCCTATAATGTTTACAAATATTTCAAGTCGATACACCACCGTGTAAAATTACAACATCAAAATAATGAACAAACAGTAAAATATCGCATAAAAACTTACACCAAAAACCAAAAAAACAAAAAAACTAGTGTATCCCATAGCCAATTAAATGGAAAACCGGTTTGTAAAATAATAATGATAAAACGAAATGCTCAAAATATTTAAAAAAATACAGCTCATCGCAATCATAAATAAAACTATCATAAGTGCAAAACACTAATCTCTTATATAAAATCCTCTTCCAGGGAAAATAGTTCAACTTCGTTTATAGATGTGTACATTTGAGAGTATCAGACGTGTACATAGACAAGACAGACAAGACAGATACAACGCAGAACTTCGTACATAAGTACATCAGTTCAGGTTACCATACCACATCAGCACAGTTCAAATCCAAGAGTGATAGCGATAGTAGAAGTATTAGCAGTAATGGAGAAGATTAGGGAGCGAAGATTTGATTCGAGAAGTATAATTCAGTAAGATAAATTTAGAAGGAGAAAGATAGAGATTATGAGGAATTCAGAAGGTTAGAATTAAAAAGTACACAAAGAGTGGATGCACCTGCGCCATTGCAAACGATTTTGAGCCATGTCGTTCAAGGTCCAGACTTGTACATAGCAATCATCAATGAGTCTTCGTTGATTTGTTCAACTCTTGACAGAATTAGTGTAAAGCCAAGAAGTATTAGTATAAATCACTTGTTAGTCACAACTGATACATTAAGTACTTAGACAGTAAGTAGTATAACATTGAGTACCAATTCTTGTGATTAAATAGTGGTGCAGTTTAGTTTCACTTGAAAGTGCATTAAGTTCACTACCAAATGGATTTGTTCAACACAAACTGGTCAACTTACTTCATGAATAAAAAAAATAAATAAATAAATGCTAAACAGTAAGGAAAAAAAAATTACATGAACAGGTAACAATAACTAGCCAATAATAGTAAATAAAGAAACATTCTTGAACTCTTTAATAATTTATAGTGAAGTATATATTTAAACAATAGGGGATCAGAGAAAAGCAAAAGGGAGATAAATAAAAGGGAGATTAACTTGAAGATTTAGAGATTAAGCTGCCAATAAATATGACAAACTATTTTATTACTAGTTAATAATCCTATTTAAGTAGTGGACCAAACACATTTGGTAGGTGAAGCAAAATAATAAGAGATCGATTTCCATTACTTTCTGATGTTACACCACTACTATCGTGATCACCCAACCGACCTATATTGACTGGAGCATATGTTTCTGAAGGTTCTGCCATGCCAGGTAGGTCGATTGGAGAACGATGAAACTAAAAGCAGCTACGCAAGGTCTCAGGGCGAAGTCGTACTGCTGACTGCAGAGGGGTGTGACAGCAGCAGTAAGGTGTTTACCTCGGACAACCAGCATCTGCAGCGATGATGCCTTCCCACAAGGAAGGAAGGGTTAGAAAAGGTCGACACTAAAAATGTCACACCTAACCCTACCTCACGGATTTCCGTCTCCGGCGGTAAGGGTACCCACTAAGGTCTTTCAAGAGCTGGGCTAATACTCAAAACACCTTTAATAAAAAGGCCGTGCGTGACCGGCCTCAAGCAGTTGTCCCTTGGGCTCTGCGGTCACGCTCACAGATCGTTAAGACCAACACTAATCTATCCTCCTTTAAAGGTTCCTCAAGAAACACCCTTCCACGGTGTGGGCAGACAGGAAGTGACAACCGCCCTCATACCCGTAACAGCACACGAGACCAAATTGGTCGAAATCAAATCCTTCCTTCACCACTAAATAAATGAGGGGGTGTTAGTTGAATTAGATAGGTAAATCTTCTGAGTGACATTTTATTCAACAGAATTTACCATTAAACTAAACAAGGAATCCTAAATGCTGATCAATGGTCCATCTAAAAAATTAAAACGTCACTCAGTATTATTGTAGTGTTCTTAAAGGATACAACCTTAGTGCAATCTGCTTTCAATTTGATTTTAATTAAAAATATTGTACTACAGTGGTATGGCATTGGCCATAACTAGCATTCGGCTAGTATAGACAATCGTCTATCAAAGGAGTTTCAACCAACTCAACCCTTAAAGGATAACACTGACAGTATTCTACAACGTAAAGAATTTAATGCATTACAATTAACTACTCCTTAGTATAAAAAGAAACTGTTTTCGTATGTTATCAATGTACGTAGAAATAGCCGGGATCAATTTTAGAAGCTCAAAATGCAACTCGGCTTATTTCGAACTACATAGTATATTTTACAGTGTACTTTCGACCGGGCGTTTATTTAACAATCAAAAAAGCTAAACTCTGTATAACCCAGATAACCTTGATCAAGGACTAGTTCTAAACGTAAAGTTACAAAGAAAGGACTGAAAAACTCATGATCTTAGATTAACGAAACACTCACTTTTCCTAGACCCAGACCTGTTACCCAAGTTGCGTCCTCGAGATTGTGATCCCTCATCTTCCATCAGGTGACCTTCAAAACTAAACAAAGATCAAAGTATACAAAATCTATGCCAAAAGAAACCAAAACTATGTTGACTTTGACCGCTTTATTAAAAAAAACAATGAGAATTTTTATTGACTCGGTAAACGATTTCAAATATATTTGATACTCTGCACAACACTGAAGAACGTTGATAGATATGAGACATTCGCTTTACCGACTACTAGGTCTTCAGATACCAGCAACGCAGACAAGCTGGGACAGTTTCCGACTGGAGATGATTGTGTATTTCGGTTATCAGGTTCTGTCTTTCACAGAAACTTGTGAGTTTCCTTGTTTTCCCTGATAAATAATTTACATAAAACAAGAGATTGCACGGGATATATGCAACCTTGGCTTTTTTTAATAGGCGCTCCAAAATCTTAGATTCTTTTACTCATCCCTACATAGTGAAATTAAAATATATCCAATGACCATCTACACTTTCAGATGTACAGTTAACCTAAGACCTAAGTGTAGCGACTGCAGTACTGAGTAACCTGATCTGATAACAGTGCGTTTCGTGACCTCGTTGGTAAGGAATCTATCAGGGCAGAGGATGAGCAGAATGTAGAAATATACTACACAATAAGCAGTAGACTTGTACAAACTAACAATGGTGAAATTCTAACCGTGAACGACACATAACTCTGAAATTTTCAAAACAAAGGAAACTAATCAAACATAGTTCGTGGATGTACCGAAGCATGTCCTGGAGTATAAGTTAGTCAAAGAATAGACTTGATACAAATATAAATCCGTCCAAATCTCTATACCCAGATTTAGGATATAAGGTAGGGTTGTGGAATTTAGTCTATGTACATGTGATACATAATTACCGGTATTTTAAACACCACAAACTAGTAAGAGCTTATTGGTGAGATTGATAGACACATTCATAACTCGGGTAAAACAGGACTTTAGCCAACAACACCGTTTCTTAGGAATTTGCTTGTAGTGTTTGAAACATACTGATTACTCATTCAGTGAGTTAGTCAATCACAACTTGGAACTTCGTACCTACGAACATCAGTTCCGGTTGCCATACCACATTAGCACAGAGACGCAATTGTCAATACAAAACCCATAATAGTAGAAGTATTAGCAGTAATCAAAATGGTTGATGATCGAATATATCATTCGAGATATATACCCCAGAGGAATCAATTAAAAAAGAGGAAAAAACTGTCATGAGAAATTCAGAAGATCACGATTTGAAAGAACACAAAGAATGGATGCACCCACGCCATTGCAAACCACTTTAAGCCAAGTCATACCAAATCTCTAACCATCAATCACTATCATCTCGCGGACCCCAACCAGGTAGTTGACACTTGCCAACACGACTCAATACAGTTGTTAGTGACTTCATGGATTTCTGCCATGTTTTGGTTTGGACAACCCTAGCTTTCTTCCAACCTACTCCTATACCACAAAACATAGCTCGTCGGAGGAGTCGGCGGTTGGGCATTTCTAACGCATGTCCCAACCACCTCAGCTGATGAAGCTTCACTACTTCATTTATTTATCAGCCATCCTAAACTACTACCCGTTTTCTAAAAAACTGTATTGCTTACACAATTGCGCAGGATATATGAGCAATGCTTCGAAGACACCGATAGTCGAATGCTAATAGCTTAGGAATGTCCTCTACTCTTAATGGCCATGTTTCACAGCCATAAAGTGGGACGCAGAGAACTGCTACACAATAGACCCGTCTTCTGGTTGGTAGACGGATATTTCGCCTACACTAAAAGTGAAGAGATTTGGTAAAAGTGAATCGAGTCTTCTGTATCCGTGCTCAGATTTCATCACACACCAGACCATCAGTATTGATAGGACTGCTGAAATAAGTGAAGTGATAAACACGCCCAACCACTTCACTCACTATCACTAGTTCAGGTGCCGATGCAACCTAATCCTGAAGCAACAGTTTGTATTTCAAGGGGAAGAGCCGCATCCCAAGCATGCTTGCATTATTACTTAAGGTTGTCAGAAGACTGCATTCTGTAAGCGTCTTAACCAAATAGAACTACGTCATCAGCACTTTCTAAGTCAACAAGCGAGTCTCTTGGTAAAAGGTTCACTCCTGAAAATTCATACGAGGAAAAGGTTATATCTAGCAGCATGTCTATGATAAAATTAAACAAGAATGGAGAGAGTGGACATCACTGACGGACACCACTTTAAGTAAAGAATTCCGATTTTGGAGATGACGTAGCGGGTGACATTTTAACTTGCAAACTTGAAATATCTATTTAAAGGACATTTCACAATGCTATGATACAAGTAGTCTTTCCAACCAAACCAGTACTCACACAACGAATTAAGGACAGGTTGTCAATGATGGGTTTTCAAGGTGTGTAATACAATCAAACTGCTTCTCTGGAGCTAGTTGCATGGGCCATACTCTGAGGGTTTTATCCTTGCATGCTCGCGAACGTGTACCAGCATGGTTGGGTAAAGGAGTCGCGAAATCGATTAATTGTCATAGTTTCATACTTGGTATTTAGTGGACTTTATAAATTGAATATATATATATATATATATACATTGAATAGATCACTCACATTACATATACTAGTCACAAAACGTTATTATTATCCCCCGCTAAGCATTTTGTGCTCACGATTTATTTACTATTATACTGATTACAACTTGACATATTGCTTTGAATCTTTCTGATCTTTAGTAAACTACCTTTCCAATTTACAAATTAACATAATCTTGAAGTTTTTATACCATAATAGTTGCAAAGTTTCACAATTTGTAACATATAACAATGTATAATCCATTAGTACATAGCTTATTTCAGTCTGTGTAAAACAACACAGTAATTAGGAACTTATAATAATGAAGTTTGATGACGAAGCTACTGAAAACAACTGTTTGTTGAAATATTCTTTGTTCTTGAATACTAATCATCAAAAATTTACACATATTTAACAGGATATATTATTCTGACTAGCCATATAATGTCCTAACAATATATGTAAACTAAGTTTCAAATTTTATTCGTAGAAAAGCTTTGATGACATGGAAAGATCTAACTTACGTATCAGTTTCTTCAAGCTCGTGTTTTTGTATTGATGTAGGAATCGATGAAGCCAGAATTATTATGCATAACAAAATCAAAGACAAGTGAAGCCAAAGACCCATTCTGAAAAGGAATGATTTGTTATTAGCCTACGAAGAGGCAGGTTAAACAGTCAAAAATAAGAGACATCGTCGAATAACTTGCCTGAGGAAATCAATCAAACATATCGCCTTTGCAAAAACGTAAAAACGGAAATAGGATTAGATGATGCTTTCTCAAGTCAGTGCATAAGGTCACTGAACAAATTACTCAACCAACAAGCGATTCAATTAGACCAAAACCACTAAGTAAACAAAATGCTAATAGTTTACGCAGTTGTGACGCTCCATATTCTATGTGCCTGACTCAAAAACAGGGCTCGTGATCAAGAACATTGTACAACTTGTATTCAGATGCACAGAAGTTCATTGCACATTGAAATCAGTTCAGTTAATATTTCTCAGCAGAATTTCGAGTTAACGATAATATGCAATAATGTATACACGATATTTCTAGTGAACTTTTCACTTTAACTGGATGCTTTTGATAGAATCTCAAGCAAATTTTCTACTCATAATTCGGGTTTGAAAAGTTTTATAAGTGTGTTAGGTGCGACGGTGTAAAAACTTCATGACATCCTCTCCTAGTTTCCAAATTATCTGAATCTGAAGTGCGTTTTATTGTCTATCTGGGTCGTTGGCTCACCTCTTTGGTTCTCTTTTCTAATGATCTCCACTCACCCTAATGCGCATGCTCTCTTAGTACACAAGGTACCTCCATCTGGCTAGACACAGACCGCTACACTGAGAAAAGTTGGTCTTTGAGTACTACTAAATTATCCTGTTTAGAAACATTTTATGCTTGCCCTAAATCGAGGTGTAATTGCAACATACTTATCGCCCGAGCACCATTTCATGCATTTGGACCAGTGGGAACGTTTGTCTATCTCAAGAGGTTTCCTGAAACCATTGTTTTAAAAAGATATAATTCTGACTGGTCGTACATGTTTTGACTACTAACCCCTAGATGGAACTCAACTTAAAATACGGAACAGTAGTCTGCAAACAAAGCACAGGATCTGGTGCATGGTTTTCTAATTGCTGTAAGCCTTGTCCCTAGAACTAAATAACGGACACTTTAGAACAATTTTACTACAATGTTGTATCTACCTAGACTTTGACCATACAAACATCGTTAATCATATAAATCAATAATGTGCTTTAACATAGTAGCGAATGAAATCCATTCATTATAAAATTCCCACTTTACGATACTAGATTATTAGATACTACTAATAAACATACAGAATAGATAGTACAACATCAACATAATTCTTACCTGAATAAATGAGGAAATCACTAATAGAGAATTTAGATATCCACACTGTTCAACATTCAAAGAATCCCAAATTCGTTAATCGTTTCCTAAGCTTACGACTTATCTATACCTGTGATTCAGGATCGGTGTCAATATAATTCTGATTGGTCTTTTAAATAATCGATTGTCTAACTAGTACAATGGCCAATCAACGGGCAGTGATGGATAGACGGACACATAATCCCATTTCTTACACATGCGGTCTTACACATGATGGTCTAGTATACCTATTTACTATTCAATGGGAAGAAGTTTAATAAATGTTGCGTTGGTATCATCGTGTGTTTGATGAATACAAACAGATATCCATTAGGTCTGACTTCTACTGCCGTGAAAATGTGGTCTCACCAAATTCGTGTACGCGATGCGTCAAGACCATTAGCAATGTACGTGACAGATCTCCAACACCATGCTAGTGGTTGAGGTTCGAAGAAATTTTGGTTAAATTCTTGATAATACAGATTTAGTCACTCCTGTATTCTTACAAATTGATGTTTCCGAAAATTTCCCCAAATATTTTGTTTGTATTTGTAACAAAGGACCTTGTTCAATACGCATCAAACTATTCTATTGATAACTTTCTAAGGGATAAGCTCAGCTTCTACTTCCGATTTCATCAGTCTCCGACCTCGTATCCTTATTCAACAGCATGACCAGTAAAATAAACCAGCGGATCAATGGTATATTGGAAATATAGACATATTTCGGACTGACAAGTCTGTGGAGCTGAATCAGCCTATATGTTACTATACTCAGAATTTATTCAACTTTTATATTTATCATTTCTCTGAAGAAGCACGAATCAGATAGCCAGATGGATAGTCTAAATCGTTGAAATTTTTGTAAGATTATTTCAGATAGTTTCTAAATTTAGTTAGTTGTACTCCCACAATTACTTCAGATGACCATCTCTGTAATCTTTTGTTCAACTTTACGCAACTGCAGTGATTCTCTCTATATTTTAGTTAGTTCCTATAAAATTTTATTCTGCGTTGCACTATAATACATGCGTTATTGGAAATCTGAAGTTTACCGTCCATCTTTTTCCATTGTATTGGTTTCCCTAGTAAGAACCCCGGTATGTTACCACTGATTTGTAATTGTTAACATGTTTCTCCAGTTATAGAACTTTTGCTAATATTGTGTTGATCTTATGTTGTTCAGATTTAAACACCCAACGTAACTACCGATGAATGTATAGTACTTTTTGCTTTCAAGAGTTACAATTCATTGAGTCTATTTTGCTTTTCGGATTAAAGATTTGCCTGAGATCATTTAAAACAATTTTAGTGTTTGCTTGACTCCTCCTTATCCAACAGTTTGATAAGCAGTGAGAGCATTAAGTTTTAGGAAGATATTCCAAACTAATCCGTCGTTGAATTCACACCAAGCGAACAGACCCCTGAATAACCATGAAGAATTTCTACACAAATACCAGAGAATCCTAAGTAATTGGCACAAACTTATGGTTGTACTTAAGGCAGTATATCGTGTTCTTAATTACTCATCTAAATACGCAGCTTACCCTTAGGCAGAATCAGTGGCTGGATCCCACCAACTGAAATGTAATTAAACAGACCGATAGGACATGAAGTCTGGTTAGCATCGTGAAACGCTATTTCCTTATCGGCTGAAAGAAGTCAAGGAAAAACATAGATTATCTATTTTTATAATTAAAATTATGCTACTCGTTAGCAATAAGTAGTTTGTATTATTTAGTTTCTAAGCTTTATGAATCATAACAGAATCTGCTACATAGACACAGCCATCTATCTGGAATGAAGAAAATTTAGCTTCATTATCAGTGTTCCCTGCAAATTTTTCGCTGGAATTCGAAATTTCATTTTTTTCGTTGCAATCACGGATCGATCAATGTTAGACCGCCATTAGAAACCTGAAAGCACTGGACAGCCTTTTCGTCCCAGTATAGGACTTTCCAGCAGTGAGCATTCACGACTCAGCAATCAAGGACCGAACCCACAACCCTCAATCTCACACGTGAACGCTTAACCTCTATACCGATGAGGTAGCATCCAACGCGGTTAATGTCTAACTTCAATCAATTGACGATACTACGTGACGTCAACCTTTATCTTCAGTGGGTAACTCAATCAGTCAATCAATAGCAACGTAGAACTTCGTACGTACGTACATCAATTCATGTTGCCATACCACATTAGCACAGAGATGTAATTGTCATTTCAAATCCAATAGTAGTAGAGGTAGTAAAGGTATTAGCAGTAGTCGGAGAGGTTAGGATTAGATATTATTCAAGAGGTAGAATCTAGTGAAACAGAGTTAGCAAGATAAGGATAAAGTGATGAAGAATTAAAAAGTTTAGGATTAGAGAGAACACAGAGAATAAATGCACCGGCGCCATTGCGAACAGCTTTGAGCCATGTCATTCAGGGTCCCTAACCATCGATTATTATCATCTCGCCGACCCCAACCAGGTAGTCGACAACTATCGACATGACTCAGTCCACTTGTCAGTGACTTCACGGATTTGTGCCGCGTTTTGGTTTGGCCGCCCCTAGCTTTCATCCAACTTATTCCTACATCACAAAGCAGCTCGACGAGGCAGTCGGTGGTTAGGCATACGCAACACATGTCCCAACCACCTCAACTGATGGAGTTTCATTACTTCATCTATTGACCTGCCAACCTTACCTAGCACCCGTTTCCTAACAACAGCATTGCTTACTCGGGTGTCCCATGGTACTCGAACAATGCTTCGAAGACACCTATGATCGAAAAACAGTAACCTAAGAATACATTCTACTCTCACTGGCCTTGTTTCACAACAATAAAGTAGGACGGAGCGAACTACTGCACAGTACACTCGTCCTTTAGTCAGCAAATGGATATCTCGCCTATGCCATAAGTCACGCAGGTTGGCAAAAGCTAATCGCGCTTTATGTATCCGAGCTGAGATTTCGTCAGTCACCAGTACTGATGAGACCCCCAATATAAGTGAAGCGGTCTGCACGTTCCACTACTTCACTCACTATCACTAGTTCCGGTGAAGTCGCAAGCCAATCCTGAAGCAACATTTTGTATTTCGACGGGGAAAACCGCATCCCGAACACGCTTGCATTGTTACTTAAGGTTGTCAGAAGACTGAATTTTGTCAGCATCTTAACCAAATAGAACTATGTCATCGGCATATTACAATTCAGCAAGCGATTTTTCTGGTAGAAGGTCCACTCCCGAAATTTCAGACGAGGATAAGGTTATTTCTAGGAGCATGACTATGATAAGATTTAACAAGAATGGAGAGAAAGGATATCCCTGACGGAAACCACTTGAAGTAGAGAATCCCGATGACAGTTCGCCATAGGCTCTCACCCGACCATTGGTGTTCGAATACAGAGCTTGTATAAGGTTAATGTACTTTTTTGCTATTCCTTTTAATGACAGGCACTGCCACAGAACCTCACGAGCCACAGAGTCAAATGCCTTAAGGTCCAGGAAGAGAACTATTGTCGGACGCCCAAATGTGTGTCTGTGTTCCAGGACCTGTCGTAGAGTGAAAATGTGATCTATATAGCCACGTCCAGGTCTGAAATCAGCCTGGTTTTCAGATCCTGAAACGCATACAAACCCTAAACCACTTAACACACATAATTCAGACTATAATGTTATTTTTTAGGAAAGACGATTGGAACTTTCTTCATGTGTTCAGATGGAACTATGTGTAAAAGTTACGTTTTCTTATCAAGTAATACTAAGTCTTATGGAAAACAATTCACTTAAAAATTGTCTAGGAGTTGCGAATGTATTGTAAAGAAACTATTTAACCATGGCTTGATCCCCAAAATGACGAAACAGTTTCCAGCATAGCCCCTATTTTAGTAATTAGCATACTATCACCTTCAAAGGGTGATATAATATTGACAATTACTAGTTTGTAATTCCAGACATATGGTCAATGAGCCTAATTGTAAGTCAGTCAGCCATACCACATTAGCACATAGATGCAATTGTCGATTCAAATCCCATTATAGCAGATGCAGTAGAAGTATTGGCAATAATTGTAAAGATCACAGTCCGAAGATGTTATTCAAGGAGTATAATTCAGTGAAATAAATTTAGAAAGAGAAAGATAGAGGCGATTAGGCATTCAGAAGATTAGAATTTCGGAGAACACAGAGTGGATGCATCTGTGCCATTGCAAACGACTTTTAGCCGTGTCATTCAAGGTCGATTACTATCATCTCGCAGGCACCAACCAGGCAGTCAACATGACGCAGTCCGCTTGTCAGTGACTTCATGGATTTGTGCCATGTTTTGGTCTGGCCGCCTCTAACTTTCTTCCAACCTACTCCTACACCGCAAAACATAGCTCGACGAGTCAGTCAGTGGCAAGGCCTACGTGACATATTGTAGCGAATGAGAACACAGGTGGGGCAACCGGACTGTATTTAACGAAAATTACAGAGTTACTCAGTAAAATCGAAAAACCATATCGTAAATCGGTAATTTGCAAAATATCAGTTCATCCTATCGAACTGGACTGTTCCTGTTGCAAAACATCAATCCATTGTCATTATTCATGCGTTTCATACAAATCCCATTGTGTTCTAACTCTTCCTTTCTTGATCTTCCCCCATCTTCTGCTGCCAGACATTACGTTGACACTCACGTTACATACTACTTATAAGTAGTTCACACCACAATATGAGTCAATCACCTCAACTGATGGAGATTCATTACTTGATCCATTGATTTTCCATCCTTACCTAGTACCTTTTTCCTACTCAGTTGTGCCATGATACACGAGCAATGCTTTAAAGACAAATATAATCAAATACTAATAACCTACGAATATTCTCAATTCTTACCGGTGATGTTTCACAGCCATAAAGTAGGACGGAGCGAACTACTGCACAGTATACTCGTCCTTCAGTCAGCCTACGCCATAGGTGACGCAATTCACCAAAAGCCAATCGACTCTTTTGTATCCTTAGCGAGATTTCGTCAGTCATCAGAGCATCAACACTGACGAAACTAACGAGATAAGTGAAGCAGTCAACAAGCTCAACTACTTCACTCCCTATCACTAGTTTGTACTTAAGCACGAAGTTCCACGTTGTTGTTGATTTATCACTAGTTCAGGTGCCAATGCAACCTAATCCTGAATCAACATTTTGCATTTCGAGGGGGAAAACCGCACCCCGAGCATGCTTGCATTATTGCTTAGGGTGGTCAGAAGACTCAGCATTTGACAGTGTCTTCATCAAACAGAAGTATATCATCGGCATATTCTAAGTCAACAAGTGAACCTCTCGTTAGAAGTCCGATTCCTGAAAATAAGACGAGGATAGTGTTATTTCTAAAATCATATCTATGACAAAGTTGAATAGGAATGAAGAGAGTGGGTAACCTTGACGAACACAATGAGGTAATGAGTTTCGATGACAGTTCGTTGTGGTGTTCAAGTAGAAAGCCTGAATAAGGTTAATGTACTCCATTCAATGATAGACACTGCCATAGGTCCTCACGATCGATAGAGTCAAATGCCGTCTTAATGTCAAGAAACACTACTGTGGGACGTCTGAATGTGTTTATGCTCTAGGACCTGAAGCAGCTTGAATATCTGATCTACACAGCCACTTTCGGGTCTGAATCCAGCATGGTTTTCTCGAGTCTACCCTTCACGAGCTGTGATTAGGCGTCTAAGTATAATCATGGTTAGCAATTTAGACACTATGCTAGCTAAACTGACTCCTCTGTGATTGTCACAGGACTCATTTCCTTTCTTCTAGACCGGGACAAGCAGTGATTGAGACCAATCAGATGGTATTATGTTCAGTTCCCAAATTCTATTTAAGATCTCAGTCAATCTAACTGCTAAAACTGGACCACTGTGCTTATAAATTTCAAGGGTAAGCCTATCAGGTCGCGCAGCTCTCCCTCTTTTAAGATTTCCTACACCTTTCTCCACTTCATAAGGAGTCGAAGGACTTACATCGATTTGCCGTTTAGGCTGACTGGAGATCGTGGGTAACCGGAGTGTGGATGAAGGCCAGTTGGAATGATCCCTGAAGTGTCTTTCCCATCGAACCAATCTCATGGATTGAGAATGAATAATAAACCAATCTTTTTCCGAGATTATCTCTCTAACAGTCAGATTCCTAACACCGGTTCACGTGATAAGTTTTCACTACCCATCATTGTTCGCGATCATTGCATTAGCTTTTTATCAGCCTACGCTTGCCCTAGTGTAAACCCACTGTTCTTAAAACACAGATTCTTACTTACATTCAAGAATCATTTTAGACTAATACTTCTAGCCCCATTAAATTCATGTCCCGATACTAGCTATTCCATATTATATGCCTGTTACGACATTTATCAAAGTATTCAAAGGAACTTGATAGCCAAAAGATGAACCAGAGACCAGCTTCAATTGACGAGTGCCGGGTCATAAACGTCTAACTATAAATTCAAAATCAATTTTTAAAATCTTAACATGAAACCTGAAAGGGTTAAGCATACACCAGTGATTCTTACAACAGGATGATTAAAATATTTTACTTTTTTACTTCAGAAGGGAAGATTGACTTTTCAACTTGAGAGGAATGTTGTTCACTATAAAATCAAACTTCAACTAATTGCTTAATAACACCTGATTAACACAATTCATTAGCTATCTATGAGAAAGAAAATAAACACGGGGTGCAGAATCTTTATTTTGATATTGTGTTTGAAAAATATAACTAATTTACAACTGTAATATCATACAAAAAATAAGATATTTTTTGTACAGTTTAATTCTCAGGTTATTAAATGAGCGTATTTAGTTACTGCTTACCGCTTTTGGGTCAGGTGATGCCATCGTGGACAACTTTTTGGTGGTCTGCATATATGCTTGCATGAATTTTGAGGCACATCTATCTAGACAGACTGCTTCACCTTTAGTAAGATCACCATCATTATAGTTAGAAGGAATACATTTAGCTAGACAACTATTTGTCATGTTGGTAAATACTTGTTGCATCATTTCAATTTCAAACATTTGCATTTGCCTTTCGACGGCCTTATCACTTTTGGCCGACATTTTTGTCACAATATTTGTTTGTTTACAGTTATGATTTTAAAACAAGCCAATTTATTGGTCTACAAAAGAACATCCGGATAGTACACAATTTAACGAAAACTAAATGGAAATATTTAATCAAACAAATTCCAACCTAGTCTAATGGTAAAACAACTTTTTTTCAGCCTTTAAAGCAAAAGGTTAATAAGATTATTGACGAAAAGATATGTGCAAGTCATAAATGCAAACATCATGCTTTCGATCTAAAGTTAAAGCGTTTGACACTCAAATATTTTAATGCAAACATTTTCAGTTTGGATGAAGTTGTTAAACTCTATCAGTTGAGGTGGTTGGCACATATGTCACATAGGCCTTACCACTGACTCCCTCGTCGAGCTATGCTTTCAGGTGTAGGAATAGGTTGGAAGAAACCAAGGGGCGGCCAAACCAAAGCATATTGCAAATCCATGAAGTCACTGACAGGTGGACTGAGTCATGTTGGCAGATGTAGACTACCAAGTTGGGGTCCGCGAGATGACAGTAACCAACGGCTAGATACCTTGAATGATGGCTCAAAGTCGTTTGCGATGGCACAGGTGCATCTACTCTACGTTCTATGGAATTCTAATCTTCCGAATTTTTCTTGAATGTGTTTTCCTCTTTTTTTAAGTTTATTTCTCTGAATCATACTTCTTGAATAGTCTCTTCGCACAATAATCTTTCTTACCGCTATTACTACTATCTATATGAATGGGATTTGAGCTGACAACTGCGTGTCTCTGCTAATACACTATGGCAACCTGAACTTATGCACTTACGTGAGGGGTTCTACGTTGTAACTGACCGACTAGTTTGAATAAATGTTTACAGATGAAAATTTGGCTTGAAGCTGAGAACATAAGCTAGTACCTGATCGCAAATAGATTGACGGCACAATTATATGTACCTTTCGGGCGCAATCAATAGGATACTGGATTTAATCTTAAGGTTAAATTTATAGATATCTTTAGACATTTATATAACTGGAGGTTGACTTCCATGAATGAATATATCTACGCGTAGCTGCAGCTCCTTATAATACGTTGGTCCACTTTTATAGTCAAGTAACTGAGACTGTTATTCGACAAACTTAAGTCAAGTCTAATAAAGTATTGCACTTCAAGTCGTCGAAGCATCGACTGGAGACTTAGTTTATTAGTTATTTCCAAAATCGGTTTGACGAGTTGCTCTAAATCTCCTTGCGATTTGTTCTTCCAGTACAGTTACAGTAAGTTTTCGATTCATTGTTCTACAGTTTTTGATTTAGACCAGCAAATTCTTACACGCCCTTGTAACCAAAAAGACCTTGTGACTAGCCTCACCTTTAAGAATTAGCACCGGGTAGTTAGATCATGGCGCCTAGCTCAAGTGTCGCGGTATTTGTAAGTGTCCTTGAGCCTATCCAGTATACAATACATTAGTAACTACTGTGTATAACCGTATGATCCTTTTACGCTCGCTTCTTGTCAGTTCCATACGGTCTCAGGCGTCTGATGATTTCGGGTAATTTGTATTCAAACTACTCAACTCCACTATATATGGCCTTTCCGTGGGTTCGACAATCTTGTAACGTCTCTGAGGCATTAGTGTCTGTTACACAGTGCAGCATATAATTTTGGTAATTAATCAGATCCACGCTGTTATAGCAGGTTTACATTATACAACTCGTCACTGTAAACCAATATGACTTCAGTGTTTTGTCTTTCCTTTGTATTCGTTTATTTTCACTGTTTGATCAGTTACTTATGTTCGAAATGACATAAATTTATTCCTTTTTACTGTGCTTGTATCGTTTTTGTTAGTTTATTGAACTTTACTAAGCTAATTATCGTTCATCACCATGAAGGACTTTTGGTAACTTGATTGTGATTTACGTATTCTAAATAATACAGAGCCAGTTGAGAAGTTATTTTTCTTTATGTTGCGTAATTTTGATGTTATAATTTTCACCAGCTTATAACATCCACCTACTCTTCTGCAGTTTAGGATACTTTTGTGTTCAGTCTTGACATTTCCACTTTGTGTTCACTTTAGGTCCTCATCTTTAAATGCTGTCAACATACATTTAACTTACCATCATTTGGTTAGTAGCAGGCTGGATTAGAACATTGTGCTATTTGTTTTTATTTCTCATTGTAGAAGCTCTGTGCAAGATGGTAAAGACTCTTACTATTTTCTAAAACCTTTCCTGTTTACATGCATGAAGTCTCTAACATAAGATTATCATGCGATCCGTGTGGTGCTATAATGGTTTAAGTTTGAGGAAATTTCCAAACTGCCTGAAGGTGTATGATGTAATAGGCTAGGCAGTCAATCTAGTCCGAACGAAAATAGGTGCAGTAAACTGTAATCTCTCGAGCTCGTCTAATTAACTTTGAAAGTCATGGAGATGACCAATGATGTAATGCATTTCATACATTGTTACAGAAAAAATTAAAGTAGTCACGTCCATTTGTAACGTTACGTTATCACAATCTAAAAGTTACTCAATGGAATATAATGCGGGAGGGGATAATAAGAAATCCGAAAGAATTATCACACATTGTTACCGAAACTTCAGCTATCTCACTCACGCATTATTAGTACAACATTATATATATATATATATATATATATATATATATATATATGATTTGGAATATATAAATATATTTAATGAAGATTATGTATGAGAGGCATGATAAGCACGTGGAAACATCTTTCTTTGACCACAAACAGTGAATAAGTTGTTCCGATGTATGCTGATTCTTAATCAGCAACGTGTGGGCCATTTATCCTATAAACAGCAGTTTTATCCATGAGTACAGACTTTACGCAAATCTAAGACGTTAAGCCTTGACATGAGTTTTTCTTAATCGACCCATACACCATGGTGTATGACCCTTGGACACTATTCTTCTACGACATAATGGAACTGATGCATGTATTTTAGGAGATACAGTGATTACAACTGCCTTCTTTACTTTCCAGCTTGCGCGCGTGTATTGCTGACGGTCACATCCACATAGCCTTCAGATTTCGAGGATCACAGGTAAAAATGCGTAGATGATTGTAAGATAAGAAATCTGTGACTTATTAAAAATATTTTCGTTATGTTGAATGTTAATTACTGCACTTCAAACCACATCAATTTATTTTTAGATAGTTAAAGGTCGATGATATAGATTGATGTCAGTATTTACTCTGTTCAATATGTAAAACTACTTAGGATGCGTGACTGAGCAATCCACAGATAAAACGTACCATGGTTAACCATTTAACATCCTTATGTTCTTGATACGTGTCTGGTTGCATCACTTAGCAATTAGTACAGAGTGTAGCTAAAAGTAGCAGACTTGGAAAATATTATTTGCATTGGTGGATTTTCAGTCTTTCATGCATGTACCATAAAATAAACTAGACTATAAATGTCTTTTGAGCATCCTGAACCGCTTTAATTTACAAAACTTATACACAAACGATTGCAGTGGTTTTTTTCGATCTACTAGTAAACTAGCACAGCAAAAAGTAGCTTCAGGTAAATGATGCTACACAGTCGAATGTAAAAGCAGATAACCAGCAAACAATGCAAAACTATGATCAAAATTGGTATTTCTATTAAAAATCTTTGCGAATGCTTTGTCAAAACACTGAGAGAACTGAAAAATGTAATGTGACACCTTGTGTTAACATTATAAAAAGCAATTTCTAATAGGGAGTACTGAAGATGGAGCAAGTAGACTGAACATGGCATCAGTAGACTTCTCCAGGGGCGCTAGAATTCGCTTTACTGTTGGTAGAATATAAAATACTACACAGTCATGAGGTATTATCAGTAATAAGACTTTTGTTCAGAAGAACCATGGAAACAAGCATTGAATGATTAATAGATGTTTAGAAGTGTTATTATAAAAGCAGTCTTCTGTTATGAACGCTTAACCACACGGGACCGAAAAGGTTTACGCACTCATGAAAACACTCTACTTCTAAGTTTCTGAAAAAAGAGGATACAGCTACCACAGTTTATTCCCAAAGCTGACGTCGTACCGCTATGAAAATCTCCGGAGAAATTTGACATGTTCGTAATGCCACTAGATGCAGTAAGAATGGTAACACTTGATCGTGAATTATTTGTAGACAAGAAGTAAGCTTCTAATTGAGGATCACCATTTCTAAACGCAAACATGAAGAAGCGACCACGGCTCAGTCTTTTTTAACGTGCTCATAAACGAAATATTCAAGAGGGGTGAAAACGCTTCTACATTCGCTACAGTAGGGATAAAAATACACGTGCATGAAAGAGCATCTTCTGAACGTCCCGTGACCTCGTAAATAGTGGAGGTTAAGAATGACCACCGCAAATAAAGAGAGATCTCATCAAGATTCTCTCCACACAATATGAACCTCAAGCATATCAAACACCTGGAAAGAAAAAGACAAATTAGGCGAGTCAATGGATGATTGCTACTGAAGTAGAGGAGTGCCTGGCTCACGTGGAAGGTCCTTTAGATGATTCTGACTCGGTATTGATAAGGTTTGAAGTGAAAGTAGATGCATTCAGTCGTGGCTACCTGCCGAAATATATGTATAGGTTCATGACTTAAATAAAACCTACGAATCGGAGTCTTGTGTGGTCAAATATACAAGTAGTGAAGATCTTCTCAGACGAGAAATGGCTGAAATATTTATTGACAACACTGACCAGTTAAACCAGATCATTAAAGATATACATTACTAATGAAATTTAGTGCTGGCTGATGGTGTAGAGAATATCCGAATTACGCCCGGTTTAGTAGTAAGAAGACTATGATCGTTGTGCACAGGAAAGTAACCAGTATGTGACAATATTCGCACTCTGACCTTAAAACAGTGTGAGGAGGCCCTCAGTTCGTCGGTAGGAGACCAGTTAATGCAGTTACTGGAATCATAGCTACTCCCAGCTGGATGAAAACAAGCTACATACTCTCCAGCCTGTTACAGACAAGTAATATCAATAGCAATGCTGTAGGAAGTAATGAAAAGACTGGTTCTGAACAAATGAGCGAGGATATGGATAGGAACAGAATCTCACAAGAAGTTGAACAGGAGTTCACGGAAGTCAGATCCTGAGCATACAGTTTTCTCACAGCTTGGATAAAGTGGACAACTTGCTGGAACCGAAATATACCGGTTCACAGAACATTTCGTGACTTCATACAGTACCTCATGCACTCCAAATAGCAAAAGTCGCAGGAATGGGCTTCACTGACCCACTTCGGCCTAAGCTCAGAAATTACCTAGAGAATAAAAGTTTCGCATCAAGTTGAATAGATTGCACGCGAGTTAGCAACTTTCAACATCGAGAGTTTCACAAGTTCTCTTTCTTTGATGATATTTATTAACTGCCGTCGAAATGTCACGTTATGGTCAACCTTCCTCACCCCACAGCAGTTCTCAAATCACTTTAACACAAACGCACAGACTTAAATCCCTTGCATCGAATCGAGAGACGAGCTGCTAAATGGATAAAGCTGGTTGAAAAAACAGACCTAGCATACATGGTTATTTATTTTGAGTTACATAGAATCAAAGATGACTTGATAATTGCTTACGACATATTAAACACGCAAAATCATCCAAACATGAACATCTTGACAAAGCATCGTTACCATGCCGATGGAGGTAACCCACACAAAGTAGCATATCACAAAGCTAACACCCAGTTTCATGCGCACTTTGTCTCATTAAGAGTTGTCCCAACTTGTTATAGTTTCCGAACCAAAGTGACTACAGCCCTCTTAGCGGTTAGCTTCAAGAAGGTGTTGGGTAAACACCTATTCACATCCGAATTATCATCTTATTTTGAACAATATGTGCCTGATGCATATCTCCAAACTTGCCAGTTGTTATTAATGTCGTTTCCTCGTGCCACCAACTTAATCTATCTCGCTTATTGTCTCTGTTTCATCTTCGTTGCTTATACGTCTGTCCTCTCACACAATTCTAGCGGAGCGTCGTCGAGTCGAAACGGACTATGATCACCACTACGGACAAAATATGTACCAATTATCAGTTTAGATCCCTGCATAAGAGCAATCTTCGAAGGACAGCTGTGATCGCGGTTAGGACACATTTATTGGCGATCTCGTGGTATCGAAATAATATCGAGATCTTGCCAAAGTTTTCAGGCGAGACAAACGTGTGTACGTGAGCAAGCCCTTGGTCAGAGACAGCGGAAAGTGCGTTTTGTTACAAAGCAACAATCACTGGTGTAATTGGTCATAATAATAGACGTCGCCATTAGATCGATCGTATCGTCTTCATAAAAGTAGAACACTTAACAATATTCACCACTAATTAATTAACTTGATGATTTGTTTACTTAGTTCTGAAATCGTCATATTAGCATTAGAATTTTCTGCTTATTATTCACCAAATTGCATCTAACTGATCTCCGACATGGTGACATGACAACTGCTGGTATGCTGAAGCTTTCGTGAATCCAGTGTACTCATTCATACTCATTCATAAATAAAACTCTCTTTTGAATAGAAATGTTGCAGTCTAGAGACTAAACTAGCATCCATTGAACATTACAAGAGATTTGTAACCTTACATAAAAAACAAGAATCAAGGCAAAAGAAAACAATCGGTTTACATTGGTTCGTGAGATGTTTATTGGATATTGAACGTATGTTTAAAAATTGGTTGTCATGTTAAAAGTAAATGAACTTTTTCGAAAAGTCAAAAAAGATGTTATGCAGCATTGATTTAATTTTTCAGTTTTGGATATTTAAAAATTCATGCATGCCTTCATAATAGTCAACAGTATGCGCTTTTCTCCAGATAAATTTCTATGAATTCATGATTCAACTCAATCCCAGGTTTTAGTTTGCAAAAAACATAGTTGGAATGGAAAATTGATGAATTTAAGTTAAAAACGTCAGCATCTAAACATCTGCACAGTTTTTGTAAGACTTTAATCAAGCAGGCAACACATTTATGAGAATACTACGTATCAATCAGAGTCATATTTTATTATTCACTTTTTAAAACTTTTGAATTCTTAAGTTGTTTCCTGAGTGAAGGATCTATTTCGCATCGTTTTTAAAGTGTCAAAAGGTAAATTTATGTTTATGTTCACAAATTTTTAAAGCCTGACTCTGCATGTATTATTACTGTTATTCAAGTACGTTTGGTGAAGATTTTTATTTCTTAAATGAATCTTCCATTCATTCATTTTGATTAGTCTGGGTCGATTATTTGTTTGGATGTCTTCAGTGGAATAGCTATGTAGTCATAAATTCTTACATTCGACACTTTTTTATTCAAGATTATGTTTTGGATAGGGTTTGAAGTTACTCATAAACACTTTTTTAGATCGTCGAGCTTATGATTATCGCGCCAGCGAAGTCTGCACCGTTATAATTGGTGTGATTAGAAATCTGAAGTTAGACTAGTTTATGGGGTTTTTTTGAACGACTATGATCTAAAGATATTTAAAAAATGAACCAGAGTAACATTAAATGCTCATTGAGAAGTAGCTATGAATGGGGTGACATGTATTGGTCGCTTTTTATTTTTAACTTGTGTGGGTAAAGTCGAATTTACAAGCCTTATTCAGATTTTCGGTGGTCAGTTCGGTTTTTCAGGGGCCCAAGGAGATTTATTCTGTAGTACAGTAAACATTGATGGTGTCCAAATATGCTGGATAGAAATCTATGTCCATCCTTTCTCTTTTACCGCTAACCAGTTTTAAATTTCCTATTTTCAACCCATTAAACATGCAAATACGCTGAAATAAGCTAGTCAAACATGCAAACTATCCCAGAGGAGCATATCATACCACTTACCTTGAAAGTTAAGTATTGGAAACTGTAATTTGGAGAACGTTCATATTTTGTGCAATATACCATTATAGTGATCATTTTGATTCTTCTGAGACTTAGAAAACTTTGATTATTTACGGGTGTTAAAAGTTGGTGATTCCATATCAATTCAGCGCAAGTGACGATTGAGGTGTGCTAGATAGGTGTGTAAAATTTTGATTAGCTGACTGCCTAAGTTTAAAAGAATAAGGACTGGCTGACGCAAACAAAACTGTCTGGACTTCTTCATTACATGAACTGATCGATATTTCATGAATATGACCAACTGCTGCTTTCAAGACTCCATTATGTCAAATTTTAGGTACTTCCACAGAAACAAGTTTTTCAGTTAAGTTTATTATTCATTTTACCATTACAAGACTTACTTATTGATCATTACTTTATCTCTGTCTGATAAATATTGGTTTGTTTGTGTTTGTCTCTTGCTATAAAGATTTATATAGTCATTTAGAGGTTATTGCTATACCAAAACGGTAGACTGTCTATACTGTAAGTGAGACAAAGGCTTTTTTATTTTCGGTTAGGTGGTTTTGTTTATGTAACTTTCTATAAAAGGAGACCAAAAGCCAGCATGATTGCTTTTGTTGCTTATTACAATGAAACTAGTTCTAGCTTTCCATATTGATTAGTTCAAGTAGTTTTGTCAAGAATTTTAATTATGTCGATCATACTGAGAAGCAAGAGAAGCAGTACATCACTAAACTACAGATTTTTCTCGGTCTAGGGATTTTTCACTAGTGATTATTCATAGCTTCACCTTAGATAAAACTCTAGCAAGTTGGAACCACTGAGCTAGGAGAATAAAATCTTGATGAATGTGTGCTCTATGCAGACTCATGTCCAAACAGTTTGATAAGTTCATTTTTCGTCAATCAGTGTTAGTGGACTAGGTGTTCTATTATCTCCTGATACATTGTTGTTCCAGATTCTGCCAAGTTGAGTTTGGTTCAGACATCAAAGTTTACTAGATAAGAAAGAAAGTAACCCACTAACGTAATTCATCAGATCACGTTTCTGATGTCAGTCAATTCACTAAAATATATGACCATAATTAAACGTTAGGTTAGGTTATTGTATAACTTTCGATTTGGTCAGTCTTATGGCCAAGTTTTATCCGCATTCATGTGTCCACATGTAAACTAGTTGCGTGTTACTCGTCTAAAACTTGTCGTTTTGGACCAGATATTCAGATGCTAAGCAACAGTTTTATAAATTCCATTGGGAAAATTAATCGTTTTCATAAGTACACCTAATTATGTTCGGAAGGTGAAAAGGTTACAGGTGAACTTTAGACTAACAACAGGTTTCAATCACGATCCACTTTGACATTACTATTACGGAGTAAGTCAATGAAAGAAGTAAAAGACCTCTTGAAAACTACGTAAGATAGTGTATTGTAAACAATTCAAATTATAAAACTATTCAAAGTTTCGGAAGTCTTTATAACTTAACAATAATTTAATATATAGTTTACTGGCAGTTCGTTAAAGTGCCGATGTAATATTGCGTTAGTTAATAAAATGAGTTTACAAGGATACCAATATTTAGATCTCAGGATTAATCCTTTTGTCTTAAATCTTTTTAGTTGACTTAACCCATGATTCTGTAGCAAAATGATAGAGCTTTTAAAATTATCAGCTAAATAAATTATAAATATACATTATTGTCAATCTAAAGTCAATCGATTGCTAATCTAAACCAATTATTACCGATAATGTCAACTTGTTTTATACGTTTTATTAAAATTGAAAAAACTAAGAATAACAATCTTACTTACTTACTTACGCCTGTTACCCCCACTGGAGCATAGGACGCCCACCAGCTTTCTCCAACCAACTCTGTCCTGGGCTTCCCTCTCCAGTTCTGTCCAACGTTTGTTCATTCTTCTCATGTATTTCTCTATTTCTCGGCGTAGTGTGTTCCTTGGACTTCCTCTTCTCCTTTTGCCTTGAGGGTTCCATGTGAGGGCTTGTCTTGTGGAGCAGTTGCGTGCTTTCCGCAATGTGTGTCCTATCCACTTCCACCACTTCTTCCTAATTTCCTTCTCCACTGGAATCTGGTTTGTTTTCTCCCACAGTTCGTTGTTGCTGATAGTGTCTGGCCAACGAATCCGAATTATTTTGCGTAGACAACTGTTCATAAACACTTGTATCTTCTGGATGATGGCTTTGGTAGTTTTTCGAATTTCCGCTCCATACAGTAGGACTATCTTGACATTTGAATTAAGAATTCTGACTGGCGTTTTATGATAGCTGTTTTGAGCTGCAGATGTTGTTCAAATGTATAAATGCAGCCCTCGCTTTGCCAATCCGCGCCCTCACATCTGCATCGGATCCACCTTGGTTGTCGATGATGCTGCCCAGATATGTAAAGTTGTTAACGTCCTCGAAAGCATCTCCATCAAGAGTGATTTGTTTGGTGCATGTTGTGTTGCATCGGAGAATTTTGCTTTTCCCTTTATGTATGTTGAGACCTACTGCTGCAGAGGCTGCTGCTACACTGGTCGTCTTCTCTTGCATCTGTTGTTGAGTGTGCGATCAAAGAGCCAGGTCATCTGCGAAGTCCAGATCGTCCAGCTGCGTCCTAACTGTCCAGTTGATACCGTGCTTCCCTCTAGACGTCGACGTCTTCATAATCCAGTCGATGACCAGGAGAAAGAGAAAGGGTGAGAGTAAGCAACCTTGCCTGACACTGGTCTTCACCTCGAAAGAGTCTGTCAGCTGACCTCCGTGAAGGATTTTGCAGTTTAATCCATCATAAGAATTCCGTTTGATGTTAACTATTTTCTCAGGCACACCGTAGTGTCGAAGAAGCCTCCACAGTGTTTTCCTATCCACGCTGTCGAATGTCTTCTCGTAGTCGATGAAGTTGATGTAGAGTGGTGAGTTCCATTCAATTGATTGTTCCACAATGATCCGTAATGTAGCAATTTGGTCAGTACACGATCGATCCTTACGAAATCCGGCCTGTTGATCTCGAAGTTGGGCGTCTACGAAGTCCTTCATTGTGTTTAACAATACTCTGTGGAAGACTTTTCCTGGTATAGAGAGCATAGTGATGCCTCTATAGTTTTCACATTTACTGTGATCTCCTTTTCTTCGGTAATTTGATAAGGTATCCTTTTTTCTAATCTGTTGGTACTTGTTCCTCATCCCAAATCTTCTTGAAGAGGATGTAAAATATTTTCGCAGTTGCTTCTACATCTGCTTTCATTGCCTCTGCTGGAATGTTGTCTGGTCCTGCTGCTTTGCCGCTCTTGTTTTGTCTGATGGCCATACTGATCTCCTCAATTGTAGGTGCGCCAATTTTAGTTGGGAGGTCCGTGGATGCTGCTTCGATGTTGGGTGGGTTCAGTGGAGCTGCTCGATTCAGGAGTTCCTTAAAGTGCTCTACCCACCTATTTCGCCGTTCTTCAGTGTTGCTGATTATTTTCCCTTCCTTGCTTTTCACTGGTTGTTCTGGTTTACGATAGTTTCCGGCGAGCTTATTTGTTGTTTCGTACAATTGTCTCATGTTTCCTTCTCTTGCAGCCTTTTCCGCCGTCATTGCTAGATCTTCCACATATTTTCGTTTGTCAGCTCTGATGCTCTTCTTCACTTCCCTGTTTGCTTCTGTGTATGCAGCTTGTGCCTTAACTTTCTTTGCTCTTGTTCGGCTGACATTCACTGCTGCCTTCTTGTTCCTCCTTTCTTCAATTTTTTCAAGATTACCAACAGAGATCCATTCCTTGTAAGAATAACAATCTACTAAACTAAATTAAATGCTCTGTTCAAACACTTTTTTGTCGAGGCTTTAACTAGTAAACTTAATTAGGGTGCTGCATATTCAAGTGAATGGTTAGTTGGTCACAAACGAAGTAGAGTTTGGCATGAATAGCCGCCCATTAAAGTTACCACATTTAACATCAACAGGAAAGCAACACGACTGCAATGAAAGAGGTTAGTAAAATAGTGACCGTAAAAATATAAAGCCACTTATATGAAGTATCGTTGAAAAGCGAACGAAATGGAGAAATCGAGAAAACTTAATGTTAATAAAACTCAGTGTTCCGGAAAATATAGAGAATTATTTCATATGATCTACTACAGCTTATTTTCAAATAATGTCACCTAAGGTCTGCGATCACAAAATTATTTTATCGCTCACATTTTAATCAAGATGTTCCTACGTTACAACAAGACATAAATCAACGAAAAATCATTTTATGAAATGGATTAGGGGAAAACAAGCTTGCTGTACGATGCTGCTGCTATTTTAAGCACTGTCGGATAAGCAAAATATGGTAAATAGGTACATATTGTCAACCTTAAGGATGTCTGACAGCCGTAAATTTGAAAAATCGTGCTCCTCAAATTTATTAGTGCCACATAGTGTGATAATGGACAGCATGTATGCAGCTAGACGATCAGGACTTTGCAGATGATCTAGACTTTCTATTCCACACACAACAACAAATGCCTGAGTAGACAACCAGTGTAGCAGCAGTAGGTCTGAACATATATAAAGGAAAGAGCAACATTCTCTGCACTAGCCAAATCACTCTTGATGGAAGCTTTAGGGGAAGGAAAAACCTGTACAAACCTGAGTAGCATTATTGATGAGCATGGTGGGTCTGATGCAGATGTGAAGGCTCTGAGTGATAATGCGAGGGTAGCATTTCCACAATAAAAGCAAATCTAGAACTCTAAACAACCATCAACCAACTCCAAAGTCAGAATGTTCAGTACAAATGTCAACACAGTTCTACTGTACGTGGTGGGAACTTGGAGAACCACGAAACCAACAGTTATCTACACGAAATACTTCGGATCCGCTGGCCAGAAACCACTAGCAACAATCTACTGTAGGAGAGAACAAACCAACTTTCAGCTTGCGTTGACATCAGCAAAAAGCGATGGAGGTGGATAAGGCACATAGTTAAAGACAGCAGCAAACTGAGTCACAAGACAGACCCTCAAATAGAATCTTCAAGGCCAAAGAACAAATTATCAGGATACTTGGAAGTAGACATAAAATTAGTGAACAGCAGTTGAGAAGAACTTGACAGTACGGTTGGAGAATACTGGTCTGCGGCCTATACTCCACTAGGGTCAACGGGTGTAAGTAAGAAAGTAATGCAGTCTGATCTGTATAAACTGGTTGAAAATTCCATTTTGTTATCAGTTGATGTGAACTGATGCAAGCAATTTCGTCACTGAAATATTTTGTACATTCTCATACTTTTTGTTCTATTATCTAATGAGATTTTCGTGGAGATTTGAGATTTAGTTTACAATCAACATCTTTAACAATATTTTGGGGCACAGTTTTGGAGGTTTGCGTTTTTACACATTTGGAATCATCAATCAATCATTGTTAGACCATCATTAGAAACCTGGAAGCATTGGACGGCCTTTTCGTCCTGCTATGGGACTAATCAGCGGTGCGCATCCACGACTCCTGCTTCTCGCAGGATTCGAACCCGGGACCTTTGGCATTGTAGGCGAACTCTTTACCATCGGACCACTGGGCCGGCATTCAATGGTGTTAATGTCTAACTCTGATTGATCTAGGGATTTTGCGCGACCTCACCCATTTTTCTTTGGTAGTTACTGCCTACACTCGACAGGGTTGAACTCCATTGGTCACGTCTTTAACAATCCTAGTCACATATTTCAACCTATTTAAAGGCTCTTTATTTCGTAAACATCTTCATAAGTTGTCTGTACTATGTTCTAGTTCATTTAGAAACATTATACATAAAAGATTACGAACTAAATAAGTAAGTAAGAAGTGAGCATTCGATGAAAATGAATTTTAGTGAAGTTCAATTAACATTTTATTTGGTCATTATAAATCCCAAATCTATGTGTCTTATCCTTGTATAAAAGATTTTCAAATAAAAAGGCTTCAGTAACAGAATTTGGTCTCCTGAAACTCTCTTACACTTAAAAAGATTATATTTTATCAATGACCTTGAGAATTTGAAAAGTTCTCAAAAACATGTACAATTCAGTTTCAGATTATCAATTAAATATCTGGCGATTTTAATACTAGTTGAGCAAATCTTGTGTAACTTGTTAAGAATAGTAAATACATTATTTTTTCCAGTATTTCTACTATAAATCATTTATTATTTTCTTCAATTTACAGATATTTTATTTAATCTAAAAAAAACGAAAAGCTTATCCATATTTATGAGCTGATTATTTAAAACAAACAAACAACCACTTAAAAAATGAGTGAAATTAGCGCTCTATTACGTGAATTTAAATTAAATGAAGACAATGCCAATGATCAAGATAATGATGATGATGATGAGAATGAACTTGACGAAGAAAATGATGCATTACAAGAAACAAATAGTTTAGATGAATTTCAAAATAGTCAAGAATGCAAAGAATTAAATCCACTCTATCTACCAGATAATTATGATATGCTTCCAGAATCATTTGACCAGTCAACATTTCCACAATCTTATCAAGAAAATAATTTAAAAGAAGCATATCTTATAAAATATTGTGAAAATTTTTGTCGACAATATGCTCATCTATGTCCTGATCGTACAAAATTATTCATTACACCAATGAATGAATGTAATATACCGAAATTTGTTTGTACTACATTGAGTAAAACATATTTAAATTATACTGAATTATATGAATGGTATGGTGCAGCTAAATTTGTGGCGGATTTTCTTAGCTTTGTACCATTGTTACCCACTACTGAATTGCCTAAACGATTATTAAGTCCAATGACTACAGTGAATTTACAAAAAGGCACATGTTTTGAATATGCGACATTGTTATGTTCATTATTGATTGCAGCTGGTTATGATGCTTATGTTGTTAGTGGTTATGCCACAAGAGAATGTTGTTATATGGATGAGACTAGAGAACAATGTCCATATCTACCTACTGATGAAGATGACCTCAATGAAACTAACAATACTGGGAATAATGATGAATCTAAGCCAGCACGATATGTTATGAAACCAGCGAAAGATTTAGCATCCAAGTATGAACAGACCATGGCGTTGAGAGATGTACAGTCGGAAGCGGAACGTGTGAAACAAGCAAAAATCACAGCACAACGTGCAGAAGAAGCAATGTATAAGCCAGCGGTGGATCCATTATTTGCGCTTAGAATACATGCATGGGTTTTAATATTACCAGGGAAACGTGAAGTACCTGAAGCATTTTTCATTGAATCACTTACAGGTTTATCGAAACCATTAGATTGTTCAATGTATTTAGGCATTGAAAGTTTATGGAATAATCAAAATTATTGGGTAAATATGCAAGATTGTTCAACTGGTATATCACATTTAAATTATAATCTCAATGATAGTCAATATTGGGAATATTTATTACCGGATGATAGTTTGTCTATTCGTCAAAAAAAATTTTCAACTATTCAACAGTCAGATATGTTTAATGTGCCTAATATAGTA
Organism: Schistosoma turkestanicum; assembly: GCA_944470395.2. Classification (NCBI taxonomy): domain Eukaryota; kingdom Metazoa; phylum Platyhelminthes; class Trematoda; order Strigeidida; family Schistosomatidae; genus Schistosoma; species Schistosoma turkestanicum. The sequence continues at coordinate 9,006,369 of OX103971.1, read as the reverse complement.
AGCCAGTCAATATCACCTTTATTAATGAAACCTAATTCAGTACAATCAAAAATTAATCCTTATAATCCTAGTAATAATGATTCTCTTTGTCTAATTGATAGTACACATCAAACACGTGGAAAAATACACATTGAACCAATCGATAATTTACAAGAGAAACCATTATTATTAGATTTACCGCCAACATGGACTTTACCAATTCAAATTGAACGTGAATTATTTCAATTACGCTATCCAAATGGTTTTAAAAAGAAACAATATAAATATTCAATTGTAGAACATTTTGCACCATATTCACAATCGGATGGTTTAATTTTAAGATTAACCATTTTTAAAGATCGTGAATTAACTACTCCAATTGAAGTAAGAGAAACTTATGCAAATCGTAAAGATAAATTAATCAATCGTAATATAATTTTAAGTACTAATTGGATAGTTGATAAATTTGATCATGGTCGTCAATCGAGTCATTTAGCTGAACATGGTTATTATAGAACACAACAAAGTTTACGTGCTATACGTTATATGATATTTTATCATGATGCTCGTGTGGATGGTTTGTATAAACGTGAACAAACAACTGATACAATGATTGAACATTTCAAAGATAGACAAGATCGTCTTTATTATCGTGAAGTACATTTTGGTGAACAAATTAAGAAATTTGGCCCAGCACCAACACAGTATAAAGAAAATCTAGATGCTTTCGGTTTATCTACAACTAGTCAATTGAATATTGATAAAATCATTGAACGATTTACACGTAATGAAGATGAAGATGCAGATGAAGATGTTGCTGAAAGAATATTTAATATAGTCGAAGAGAAAATCTCTCTTACTTATCATATTAGTAAAGAACGTATTGTACCATGTACAAGAGAGTTTAATAAACCTCCACCTTCAGATGAACGAAGAGATGGTATCCCATTTTATCCAGATACGCATACATCATTTGAAGTAAGTTCTGTACTGGAATTAGAATGCAAACATTGCGACCAACCCGATATGACAGAAATTGATCATTGAAAACTTCTTTTACATTGAAACATACGCTTCGATTGACATTAGTCAGCTGACACTACTTGTGTGACCTTTTTGGATGCATTATCGAATAAGAGTGAATGTTCGAAGAACTAAATATGTCTGACACTGGTTGAAATAAAAATCGTAAGCATGAAAGTTTATTTATAGTCGAATAGATAAGTAGAAGGAACTCATCTAGTTGATAGATGAATGTTGATTTGAATCATGTATGTGGAATGTAAGTTCTTGATGAATGAGAATGTCTTGGTCACTGTCAAGCACTCATGATCGATCGTCTGTGTTTTTAATGTTGGTAAAAGTCGATAAACGTAGAGCAGGTACACTGTGTTTCTATCAACCCTCCTAAATATTTTTATTCATTAAAAACTACTGAATACTAGTTAATTTATATTATTCTTTCTGATAATTTTAATATTTCCTTCTTCAGTTTTCGGTGTTACAAAGTACAATAACTCCAACTGGTACTCATCGGTCTATAAATCTGACAGTGTGGAAACATTCGGTTCATTTTTACTCAATCAATCAATCAATAAATAAATACATCAGTATATAATAGTTAGTGAAGACTTAATACAGTCCTGTTTTCTAGCAAGTATGAAATTATTACTATAGAGGGTTCTACAGAGAATAAGATTAAGCTTAGTTGGACAACTTTTGAACACCAGAATGCACTGGATTACTGGTTACTTCTCGTTTGAGGTCTCTAAGCAGTTAGCATGCATGACGCATCACCTCCAAGCCACTAAACCTGTACTTAGTGTTATACATGTCTAACTTCAAAAACAATTTGCCATATTTGAAGAGTATTGGCTCTTTGTTGTTGTTAAGTATCTAACTCAGACTCATTGTGGTTGAATCCAATTAATCATGACTTCTCACTATAGCTCCTGGAATGGGATTTCGAAGTTACCAGCGACTGAGTACATGATTATACAATGAAGATACCGTGGTTTGGGGTCATGGTTTAATTTCTATCGTTTATATCATAGATTTGTAGTGAACGAGAACACAGAAAGGGGCAACCGGATTGTATTTAACGAAAATTACAGAGTTACTCAGTAAAATCGGAAAACCATATCGTAAATCGTTAATTTGCAAAATATCAGTTCATCATATCGAACTGGACTGTTCCTGTTGCAAAACATCAATCGATTGTCACTATTCATGCGTTTCATACAAATTCCATTGTGTTCTAACTCTTCCTTTCTTGATCTTCCCCCATCTTCTGCTGCCAGACACTCACGTTGACACTCACGTCATATACTACTTATAAGTAGCTCACACCACAGATTGTTCTTAGAGAAAGTATGAAATTAGTTTATCTGATGGATATTTCCCACTTACTATTGCATGTTCACGAAGAGAGCTAAACAGAACAATGAAACCTTTTACAAAGTGAATGGAGTTCGATATTTTCATACGTTTCTAATTCACATAATCTGAATTGTACATTTTTTTTGTCATTCATAGGTGGATTTATTTGCTGAACCTAAAACACAAGTTGAACTTTATAATATGCTTATTAATTTAATGGCCGAAGAAGAGAAATCCAAAGAATTAATTCACAAGTCAGAATTTGAAATCCAATCAATATTGAATGAACGTACAACAGAAGATTTACAAGTCATCTTAGACATTGATCTCTTTGATACACTACGTAATGTAGAAGCACAAAAATTACGTATAGAATTAGAAAGACTCGCTGAAATTGAACGAAATCGTGCTAAAGAAGTGGAATTCGATTATTTGGGACCATATTTAGCACAAATTGAAATAATCAATAATAAATTGACATTTGAACAAGCAATCACAGTTCGTAATGAATGCTTGCATGATTTTAAACAACGTTTAATCAATAAAGCTAATATTATTCAATCACGTTTAGAGAAAGAAACTGATAATCTTCTGAAAAAACAACAATGGTATCATTTGAATCAAATGAATTTAACTAAAGAAGATGAACAAGCCTACTTACTTTATTGTAATGAAGCAACATTTAAAATTCATACATTAGAATCATCCTTATCATGGCACAAATTAACAGCACCACAAAAATATATGGATTTAGAGAAGAAATTGAAATCTGATCCAAGATTGTCGGAATTATTAGTGCATATTAATTAAATGTAATGAGATGATCAATTATTGAACATTTAATCATTTGTATTCAATGTAAATTGAATATATTTCAATGTCGATAAGAGTAAGATTTTAAAAAAAACAAACTAGTAGGAACACAATTTAAACGAAATTATAAATATCATATTGTGTAATGTAGAATAAGGAGTGAGTTTCTTTGTACTTTTTAAAAAGAAAATAAAACTTAATCTAGAAATTCCGATTATTTTGTTCATATTGCGGTGCGCGCTACTTATAAGTAGTATATGACGTGAGTGTAAACATAATGTCTGACAGCAGAAGATGGGGGGAAGATCAAGAAAGGAAGAGTGGGAACACAATGGAATTTGTATGAAACGCATGAATAAGTGAAATGTCAGACAATGGATTGATGATGGATTGAAGATTTGCAAATTAACGGTTACGATATTGTTTTCCTATTTTACTGAGTAACTCTGTAATTTACGCTAAATACAATTCCGTTGCCCCACCTTTGTTCTCCTTCACTAAAATATCATAAACTAGATTAAGTGGGAAATGATCATTTGTCTTAGTCGTTGCCCGTAAATTCTTCCTAGAGTTGAAGATGAACACATCAAACACTAGAATGAAACGTCTGGTACTTTCTGCTACACACAGTGGTTATCCAAATGGAATCAAGATAGAGGTAACCAAATCTGGATAGCAGAAATTTAAAGCGATTAAGTTGTTCAACCAGGGTTGTTTTAATATTGTAATTTATCAGATTTTATATTCAAAAACACCTTTAATCAATACGACAGTATTATTCTCAAACCACCATTGGAAACCTAGAAACACTGGACAGCCATCAAGTTGTAGTATGAGGAGACTCTTCAGCAGAAGTCAATTCATGCAAATTCAGTATGTTAATATAAATGTTTTTGTGGATATGTCTTAAGCAAGCTAAATGAAATCTGAGTTTTAACATGCAAGACAGAGTTATGCAGATTGTTTTACACTGAAATCATGAATTGATAACTTTTAGACCACTAATAAAAACCCAGAAACACTGGACGGCCGTCAAGTCCTAGTATGGAACTCTTCAGTAGTGAGCATCCACGACTGCGCTCGCGGGATTCGGGTTCAGGGCCTTCAGTTTCGCGTGCTAACACTTGAGTTCTGAACCACTGAGCCGACATCCAACGGTGTTAATGTCTAATTGATCAATTTAAGGTTCTGAGCAACCTCGCCCATTGTCTTTGGTGGTTACTGCCTTCAATGTAAAACATAAACCTGTGTAACTCTGAAATGAATATCGTGCTACGTACTCAAGTGATTAGATGCGTGAGGAAATCTTCCGAGATCTGGTGAGAATTCGTGATCAGTGGAGTTTTACCCTATCGGGTCTAGGCAGTAACTACCGAAGACAATGGGTGAGGTTGTGCAGTACTCTCGGTTATTATAGTCTCACAGACCTCAGCTATGAAGTCTACACCTACTAACGTAGTTCAGTCCAGTTGTCAGAGACTTCATGAATTGTTGTTGTGTTTTGGTTTGGCCACCTCTAGCTTCCTTCCAGCCTACTTTTGCATAACAAAACGTCGCTCGAGAAGGCAGTCGGTGTTTGGGTACACGTAACACATTTCCCAACCACCTCAACTGATGAAGATCCAGTACTTCATCAGTCGATCTGTCATACCTTCCTAGTACTCATTTTATAAAAACAGCACTGCTTACTCAGTGGTCCCAGGAGATAAGACCAATTCTTCGCAGACATCAATGGTCAAACGCTATTAAACTACAAAAATTCTCAATTCTTAGTGGCCATGATTCACAGCCATATTGTAGGAAGGAGCGAACCGCTACACAGTAAGCTCATTGTTTGGTTAGCAGACGAAAATCTCGCCTACACCATAAACGACGCAAGTCGGCAAAAGCCAGTAGAGCTTTTTGTATCCGCGCTGAAATTTCGTCACTCACCGGAAAATCAGCACTATTGAGACTCCCAAGATAAGTGAAATGGTCAATACTCTCAAACACTCTATTCTCTATCACTAGTTCAGGTGCCAACGCAAGCCATACCTGAAGCAACATTTCGCATTCCAAACATCCATTCATTGTTGCTTAGAGTGGTCAAAAGATACTGCGTTTTGTCGGTGTTTTCACCAGGTAGAACTATGTTATCGGCATATTCGAAGTTCAACTCATGAAAAGTTAGAAGATGAAAGTGTTGTATCTAAAAGCATGTTACTGACGAAGTTAAGCAGGAATGGATAAAGTGGACAGCCCTGACTGACACCACTTGAAGTAATCAGTTTCGACGACAGTTCTCTGTAAGCTCTCACTCGGCCAGTAGTATCCAAGTCGAGAGCCTTTGTAAGGTTAGTGTACCTTTTCGGTATACATTTCTGCGGCAGACACTGCCATAGAACCTCAAGATCGACAGAGTCGAATGTCACCTTTAAATCAAGGAATACAATGATTGTCGGACGCCAAAATATGAGTTTATGCTCTAGGAGCTGAAGAAGTGTAAATATATATAGTCTACACATTCACTTCCACACTTCCAGGTATGAAACCAGCCTGGTTTCCTCGAGTCTACTCTTCACAGGCTGCAGTTAGGCGTCGAATTATTTTAGGAACTACATCAGTTAAATTGATACCTCTGCGACTGTCACAGAAGGACTTTCGTCCTTTTTTATAGTCTGACAATCAGTGACTGAGACCAGTCAGATAGGATTGAGTCCATTTCCCACCTTTCAGATAAGATCTCAGTTCATCTTACTGTTAAAACCGGACCACCATCGTTAAAATCCCAAGGGGTTAATCCATCGGGAACTGTTTTCTTCCATCGCCCCAGATTGCCTATAGCCTTTTCAACTTCATTGAGAGTCGGAGGATTTGCATCGAACTGCCATTCAGGTTGACTGGAGATGACGAGTAACCGAAGTGTGGCTGCAGGCTAGTCCGAATGATCCTCATAAATCCAATCAACTGGATTGAAAATGAATAACATTCCGATTACTTTCTGAGGTAGTCTCGCCCTTTTCATCTCTTTAGCTTGCCCTACGCACCACTGTTCACGATCATTGAGTAGGCTTCTTATCGGCCTGCGCTTAAGCTGACCACACTTCTTATCATGTTCAGAGCCAGATAGGGTGCACTTTTGAGCTTCTATCAGTAGATACTATTCAAATCCACTGTTTCTCCCTAACCTTTTGGTTTTTCTTGCTGGTGAAAATCAGTGCAGTTTCCACATCTTTCCCGATATTATCGCACGCTGCCTCAGGGCGAGAATCACTTACATGATTGTCTAACTGTTTTGCAGTTACTCCTGAAATGTGTTCTTTGTTTTTTTATTATCAGGTTGAACTCAAGGGGTTTCCTTGCTGTGGCTTTTATCGACTTGTAAGACACGGACAAATACGCGCTTGTACTAGAGTATGATCCAAATCTAAGCATGTGTCCCAGAATGAGCATCAGTCTTCGATCGAGCCTCTCGATCGGTGGCGGATAGCTATGTGGTCTAGTTAGGTCTTGTATTGAGTTAATTATGAGGTTCGTCATGTTACAAGATATTAGTCTTCTTGTTCATAGTTGATGTTCAGCAGAAACAGGTGGTTATCGAAGCATAGCTGCAGCAGTCGGTCACCACTATCTTTTCCATGAATCGCAGCGCAATAAGATCTACTCAGGTATCCATCGGTTTTTCTTAATCTGCCTAATTGAGAAAATGATGAATATTTTATGAAGACAGATAAAGAGAGAATGCTCATCAACATGTTATCACAATGAGTTCGTGTATTGAAGGACGGGACACAACAGGCGTATTGTGGTGGATACGAACTCACCACTGGCAAGCACTATCATGTCATTTTCACTTTCGTGTCGTATGCTTATGGTTTTGTGATCTGTGTTTGGTGCGATGATAAACGTCTTCAACGCTTTGTATTTGCCTTCTGATTTATACACAGTTGAGTGTTATCTAGTAACGGTTATAAGGACAAGCAGTGTATGAAGTTTAAGAATATATCGAATACCGACCGCCACAGAATAGGCGAACCTAACTTCGAGAATAACGAAGCCAACTCCTCCATAATATTCAGAATATAGAAAATGCAACTCGGAAATCAAAATCTCTACTATCAAACAGATAATTTCAAATATAGAAAACTTTGAAAAATCAAGGGTTAACACTAGAGTATACAGAAATGAATTACAGATTATTTATAAGTAAATAACTGATGAGTGTGTCGAAAAATTTAAGTGAGAACTTTAATTGACGATATCAAGAAAAGTTCAGGATTCATGTATGTTAGGCAACCTCAGTCCTAACAACTCAGTATTGATAAGTTTGTTTTAAATATTGAGTGAATCATGTTCAAATTTCTGTGAAGACCAGAGTTTTATTTGAAGTCTTAAGATATCAAAATGTTGACGCCACGACTACAGTTCCTAGTTAATTCAAAATCAAACTGATTGTTCTTTTAAAAGTGTACAATGTGATGTTATTCATCCCCCAAAGATAATCCTACTATACATTATTAGGTCTGAGACTATTCGAAATTCTACATTAATGGTTACTCTGGTTTTCAGAAAGGGCATCGGCCTTTTGACTTCGGAAGGAATTCGGCTTTTATCCTGGACGCCTAAATGTAGACCTTCGAACTTCCAGGGAGGAGTTTAAATAGTGTGAATTATTTTTTCTGATTAGTGTTAATTAACGTGTTGGTTTTCTATGGGATGTGGTCGCCAACCCCATGCCTAGCCCTCCTACTTTATCTGGACTTAGGACCGGCAGTAGCCCCAGAGGGGCTTCAGGAGGAGTTATTCCGAATTCTGCTTGACCCATATTTTTCTCATGTAGGTATTGTTCAGTAATGTGTATCGGCTGTGTAAACGTCTAAATCTATAACTTTTTTCTAACCAAGACTATATTACCGGTTATCTTAGTTAGTATTATTGCAATTGAGGAATTTGTCCACACTTATTACCCCTCCTCTTTAAGTAATTAAACCAAGCAAGATCATGTTGTAAGTGTCATACTTTTTATAATATTTCAAAAGAATGAATTCAAGGGAAGAGGAGACTTGAAATCCTAATTGAGTAGAAGATATCCATAGGTTACTGGTTTGCGATCATTGGTGTCTTCGAAGCATCGCTCGTGTATCCTGGGACAACCGAGTAAGCAATGCTGTTATTAGGAAACGAGTACTAGGTAGGGACAGCAAGTCAATAGATGAAGTATTGAAACTTCATCAGTAGAGGTGGTTGGAACATGTGTCTAACCACCGACTGCCTAGGCCAGCTAGGGGTGGCCAAACCAAAACATGGCAGAAATCCATGAAGTCATTGACAAGTGGACTGAGTTATGTCGGTAGTTGTCGACTACCTGGTTGGGGTCCGCGAGATGATAGCAATCGATGGCTAGAGAACCTGAATGACATGGCTCAAAATCGTTTGCGATGGCGCCAGTGCATTTATTCTTTGTGTTCTCTCAAATCCTAAACCTTTATCTTCTTAAGTTTATTTCACTAGATTCTACTTCTTGAATAATATCTTCTAACCCTAATCTCTCCGATTACCGGTAATACCTTATTACCTCTACTACTGTGGGATTTGAATTGACAATTACGTCTCTATGCGAATGTGGTATGGCACCATGAACTGATGTACCTACATACAAAGTTCTACATTGCTACTGGTTGACTGATTGAAATCCTAATTTGTCATATTGATCTGTTTTTAAAAAATAAGTAATATGTTTTGAGCAATTTCAACTTCTGAAAAAAAATTTAATTAATTGCGCAATTTTTTCATCACAAGAATAATGAAGATGAGATCAAGCTCATTTTAACAAATAAATATATCTTTCAAATGTCTCACTCCAAATTATACATACAGTTCATCGTGGTTTCAATGTAATTTGGTTCAATAACTAGGAATTTATTACCAAGATTGATCAAAATTCGGTCATCAGAGTGAATGTGATTTGCAATCATCATTAAAGACAGATAATTAGTTCATCTTTAACAGAAAAAGTTTCGAATTTGGTAGACTAAAAATTTTGAAAATGAGAGATTGATCAGTAATAAGTTTGCTTTATGTAAGCTGATCATCTGAGATAAATAGAAGTGTTTACCATATGAATCTTTAGTGGCTGAGGATCTAACTCCAAATTATAATGAAGCAATTAATATACAATGAAAATAGATCATTTTGCTTGCTTTCTCATATTACACACAGGCTAACTCTATTTGTGCACTGGAGGTAATAAGAATTCGAAAACGGTTTCACTTGTATGGGTTTATTTTATGCAATGGTTTACGCAAACAGTTATCGAAATTCAAAGTAAGGAAATGAAGCGAAGTGGATAAAGCGTGAACTTACTATTTAGAGCCAAATTAATATAAGCTAATGATATATGATGAATGGAGCAAGCGATACACACACACATATATCAGTCAGAGTCAATCAGATGCAACGTAGGACTTCGTACATAAGTACATCAGATCATGTTGCCATATCACATCAGCACAGAGATATAATTGTCAATTCAAATCCAATTGTAGTAGATGTAGTAAAGGTATTCGAAGTAATCGGAGAGGTTAGGATTAGATATTATTCGAGAAGTCTGATTCAGTGGGAAAAGTTTAGAAAGTCAAAACTAGATGGGGTTGAAGAATCCAGAAGATTAGAATTTGAGAGTACACAAATAATAAATGCACCGGCGCCATTGCGAACGATTTTGAGCCATGCCCTTCAAGGTCTCTAGCCATCGATTATTATCATCTCACGGACCCCAACCAGGTAGTCGACAATTACCAACATGACTAAGTCCACTCGTCAATTACTTCATGGATTTCTGCCATGCGTGTATCTAGGACGAGGTTTCAAGAGACCGGGAATGACGTTTCGTGAACTCGCATCGTTTGCATTAGCAGTGCAGTCAGATAAGAGAATGTGCGTAGAGTTAGTTGCTGAGAGAGGAGAGGTATGTGTGGGTGTAGGAAGGATTTGATTTTGATCAATTCGGTCTCTCGTGCTGTTACGGGTATGAGGGCGGTTGTCACTTCCCTGCTGCCCACACCGTGGAAGGTTGTTTCTTGAGGAACCTGAAAAGGAAGATAGATTAGAGTTAGTTTTAACGACCTGGGACCGTAACCGCAGAGCCCGAGGGACAACTGCTTGAGGCCGGTCACGCACGGCCTTTTTATGAAAGGATTTTTGAGTATTAGCTCCGCTCTTAAAGGCTCTTAGTGGGTACCTTTACCGACGGAGACGGAAATCCGTGAGGTAGGGTGAGGTGTGACATTTTTAGGGTCGACCTTTTCTAGCCCCTTACTTCCTTGTGAGAAGGCAGCATCGCTGCAGATGCTGGTTGTCCGAGGAAAACACCTTACTGCTGTCACACCCCTCTGCAGACAGTAGTACGACTTCGCCCTGAGACCTTGAGTAGCTGGTTTTAGTCTCATCGTTCTCCAATCGACCTGTCTGGCATGGTAGTACCTGCAGGAACATATGTTCCAGCCAGTATAGCTCGGTTGTTTAATGACGATAGTCAAGCCCGACCACCACGTCAAGGTAGCAGCTACGGTCGGGTCACACATATATACTGATATGAAAAAGTCAAATGTACCATAGAATAATGGACACTATCAGAATGTATGAATAATGAGGAGAAAACAATAGTTGGTCTTTTCGAAAGCTAGAATAACCCATGTTACCATCGTTCAACTCGACTGATAACGCTTGATGGTGTAGAAGTGGCTTGAAAAAAAACGCTACGGAAGGCTAAGTTAAGCACATGGCATCACAGTCCATGAACCTAAGATCGGTGGTTTGAAACGATATGTGACATTGAACGAAATCGTTGACCCAAAAGCATTCACTCTTTCTTGTTTTATCAATCTTCAAGTCTATTATTCTCTTTCACTTACTTTTCTAGTTTATTTTTGGAACCGTATTCTCAAAGTTTAGTCTTCACTAGAGTTTTGGAGGTTTTGTGTTTTTACACATTTGAAATGATCAATCAATCATTGTTAGACCACCATTAGAAACCTGGAAGCACTAGATGGCCGTTTCTTCCTGGTATGGGACTCATCAGCAGTGCGCGTCCACGACTCCTGCTCCTCGCAGGATTCGAACCTGGGACCTTTGGCATTGTAGGCGAACGCCTAACCATCGGACCACTGGGCCGGCATCCAACGGTGTTAGTGTCTAACTTTGATTGATCTAGGGATTTTGCGCGTGGATGCGCACTGCTGATGAGTCCCACACCAGGACGAAACGGCCGTCCAGTGCTTCCAGGTTTCTGATGGTGGTCTAACAATAACTGATTGATGACTTCACTATTATCATTGCTAGTACATTATTTTCAATATCCTTTGTTATGGACGAGCAATAGTAAACGTCTGTTTTCTCAGTAATTGACTTTATTGATCATTGAACATCAAAGTGTCAGATTATAACAAACACTTTTTTAAATCAATTCATATAAACATATTTTATCAAGCTGATAAATATCAAATACAATCATATAACTAACTAATAAATTAAACTGATTCATGGTATATCTAGATACTACAATTATAAAAATCACACAATTCCAAAGACATTTTTAAATGCTACGCATTTTTTGATTGGTCAGCTAATACAAAACTCTGATTACTCATTTACTCACTGTTTGTTGATCAAGTCAAGTCAAGTCGAATCAATCAATATTTAAGAGCTGTGCTCATCATTGAAATGACTACTATTTGTACAATCAATATTATTTGTTCATTGTAATCATGTTAACATTGTTGATCACATCATACGATCATTATTCTATGTTATGAGACGTGTAACAATTGCGGATTTATTTGATTTGTCAGCGAATCCTAAACATTCTACGAATAATGAACTGGTAAGCTATTTTGTGTAAGTGTAACACTGATTTACAACAAGTGCAGTTTATGATTGTTAATTATTGAACTTAATAAAATGACCGATTAATATGTTTTTTTTCTCTTCACGTTTCTACTGCTTTGTATATTTCACAGTTCGAACTGATTCATACTTAATCTGAAACGATTAAAATGACATTAACCAGCAGCTATGAATAGGTATTTGTACACTCAGAGTTAAATAATACATAGTCTATGAGATAGATATAAATGATGAATCTATCAATGTTAGAGCAACATTAGAAACATGGAAGCACTGGAAAGCCGTTTTGTCCTGGTACGGGAGTCATCAGCAGTGCGTATACACTACTACCGTGTGTTGCAGTGTTCAAACCTAGGAACTTTTAGTCTTGTGTGCGAACGCCTAACATCTGGACCACTGAGACGGCACCTGACGGTGTTAATATCTAACACCAATCAATCCATGATCTTGTGCGACATCATCCCTTGTTTCGGTGAGCACTGCTTCGCATCCGAACAGGATTGAACTCCACTGGTCACGATACCGGCTCAGTTGTCAAGACGTTAGGCGTTCGCTCACAAGACCGAAAGTTCCTGGGTTCGAATACTGCAACTCACGAGAGTGGTGGATACGCACTGCTGATGATTCCCGTACCAGGACGAAACGGCCGTTCAGTGCTTCCAAATTTCTAATGATGGTCAAATATTGATTAATTCATGATTTCTAAAAGTAACTGAACAATCTCCATTACCCTATCATGCAAAGATATAAGGCTTTGCATAGCATAAAGTAGAATTAATTTGAATATACCATCTACTGGTTTGTTTGGGAGCTTCGAACGAATTATATTGAGGCAAATTTTATCAATTGACTACTAGAATTCAGAAACAATCCTCATTTAAAAATCTAATCAATAAAAAAGTTGAAGGTGATTGTCAGCTTTGTTTAAGTTATGCTGTTATTTATTCAGTGTTATATATTTTCATATCACACTCAATGAACCTCCTATTAATTATCAATATCTTCTTATGTACTCCTTAGTAGTGACTGGTAAAAAGTTTCCTCCGATATTATGATTAATATATAGGAATTTAGTACAGTACTAGAAAAGCACTACCCGGTTGACATATTTGAAACAGCGAATTTTCCTATTTTTTTCAAACACTTTTCTTTAAATCGCAGTCAACTGTCAATAAATCTGTGTTAGATAATTGGACAGTGAATGCAAAAAGAGCTCTAATTGATCAATGAAATAAAGTTCACACACCAGTCAGTAAATGGAAATAATTTCAGTTCCAAACAATAATTTTTATAAATTGTTTATAAAAGTAGTTCTAAATTTGTACTAACGAATTTCATTTGCCAAGAACAAATAAATACCTAGGTAAAATAATGTTCCTGAAACGTTTTATGTTAATTCGACCAACTTGTAGATGGGGTAATATGATCAACTGAAGTTATAAAGATACATTTCATAGGCTAAAAATCTTGATAAATAGTTCATTGTCAAACAGTAATATTTTTGATTCTATGAACTTTCTTAACATATTTTGACGTACGATTTTGCTTGACGTTCAATTAAATAGAAATCAAGTATTTTCAACACCAAAATGTCGAGATACATCTGACAGTAGTCACAGTAATCTCTCCCTCTCCGAATACACTCACATGTCCATGAGTATATAACTACTTTAATAGAAGTCTCACTCACTCCCTTCTTGTGCAGTGTGAGTCCAGAGCTTTACCCGGGTCATTGAGTACAAAGCATTCAACTAGAGGATTTGGAAAACCCTCATTCTAAACAAGTGACGCACGTGGATCCCATCATTCTTGAAGAGCGGAGTTAACACTGTAAAAACTCCCCATAAAAAGGCCTTGCGTGACCCGCCTCAGGCAGTTATCCCTGAGGTCACACTAATCTACCTTTCTTTTCAGGTTCCTAAAGAAACACCCTACCACCGTGTGGGCAGCCGGGAAGTGATATCTTCCCTCATACAGCACACGAGACCGAATCAGTCACAATCAAATTCTTCTGATAACTCTCTTGTCTCTAGTAACAACCTTTCTTTCGTTTATTTGTCACCTCGTGTCAATGATGCGGACGTTTTGAACTCACGTAACGCTATTCCTGTTCTCCCAAAACATGTATCAGCAGATCATAAAATACATTTAATGGTGATTACACTTTTGAAATAGAATAAAATATCAACCTGAAAAGTACACGATAATTTTCAGCTTGACTGACTTGAAAGTGATTTAGAAATTTTTTCATAACCGACACTAGACAATAATAATCAGAAAGATGTCAAAATTATTTGTTTGTAACCGAAAATGTGATGTGTGTTTTTGTACTTTAAGAGTTTTTCAACGATTTTTATCACTGTTAAGTAACTCATTCTACAGATGAGTATGAGTTCGTGTCTTTTCTTGTGTCATAAATACTTTCATTAATGAATCCTTATGGTTTCTTACTGTTTACTTACTTCAGATCCCGTAAAATGACAACAGAATGATGGGGTCATACAACATAGTCGTTGAATCATGTAAACGCAGTTTATGATATTTTTAGTTCATTTAGATGACACAAGTGTTTAAAGTACCTTTAGTGACATAAGTTAGAAGTTATTAGTTGTAAATAAAGTATATTTTGTGAAGAATTCGCATTCGAAATAGATGGACGCATTAAGACATTATTTTACTTCCCCTATTATGTTACTTCCATTGTACAAAGACAAGACAAAACAAACGTTTTCTTCTCAACTCTGAGCGATAGATAAAGGTATCTTTTCCACTAAACTACTGTGAAGTTCAGTTTCAAGAAAATTTTTCAACAAATCGATTTCTATTGATTTCTAATAATCCTACGGTTCTCCCGAGAAATATTTACTCTACTTAAATGATGTAAAAAAACGTTTCAAAATTACTCACCATTCAGCGTGGATGTGAATAGAACTCATTTCATAACAAAAAATGTTCATTATTTCATTATGTATTAACTAATTGTGATAAAGTTTTTTGAATGTGATCTACACATTACCAGAAGAGAGGAAAATCAATAAATCACCGGCAGTTCTAGCCCTATCCATTAATATTGATTATTTACTGACTGAAATAATGAAGTTCATAATCTATGCGTCATAATGCATTAGGTCATTAGGATTTTTCACTTTCGAGTTATGGAGATTGTTAAATTTCATTGAAACAAGCACTGGAGGGCCATCAAGTCCTAGTATAGAACTCATCAGTGGCAGTGCGCATCCACGATCCTCGCTTGTGGGAATCGAACCTAAGACCTCTAGTCTTGCTCGCGAACGCCTAACCTTCGGACCACTGAGCCGGCCTCCTACGGTGCTAATACCTAACTCTGATCAATACAAGTTATTGCGCAACTACACCCATTTAAATTTAGGAAACTAATTAAGATGACTGAGTCTGTATTTAAAAAAAAATTGATCTTTGGTAATTTATAAAACACTCAACCAACATGGTATGACTGGTAGTAGTTACTTGTCACTAAACAAGTAGATGGTCCATGTTGAAAGTCACGAAGTTACTGGTGACCATTTTGATACTTATGTCTGCAACATAGATTTCAGTCGGACTAGAAGTAGCCAAGTTCACTCAACCTTATATCTCGATGGTTAGGATTCTGTATTAAGCGGTATAATACCGGCTTAAATCTTACAAA
>OX103971.1:8971747-8990155 GCA_944470395.2 Schistosoma turkestanicum | reverse complement strand
GATTATTTTCTAGAAAAATCCAAATCTATCGATGATACCGTTGTAGGATTGATGCATTTACGAAAACTTACTCTAAATGACAATGTTGTACATACTGTTATTACAGAACCAATTGACATTAAAAGTGAAGGATGTAGTTTTCATTATCAATCAAATGAACAGATATATAAAAATGATAATCGATTGAGAAGAATAAGTACTAGTCAAGAGAGTGATGTATACACGTACAACAAACAGAGAAGACTTTTGAAATGGTCCGTTATAGAAAGTACCAAAATGATGACCGCACTGTTTTTCGATCAATTACCAATTATGTTAGAAAAAGAGATAAACATTGGAGCAGTAAAAACTGAAATTCCTACTGAACATCATCATGATCACATCTGTGATAGCGTCAATAAGAAAGTAAAACCACATTATAGTTGTCTTTCAGTTATTTCATTGCCAAGATCTTCAGCTGATGAACAACATTTAGGAGAGTTTCACTCGAATCATGAACGTGTAAGTCAATCATTGTTTGGAAATATAAAGTTATTCTTTCTTTAAGATTCTGTACGAAAGTATTCTGTCATAAATCATAGACCGTGAATGAAATGTCTGTCTAGTTGTTTGTGTATCTGATATCGACTTTCCTGAAAGAGGTTACAATGAAATCCGATATTACGGAAAGTCAATTGTGATTGACGACGTCAAACAAAATAGTTTTTATAGCCAATATCCAGTCAAAATTTCTTCATTTGGTTAGAAGCAATCAGAATGAAGATTACTACTTGCAAGCTAACTTGATTGACAAAAAAGTAGTGAATGGTCAGTAGAAAGTTTGATAGCAATGAAAGCGTTTTGCTGAACTTGCTGTAACCATAAGCGTCGATACACGTTTTTTAATGACAGTGAAGAGTATGACAAGAAAATAAACCTAAAATATCAACGTTTCAAAGAGGCAATTAGAGAAATTACTTTTACTATAAATGAATCAACTTGTGATTGGCCTAGATGGAAATGGGTTACATCACTTACTTATATACTTACTTACGCCTGTTACCCCTGATGTAGCGTAGGCCCAGACCAGCGAATTATTTTTCTGGTTGGGTTTTTTGAGCCGGATTTCTATCGGATCGGATCACTAACAACACCATGCCCAACCCTCCTCCTTTATTAGGGCTTTAGATCGGCAGTAACCGTAGAAGGGCTCTAGACGGAGTTCGGGTTGGACCACTAATTAATACCAAATTATGTGGTTTATTTAGCATAATGGCTTTGAGGATTAACTTATGAGATGCCATCAGTTATCTGGGTTACTTAAACACCTTCCTAAAGTTTCTCAAAAAGCATAAATCATAAGTAAGAGGGTTCCAAAATACTAATTTCAGTAATATGATTTATTTATTGCTCTAAAATGTCTGAAGAAACTAGAATCATTCTAGATCCAAAGAAATTCCCATAAGAATTCCGTTTGAGAGCAATATATCTTTCACAGAGCAAATTTTCAGTCATTAATATGTAACTAACCTCTATATTAAAATTATAAAACGAGTTGGGTAGTAGCTGTCAGTTAAATCCAAGCGCCAAGTCCTATCCTTTTTGTAGGACTTTTCATCTGTATCTCAGAATTGATGTCCAATCCACAGCACTCGATCCTAGTAGTACACGCTTCAAATCGCACCGGATTATTGCCTTGGGTATTGAGTCCAACTGATCATTGGCTTGTGCAATGGAGTGAATTTCAATTCATTTCTCGTTATTGTTTTAATCTAACCATCCAAGTTTATGTAGGGTTCGTCACTAGGTACGCTTGAAGGTATTACGAGTTCACCTTAGTCGATAAACGCGAACGAGACAATTACCAGCGTCCAGATAGGCTACCTTGAATTCCAAGCTGTAAACAGAAGGCTTGGTAGGCGTAGCAAGTATATTGTACAAACAACCAGCAACCACAATACAGTCAAGCATACAACTCTCGTTTATTTCATCACAGAAACGTCCTTGGGACAGTTACGAAAATAGCACACTAAAACACACAGCAGCCAATCACAGCCATAGATTTTCCTGCTGGGAAATGAAATCTCAAGGTCAACTGATCAGCCCAGACGTGAAAATCAAGCGAGTTTGGGGGATCTAACATCCCCAACAGTTTACTACCGCAATCAATCATTATCGTTTTGTATGATGTGTGTGTATTACGTCCATAGTGTCGTTGTATAAACCACTGGATACTATAAGATACCGATCGATCATTTGCAGTCATAAACCCCGAAGGTAAGATTCAACCAACTAAAGGGAATTTATATTGGCCTATTTTGAACGAAAATCTATTTATTCATGTATCACGAAGTGCATATCACATTTTTATTTTAACTAATGAATTAATGAACGATGTGTTTGATATATTCTATATTGATTTGTCATAAGTAATCATTATTTTTCATTTTGATTTATTCATGGCTTATGCCATTCAATATATAGATTTTTCGTTACTTATTCACCCAAGATTTAAAAGCAACATCATATTATCAAGTAAATTTCTTGGAACGTCATGGTTTAACCGAATCAGTTCGAGCAACTCTATGCGATTGGATGATAAAAGTAAGTTGAATTATTTACTAATAAGATGAAAATGGAATTTTTTTATGGCGATATTGTATACCGTTTTTGTGAATAATTTACAGTCACAATTAACAGCAGCTAGAAAATACTTCAAAATTGATGACTATTTGAGTAAAGTTTTGTGTTGTCGTTCAAAAATGACCAAATATGAAAATATGGAGAATGGACTTTCAACTCAGTTGGTGATCGAACACCAGCACACTCACTAGCTCACAAACTGAAGCTTCTGTACACGTTACTGTAACCAAGCTTCATCTGTTTAGAGGTTTCAAGTTAGAACGACACAGGCGACAGACACTCACTAGTTTTAAAGCAGTTTTCCAACTGGTATCAGTTTGTGTTCAAATATTATTTCTATCTGAAATCTTTCAATAAATAATGATATATTTAACAAATCTACGAGAACAGCATTATGTTAGTGTGAGTATAAAACCATTCTATCCAGTTTTTCAATTAGAGTTGTGGAGATCATTGTTTTTCCACAATGGAATCACGAATCAAACATTGTGACGTCGCGACCAGTGGTGTTCAGCCCTGTTGGGTGTAAGCAGTAACTACCGAAGACAAATAGGTGACGTCACGCAAAATCCCTAGATCGATCAGAGTTACACATTAACACCGTTGGATGCCACCAGCTCAGTGCTCTTAGGTTCGAGTCCTACTTGCAGCAGGAGTCGTGTATGCACACTGCTGACGAGTCTCACACCAGGACTTGATAGTCGATCAGTGCTACCGGTTTTTTTATGGTGATCTAACTATAAATGAGTCATGATTTCAATGTGTTCTTTTCAAACTATGACAATGACTTGTGTTGAGTAACTGCGGTTAGCAAAATTAATTCAGCAACTTTACTTCTGACCGAGTTGTATTGCGGTGTTCATGAATAGTACTATGATAGTACTACGATACAGAGTGTAAATACATATTCAGCTAAAGTGATTATCGTTAAGAGGAATTCTAAACAAAAATGTAGCAAGGTATACTTAATTCAGTTGCAAAAACTGAAATGAACAACCTCGAATAATCTATCTGTAAACAGGTTTACAAAAATATTAAAACAGAAATGTACTGTTTTATGTAGAAAGTTATTGAAACTAACTAAACTAATATCGTTTTTTAGCGAGTTATTTTTCGGCGGGATGAGTTCACTAACCTAATGTCTAAACCTCCTCCTCCTTTATCTCGGACGTAAAACCAACAGTAACCCTAGAAGGACCCCAAGAGGAGTTCAGTTAAACTAATAACAAGGAATTAATCGCTTTTCTCTTTTAAACCATGGACTTAGCTCAGCTTAACATGTTTAAATGTTTTTTTTAAAAACACTCGAGCATAAAATACTAGATCTTCTAAATCAGAATGCAACTCATTGGTGACAGATTTCGGTTGTTCAGCTTGAGTCACTCAGCTAAGTAGTCACTTACATCTGAACAGTCAGTTAGACAGTTACAGTGTTGAACGTCGTACATCAGTTCAAGTTACCAAACCACATTAGCACAGAGATGCATTGGTCGATTCAAATCCCATCAAGGTAGAGGTAGTAGAAGTATGAGCAGGAATCGGAAATATCAGGGTTTGAAGATGTTTTTCAAGAAATATAATCAAGTGAAATAAATTTGAGAAGAGTAAGATGAAGGTCATGAGGAATTTGGAATAGAATTTTGGAGAATACAAAGAGAGGATGCCCCTCCGCCATTGCAAACAATTTTGAGCCATGTCATTCAAGGTCTCATATTTGAACAGTACTACAAACCAGAAAATAACAGTATTATTACCAGTTCAGTTTATTCCCTAATTCGAATGTTTGCGTAAAATAAAAGTGAACAAAATGATCTTTTCATTATGGGGTTGTGAAGATTGTTAAGGTACACATTTTCGAAACCATGAATTGATTAATGTTAGACAACCATTAGAAACCTGGAAGCACTGGAAGGCCGTTTCGTCATGGTATGGGACTCATCAGCAGTGCGCATCCACGACTCCTTCACCCCGCAGGATTCGAACCCAGGACCTTCGGCATTGTGCGCGAACGCCTAACCATCGGACTACTAACTAACATTCAAGTATGAAAATTATGATTTTAATTGATCGTTTTCATACATGTTATTCATTTGATTCAGAAACTTTTATTTGACATTCTCATATACATACTTTACCCTTATTCAATAAATTCTAGGTACAACAATATTTAAAATTACGCACAGAATCATTGCATTTAGCTGTCAATCTAGTTGATCAGTATACTTGGCGAAAAATTACTTTATTTCCATCAGAATATCAACTACTTGGTATTACAGCTATATTTATTGCTGTAAAATTCATTGAACGCTTTCCTCCAGCAACTAAAACTTTGTGTTATTTGACTGAGAATTCGTATAGTACTAAACAGGTAACTATTGTGTTGAGTAAATTAAGTTGTTTTTTTTCAGTATTTATTTCAGATATATTAATGGTAATCCAACTCACCAGACAAGTGAAGATTTTTGTATTCAAGTTTGATCTATACCTGTAGTATAATGGGCTATTGATCCCACTAATATAGACGAGGTTAGAGTTTGAATTTGCAACTCACTGAATGTCAACTAGGTGGATTTGTTCTTCATGGCGTGTATTCATTCGAGCAGGATCATGTCAATTTGGCTTTCAGCTATATAAGGGCTATTTCTATTTATCAGCTTTTCATCATTACGCACATGGCTATTTCTATGTACTTTAACTTGTCAGTTATTTCCTAGTCGGTCAGTCAGTCAGTCGATTGGCAACGATGTAGAACTTCGTACGTACGTAAATCAATGCCAGTTGCTACACCACATTAGCAAAGAGAGGGATGGGACTGTCAGTTAAAATCCTATGGTAGTAGAGGTAGTAGAATTATTAACCGTAATAGGAAAGATTAGGGATCGAAGATATTATTCAAGAAGTATATTCTAGCGAGACAGACTTAAAAAGAGAAAGACAAAGGTGATAAGGTAGCCAATAGATTAGGATTTGAGATAATACAAAGAATGGATGCACATGCACCTAATTTGAGTTATCTCATCCAAAGTTTCTAACCATCGGTTACCATAGTCTCGTGGACCCCAACCAGGTAGTATCAGTCCACCGGCCAATGATTCGTGGATTTGTGTCATGGTTTAGCCACCTCTGACTTCCTTTCAGCCTACACCTACACCACAAAACATGGCTCGTCGAAGCATTCGGTGGTTGGACATTCGTAAAACATATCGCAACCACCTCAACTGATGAACTCCCAATACTTCACTAGATGGTCCGCCATTATTACGTAGTTCTTGTTTCCTGACGAAAGCATTGCTTACTCAGTTATGCCAGGATACACGAGCAATGTTTCGGAGACACGTATGACTGAAAACCAGTAACCTACGAATGTCTTCTAATCTGATTGGCCATGTTTCACAGCCATAAAGTAGGACAGAGCGAACTAATGCACAGTTAACCCATCCTCTGGTTGGTTGACGGATATCTCGCCTGTGCCATAAGTGACGAAGGTTGGCAAAAGCTAATCGAGCCTTCTGTATCCGAGCTGAGATTTCGTCAGTCACCAGGCCATCGGCACTGATGAGAGTCCCAAGATGACTGAAACGGTCAACACGCCCAACTACATCACTCCCTATCACCAGTTCAAGTGCCAATGCAACCTTTTATCATTTCGAGGGTGAGAACCTGATCCCAAACATGTTTGCATCGGAAATAATTTTGTTGGTTATTTCCGGTGGGTCATTATCATCAATACTAGATATAGACAAAGTTCGTAATCGATTCTGCTAAACTACTTACAATATGATATTTCAATGCTTATTTCTCGTTCATAACGAACTGAGTAAAATAGGAATCAATTAGTTAATATGTTTACAACTACAGTTGTAGTCTGCCTTAATAACATTTGGATTCCTCGGCATGATGACTTCAGTGAGAAAAATGAGTTTTTAGCCATTTACAAGTGCAACTTTGATTCTTATTTTATCAACATGCTTAAACTACCAGGTTTTCCAGCGGCTGTTTAAGATTAGATAGACATTTATTATATGGATCCATGAACGATATTTAATGGCTTCATTATGCTCGTCATCGGACTCATCAATTTATGTAGCTACGTTGGATTCTAAGTACGGGTCACTATAATGGTGGCCCGCTATTCGAAACGAATAATTAAGTATGCTTTGAAATAAATCTCTCCTTTAGTTTTCGTATATGATACTTAGTCAAACCCCATTTGTGAGACAGCGGTAATGAGAAGTCAATACCGATTCATTTGAATGAGTTTATTTGAGGCAATCGTTGCCGTGTTAAAGCAAAGTGAAACGAAGTGAAAACGGTGAGCGATCGAACTCCTTGCATTAAAGCATGACTAAGTATTTATAATAAGACAAAATATACTGAACATGCGATAAGTGAAGTAAGCGGCACAAACATACTTGAATAAAAACAACCAAGGTCGAAAGACATGGGGATAGTAACTTGGAATGAAAAGGTTAATTCGTTTGTCCGAAATCTAGACCAAACCCTGTGGACTCAACATCACAGTACACGCACTACAGATAATTCGTAAATAACTAACAGAAACAACATTTATGAGTACAATGTCGCTTGCAGTTGTCAACTACATTAGATATTGTTTTCATGAAGTCGAGTAAGTGGAACCGACGAGCGTCTAAGCTCTCTCACAGGCTGCTTCCTAAGCTTGCCTAATCACCATACAATACAGTACGTGAGACAGTAAATAGTCAACTATCTTGTACAAACCTCTTCATGCATACTATCACACAATATTTAAAGAGAAACACTAGTCTTGTCCTTCCAGGCTTTCAGTGGCTGATGATTCGAAGTCAATACACGGAGTAAACTATAAAAAGTGATTATTTTGTCCATTTTATCCATCAACTCTATTGTTCGTTCATTTGTTTGTTTTTTCACTGGTAAAGGTTCTAGATTTTGAATTCAAAGTGTTACAAACATTGGATTTTGGTATAAATATTCCTTTGCCACATCATTTCTTAGATCGTGCAATAACAGCTTGTTATGATTTAACTTTAACTGGTAAGGCAAAGGTAAGATTTAGTTTAATTATATTTTTAGAAAAAAATTCAAAAGAGTATAGTTACATTCTGTATTTTATACATTTTTGAAACCATGAATCGATCAATGTTAGACCACCATTAGAAACCTGGAAGCACTGAAAGACGGCTGTTTCCTCCTGGTATGGGACTCCTCAGCAGTGCGCATCCACGACTCCTGCACCTCGCAGGGCTCGAACCCAAGACCTTCGGTATTGTAGGCGAACGCCTAACCGTCGGTGTTAACCAACGGTGTTAATGTCTAACTTGACCAATTCACGAAGTTGCGCAACCTCATACACAGTCTTCGGTGAACACTGCTTCACAACCGAACAGGTTGAACTTCACTGGTCACGTCTTCCCACTAGAACTCGGAGAAGATTCCTCACGAAGCTAGTCACTAGCGAGCACAGATAATTTGCATTACGGGGTTGTGAAGATTGTTAAGTTACACATTTGACTAGATTATTTTTTTCACATACGATTGGATAACTAGATACAATCAATACCAGCGAACTACAAATGTTTCAAAACAACTAACTACTTAATCTGCCCTGTGTAATAATGATTCGTGTACTCATTAATGACTTAACTCGATGGATAATCCTGAAAATCTAGTGAGAAAGCAAGGCCGATGGAGTTCAGGTGTATCAAGTGTGAGGTAGTAAACTGGAAGATGAATAAAAGATATTACGAATTGACGGCAAATAGAAATGCAAACAATTGAATGCCAGCTCAGTGATCTAAAGGCTAAGCGATTGTGTGTAAGATTGGAAGTTTTGGACCCGTTCATGCTTGCTGTAGGATCAGGCATCTGAACTGCTGATGAGTCTCATGAGAAAATGAAACAGATGTCCAACTGATCTGTCTTTTTCAGTGATTATTTAAATCAGATCAATCTATGATATATTAACTGTGATAAGATAACGTTTGCTTTGATACTGGAGAAAATCTATTTGAAATTATTAGTGCTTTCCCGTTCTTAGACTTTGATTTGATTTTGATGATGGATCCGATCATAGAGAGTCATAAAAGTTTGAGAGGTATACAAAAATATTTTCATTTCAGTTTGAAACACTTCATCAATATGCAACCCTAGATGCTTCAACGTTATCTAATAATTACGTAGTAAACGTAAAACTGTTTATTCAGTTTTAAGATCTGATAATAATCAATTTTAAAAAATCTAGAAAATAGCCGTGCCGAATAGTCAATTGAACTAATGACCGTTATTGTGAAATAGTGGATCGATCATTGTTAGAACTTCATTAGAAGAAACCTGGAGGGTCGTTTTGTCCCGATATGGAACTGATCTGCAGTGCGCATCCAAAACCACCGCTACATGCAGGAATAAAACCAAAGAACTTTTGGTCTTGTGTACCAACACTTAACCTCTGGACTACTGAGCGGGCATTCAAAGATGTTGATCTATAACTTTGAAGAATCCACACTCTTGTGAAACTTCAACCACTATCTTCGGCGAGCACTGGTTCATACCCCAACAAGATTGAACTCCACTGGTCACGACTTCTCACTAGAATTCAGAGCAACTTCCTCACCGAAGTAGTCACTAGTGAGCATATGATAATTCTAATTTTAGCGTTGTGCAGATTGTTGAGTTACTTTGAAATAGTGAATTGATCGACCACCATTAGAAACCTGGAAGCACTAAACGGCCTGTTATGTTTGATTGTTGGAAATTTATTGAACTAACAGCTAAGTTAAGCAGTATTCCATAGAAGTCGATCTTAGTTGGTGAGATGCAACATAACAAAATTTCAGTCTGAATAATGGCCAATCTTTAGCTGTAACTTCAATCAACATAGTCACTCAAGACAATGAACTAATAACAATGGATGTGTTAAAAAACCGAATTGGTTACTATAAAGAGAAGGCATACTTATTTTTACGGCAAGGTCAGTCAGCTACAACGTAGAACCTCGCACGTACGTACTTCAATTCGAATTGCCGTACCATATTAGCACACAGAGATGGAATTGTCAATTCAAATCTCATAGTGGTAGAGGTAGTAGAAGTATAGGCGGTAATCAAAAAACATCAGTGATCGTAGATATCATTCTAGAAGTACATCTCAGAAGAATCGATTTTAAGAAAAGAATGAAAACGTCTTGAGGAATTCAGATTAAAATTTGAGAGAAGACGCAGAATGGATCCATCTGCGCCATCGCTAACGATTTTTAGCCATGTTATTTAAGGTCTCGAATCATCGGTTACCATTGTCTCGCGGAACCCAACCACGCAGTCTTCACCTACCAACATGACTCAGTCCACTTGTCAGTGGCTTTGTGGATTTTTTCCATGTAGAAGTTTCTCTGTACCTAGCTTTCTTTCCCCCTACCCCTACACCAGGCATCATCGCTAGGCGAGGCATTCAGTGGTAAAGCATACGCAACACATGTCCAAACCACCTCAACTGATCAACATTCATTGCTTCATGAACTGATCTACCATCCTTATCTAATATCATTATTCTAACTACAGTATTGCTTACTCGGTGGTTACAGGATATACGGGTGATGCTCCGAAGACACCTATGATCGTATACCGGTAACCTACGGATATCTTCTACTCTGACATGCCTTGTTGCACACTCATATTGTAGGACGGAGCGTAGTAGACTCGTCCTTCGGTTGGTATATGGATATCTCGCCTATGCCATAAGCGAAACAATATGTGCTTATGACAAGGAGATTACAATAACTTCTCAAGAACGACAGCTTGTTGTTCAAAACGTCAAGCTTATCGGTCATTAAGTTAATTATTCAAACGTTACTTTCCTTGCTACAATTTGAATCGATCTAGAGTAAAATGTGTTCAAGGTGTAGTCAACTGTATTAACATGCATTAATGAACTACATTGTATTGAGATTTTTGAAAATTGTGTTTTCTCTAACAATAGCTATTTCACATTTGAAATCATCAGTCAATCATTGTTAGACCACCATAAGAAACCTGGGAGCACTGGACGGCCGTTTCGTTCTGGTATGGGACTCATCAGCAGTGCGCACCCACGACTCCTGTACCTCGCAGGATTCGAACTCGGGACCTTTGGTATTGTGCGCGAACGCCTAAACATCGGACCACTGGGCCGGCATTTCACTTACCTAATAATAATAATAATAGTCATAACAGTAATTTCCTCCGATTATTCATCAGTTATCAGCTATCATGAAAAAGGTTTGACCTGATAACTACAATTATATTGAGCATTGGGTGAACTGTTAATTATACAAATAATAATAATTGTAAAAATAATAATGATAATAGTTGAAAATTATTCTCTACTTTTCTCCTACAAAATTTATAGATAGAATTAATCTGTCGTTATCTTTTTGAACTGAGCTTAACTGAACTATCAGCTGCAGGTACTTTAGCCACAGTGAAATGTGCAGCTGGTGTCTACTTAGCACGTGAACTTATACGATTAGAGTATAAAAATGGGAAAAACAAGACAAACGACATACAAATGGATCATGTTGGCAATCATAGTTTATCAGTAACATTTGAAACATGGCCAGAAGTTATTGGTCGAACTATGGGACATGAGAATGTTATCACTCTGCTACCGATGGTACTCATATATATACAAAATATAATACGAATTTTACCAAATTCCAATACAGACAACGAAAATTACGAGGTAAGTTAATATTAGATGACTGGCTCGAAAATTTAAAAAGCTGATTGTCAAATAGATTCGTTTTAATGTATGCTACCTGGAGTGTGTCAGCTTGGTCTCGTGTGCTGTTACGGGTATGAGGGCGGATGTTACTTTCCAGCTGCCCACATCATGGGCGTTTCTTGGGGAACTTGAAAAAGGAAGGTAGATTAGTGTTGGTCTTGGAGACCTGGGAGCGTGATGGCAGAGTCCAAGGGACAACTGCACGGTCTTTTTATAGCTCCGCTCCTGTTTAAAAAGCCCTACTGGTGGAGACGGAAATCCGTGACGTAAGGTGAGGCGTGGCAATGTTCGGATCGACCCTTTCTAGCCCCTTACTTCCGTTATGAGTACACAGCATCGCTGCAGATGCTGGTTGTCCGAGGGAAACATTTTACTGCTGTCACGCCTCTGTACAATCAGCAGTATGACTTCACCCTCAGACCTTAAGTTGCTGATTTTAGTCTCATTGTTCTCCAATCGACCTGCCTAGCACAGTAAAACCTAAAGGGACATATGTTCCAGTCAGTATAACTCAGTTGGGTCATCTGGGATAGGCGGACGCGACCACCACCAGACGGGATTCTACTTAAAAATAAAGGAATACTTATGATGCCATCACTTTATTTCTGCGCACCACATGTTTTGTTTATACTGCTAATTCGATTGAGTAGTAGTAGTAGTACATGTTTATTTTCGTTTAAAAATTTATTTATAGGCTGCTTTTCATAAATTCAGTAATCGAAGCTATGGTCGAATAGCTCAGTCCAGTTTACTTATGGATGCTGATTATGATTTGATCATACAAGATATCAATAGAAAAATGACAAGTCATTCTAAAATGAACAAAAAGCGATTGTTATGAGATAGAAATTGAAACATACACACAATGAACAGTTGTAGCAATTAATCATATTGATCGCTCATATTTCTTCTGTTATCCAGAACGAATAATTGAAAACAAATCAATAATATATTCAGTTTTAATGATCAGTTCGTTTGACATTTGAACAAGAACACACATACACACAGAGAGAAAAATTATCAACAAATGAATTGAATATTTTGCTACTCTTGCTAATCTATCCACCACTCGACGTTTTTCTTTTCTGTGAAACAATATAGAAAAAGCACTAACTTGATTGCATCATCAAAA
Source organism: Schistosoma turkestanicum (assembly GCA_944470395.2). Lineage (NCBI taxonomy): Eukaryota > Metazoa > Platyhelminthes > Trematoda > Strigeidida > Schistosomatidae > Schistosoma > Schistosoma turkestanicum. Next base: position 8,977,647 of record OX103971.1, on the reverse strand, counting down.
TTGTAGTGATTTCAATTCAGTGAATTTGTTTCTGTTTTTGGTCAACTATCTACCTCGGCTGTATAATATTTTGGTCAACATAATGAATGGCATAATATACATATTTAACAATTTTTTTCAGTACAAAACTTATTACTCAGTTCAACTTAGTGTTCAAAAGATGTTAACATGTTCCAAGCACCTTTAATTTTGTTCATTGTTGAGATTTCTGTGTATAGGTGGCTTAGAAGACGACAGTAGGTGTACTTTTGTGTTTAGCTGAATTCGAAAATCAAATTCAAAGTCATCAATATTAGAGGTTTGTACAAATGTTCATGAGTCCTGATACTGGGACTCATCAGCAGTGCGCATCCCCGACTCCTGCTGGATTCGAACTCAGAACCTTTGGTATTGCGCGCGAACGCCTAACCTCTGGGTCGGTATCCAACGGTATTAACGTCTAACTTTGATCAATATAGGGGTTCTGCTCGACCTCACACATTTGTCTTCGGTAATTACAGCCCACAATCGACAGGGTTGGATTCCACTGGTCACAGCTAGTCGTTCCGAGCCGATCGCCCTGATAAGTTTCGTTGAACTGTGTATGATGTTAGAATTACAACAATCAGCTTTGTGAATCAGAAATTCGGATTTCGCAATTCCTTACGGCTAACAACGTTAATTCGATACAAACTTAAGTACGAGATCATAATAAAAGTTTGATGGTATACTTCTGTTTTTACAAACATGAATAAATGAGTACGCAAGAAAGTACTCATTATGCCTTATTCGAAATGTAAAAGTGAAGATCTTATTTATTAAATAAGACAAGACAGCTGACAGAAATTAAATAGTTCAATTTTTATATGAAACAAGCCCTACTAATGATGTAGACTACACCGACAATGAAGGCTTCACAATCAGGGGCCACAACCTGTAGCAGACAGCTGAACGACTCTTCCAGTCTGAAATATCGTACCATGGTTGCTCAGGTTCGCAGAAGAGTCATCGGCCTCTTGACTTGTGATAAAAGTCGGCATTCACCACGACGCTTCATCACTTTTCGAAATGAAAACCTTGCAACTCCCAGGGGAGAGTTCAAATGGTTTGAATTATTTTTTCTGGTTAGCATTTTTTCAGCGAAATAGTTTTCTACGGGATAGGGTAGCCAACCTCATGGTAAACCTTTCTCCTTTATACGGGTTTGAAACCTGTAGTAGTCCCACATGGGCCCCATTTGGAGTTGGACCACAACTTAACCTAAAAAATTATTACTCCTATGTAGATACATATAGGTTGTCGTTGTATTCGGCTTAGATGCGTATCATTCTTTTTTGTACAAGACTTACGCGAATCGACTAATCTATGAAATGCGGACAACACACAACATGCAACCTAATAATTGAAATTCGAATACTTTCATCCTTCTCATCATTATTATTGTTAAGTGACCAATGAGAACATGTAAAACACGTAGAACTTCGTATGTACATACGTGCATGAGTTTTGCCTTAACAGAACAACTCCATGCTATTGAGTATTTTAGCGCTAAGGAAAATTAATTATATTTTGTCATACAACTACTAACGTTAATTATTGTATTCATCAGAGAAAAGTATGATGCTTAATTCGAACCGGAAGGAGGATATGTTGAAGATGACCTTGGGCGAAAAACCCCCCAAAAAATAATAGATTGAGGTAAGTACACACACAACAAAAAGGTTCATTTTAATTTTTTGAAAAAAAAATTGAATTTCTTTTCATCACAGTTTTAAATTTATTTATTTAGATAGATAGATATATGTATATATATAAATATTCATAGATTTTATGTACAGAAAAACCTGAGCATTAGAATACAAATTATATAATCAATGATTCAATAAAAGAGTGTTGATCGAACTGGACATCATAAGCAGAAAAAGAGTATTCTTCGTCGTCTTCTTCTGTGTTTGATTGTGAGCATAACGATCGATAAAGTCACACACACACTCACACTTGACTATTGGTGAATTTGTTTAATAAGCAGTTGTATACACGAATGACCTGTAAGTTGAAGGAGATGAAATTCAGACATTTAATTTTACAAAAATATAAACACAAGTCAAAAAAAATTTTGAAATGATGAATGGATCAGTCCTCAGGCTGCCAACATTTGAGACTTGGAAGCATTGGACAATCGTTTCGTCCTGGTTTAGGACTCATAGCATGATTCCAAAGTGACTCAGACAATCTCCACAACCCCCTAATGCAAATACTGTGCAGCTATCAATCAATTGACATCATTTCATACTTTCTGGCAGTGTGATAACATTTTCAATGTACAATTTTTTGGGGTTTTGTTGCTTAAAGAATCAGGATGGAAAATAACATAGAGGTAAGCATGAATGAGGCGATGGTGAGTGATGTAAATTCAGAATTGATTAATTATGATGTGACATGTCATTTGACATTCGAATCATAAATCGATCGCATTGTTAGACCACTACAAACCATTAGAAACTTGAAAGCACTGGAGTTCTAGTGAGAAGCCATGGCCAGTGGAGTTCAACTTTGTCAGATGTAGGCAATTTACCCACCTAATATAATCGGGTAAGGTTGTGCAAAATCCTTAGATTGATTAGAGTTAAACATTGACATCGTTGGATCCCGGCTTAGTAGTCTAGAGATCTAAACATACTTTAGTTTCTGTGTAAATAGTTACAAATCTAAAATATCTATTTATATTTACAAAGTTACATTCATCTGTTGGTCCTGGAGATGTACGTACATACGTATGAAGTCAGTTGAATGGCAAATGTATACATTACATGCATTCTGTTCCAACTAGTTCTTCAACACAAAAAAGGTATAGTAAAAACTCGACATGACTGTTAAATGGTACCAAATAAAAACTATCCATGATATTATATTTAAGGATACTATTCACATTTTAGGAAAATAACATGAAGCCATTGGCTTGTAATACAGAAGGATTACAGAAACATTAAAAAAGAGAACATTATAGAATAGTCACTCAGACAAAAATAAATATCTAGACTATTAATAATGTTGTTTCGTTGCTTGCAAAGTTTTCCAAGCAACTAAATGGACATTGAATTCGGCCTAACTGTGCTCATTATGTTATGCATCTCTTATATAGACTAAATGGTTGAGTAGTAACATTATATCCGTACCGTAGGTGCTACCTTGACGTGGTGGTCGGGTTTACCTACCATGCTAGGCAGGTGGATTAGAGGACGGTAAGACTAAGAGCAGCAACTCAAGGTCTGAGGGAGAAGTCGTACTGCTGACTGTAGAGGGGTATGTCAGCGGTTAGGTGTTTCCTTCGGACAACCAGCATCTGTAGAGATGCTGCCTTCTCACAAGGAAGTAAGGGGCTAGAAAAGGTCGACCCTAAAAAATGTCACACCTCACCCTACTTGACAGATTTCCGCCTCCGACGGTAAGGGCTTTTAAAAAGAACGGAGCTAACACTTCAAAATATTCCAATAACAAGGCCTTGAGTGACCGGCCTGAAGCAGTGGTGCTTTGGGCTCTGCGACCACGCTCCCAGGTCTCCAAGACCAACAATAATCCTTTCCAGGTTCTTCAAGAAACACCCTTTCACTGTGTGGGCAGCTGGGAAGTGACATCCGCCGTCATACCCGTAACAGCAAACAAGACCAAACATTATATAAAAGACTGAATTAGAATTTAAGGAAAATCCTTTATCTACACTCGTTCGGTTTGAAGATAATCATCGTTGCAGACAAATTTCAGCTATAGAAATTATAGAGCAGTGGACAGCTGCTATTCTCCTATGTGTATTAATTCTCAATAGTGTATACACACTGGACAACAACACATCAGTAAAACTAGTGACCATCTTCAGGTCACTGGATAGTGTGTTATAATGATAATAGTTATATGCACAGAATCTATTAATATGATTAGATTTTCTTTGAAGAAGACAATAATATATGTTAATTACTTACTTATTTCTAACATTATTTCATTTATATACAGGTATTTTATGATTATTATTATTACTATTATTATTGTGAACCGTTGCATCAGATGGTGGACGATAATGTGCAGGATATGGAACATGTTTCATTAATTTCGCACTGTCATTGATCATTGGTGCAGTCACATGACTACTATTAATATGATTATCACCACTGGAAGAAGAACCAGTGTGTACAGTAGTTGATGCATAAACATTACTACTCCCTGTGGAACGCATCAATGCTTGCCTTTTAACAGGTGGTGGCTCGCCACCTCTACTATGAATTCCTTGATACTTGCTTGAATCAAATGACATGGAATGAGTGGAATGATGATGAATTGGTAATTCACGTTTAGTAATATGACTGTTATTATTATTATTACTATTATTCGTTGTTGGAGTAGCGGTAGCAGTAGCAGTAGTAGTAGTAGTAGTAGTACTGCCAACTTGTTCATCACCGGTATTTCCATCAGCTGGGTATAAGTCTAAAATTTTATGACATATATCTTCCATCACCTATAGAAGAGTATGTGGGTTTTCAGTTGGAAAGCAAAAATGAATCAGGGAAAAAAACATAAATAAATCAAGTATTGAGTTCAACTATATTGGAATTTAGTACAAAAATGCATTTTCATGTGATTTGTAATCATATTGTAACTTCGCCTGGAGCGCCTTTTGGGGCCACTGTCGGTCCCAAGCCCGTGGATAAAGGAGGAGAGTTGGCCATGAGGGCTAGTGACCCCTATCTCGTATAAAAACTAACTCGCTAAAGAAATGTTAGCCACAAAAAATCATATTTAATTGAGTTAAATATTCTATCAACAAACTGTCTGAATGTCCTGAACACATTACTTCATATTCTCAGAATTTTCATATGGTGTTCGTGACTTTTTCGACTAAGGTGATTTGTTCATGCGTTACATTGGTCAAGCTATTGCTTACCCTAATATGTAATATGGCTTAGAAGTAAAAAGATTTCTGGTGTCGATTTTGTCAAGAATACTATCAGTTTATGAAGTTAGTAGAATGTTGGACTGAAGAGGCCTGCCCGAAGATACAGATCACCTGATCAGAGTCCGCGCTATTAACTACAAATCAATGGTTGGAGTAAATTTGATGATATAGCTCGAAATCGACCACAATGACACATATCCATTGACTCTTTATATTCCCTTAAATATCACACATTTCACTCGAATTTCTTCCTTTTCAAACTAAACTCCGAATATTTAGCCCGACTGATCGACATTCATAGTGTTATTATTTTGACTCATTTTATGTTCAACTTGGTTGCTCTCATCTTATGGTGGTTGTGTTGTGATAACTAAGAGTATCAGCGTTTAGATATAGGCATGCTCCATAGATGAGATCCAACTAGAGAAGAACATCAGGAGGAATATGTTTTCAAAAGCCATACTTTCCCAAATGGATTTAGTTACCCTTAATTAAAACCATAAAGTATTCGGTAGAGATACACATTTGTCTCAGTGCTGATGTTAATGATTCTTCTATTGAAATGATTTTACAATACACAAATATTATTTACAATATTTACAATAAAAATAATAATCCACACATTGGCTTAAAACAAATGTTAAGTCTTTTTTCGGTGCAATTAACAAAGACGTTTTCTGTCATAGTGATTATTAAGATGCAGAAATATGTTGGATTCAAACTTCGAGTTTGATATTAAACAGCATCATGTGTATACAACTGTTGAATAGTCGCAAATAAAGATGAGCATAGTTATGCACGCCATCTATCAATTATGTAAAAACCTCCAAATGCGGTCGATGGTGAAGCGAGAGTTCGGTCTTCCTCTGAAAAATGGACATGAGAATATAGCCACTACTAAGACTTACTCGCTGGCTTCTTGTGGCACAATTGTTGTGCGTACCAAATTTTGAAGACAAAAAGAGAATATCCGTCA